>VDFB02075321.1:61446258-61579834 GCA_007258455.2 Sequoia sempervirens | reverse complement strand
TTGAATGTACTTGATGCCCTCAAATTTGAGTGTTCAATAGTAGCCTATGCAAATGGCTAACAAAATATTGAAGATAGTTGTCTTACACTATGACAAAGATAAAGGCCTTTTATGGAGAAAGACAAATTTGGATAAAGGGATGAGATTGAATGTCAAAAATCTATGTCAATCAATGGTTAAGAATGAAAGTTGTATGAAATAGGATTAGGGAAAAAGGTAGAAATGAATGACTAAGATCTGAGAATGAATGAAACAATAGGAGATAAAATTTGATGAGATTGACACAAAAAAAACAGTTGGAGGAAATCAAATGAATATAAAATTATTTGATTTGAGAGGAAAATGACTAATTAAATAATAGAAACATTATTTAATTATAGTAGACATGTGATAAGTTGAATTTCTCATTAAATAACAATTTCATTCAAAAGTGGGACATGAATAATTAAATAATATGAACATTGTTTAATTAAAGAAGACATGTGACAAGCTGATTTTTAAATTAAACAATATTCCTATTATTTAATTATCCATGTCCCACTTTTGAATGAAATTATTATTTAATTCAAAAATTATCTTGTCGCATGTCTTCTTTAATTAAATAATGTTCCTATTATTTAATTATCTGTGTCACTTTTGAATGAAATTGTTATTTAATGAGAAAGTCAACCTATTACATGTCTACTACAATTAAATAATTTTTCTATTATTTAATTAGTCATTTTCCTCTCAAATCAAATAATTTTATATTCATTTGATTTCCTCTAACAACCTTTTTTGATGTACCAATCTCATCAAATCTTATCTCCTATTGTCTCATTAATTCTGAGTTATTAATTCAATCTTAGCCATTCATTTCTACTTTTTCCATAACTTTTCCCTAACCCTATTTCATACTACAACTTTCATTTTTAGTCATTTATTGACATGTCTCTTTGCCATTTAATCTTAGCCCTGCATCCAAATTTGTTTTTTCTATAAAAGACCTTTATGTTTATCATTTTTACATCTAGACATCTACATTTTGAGCTAATGCAAGTACATGCTATTAGTGTGAGCCAACTGTCTTTAATATTTTGCTAGGCATTGTCATAGGCTACTATTGTACACTCAAATATGAGGGAATCAAGTATATTCAAACAAGATGGAGAAGAGAAATGAAGGTGAAACAATAATGACATGAAAAATTTATGGTGATATTGTTTTATATTCCATGTTTTTATGCTTATTGGTGCTTCATTGTTGGTTTAGGGTTAGTTTTGATGCTATTTTACATTAGCCTAAAATTTTATGTAGATTACATAATCAAGTAACCTAAGGGGGAGGAGGGGATAAGGTGGTCTCAAACCACATAAAACTCAACGATAAATCATAATAAAACATCAATATGTCTCACACAATTAGAGACGATCATATAATAATTACCATGCCACATGTCCCACACAACCTAGGACAATCATATAATAATCATCATGCCACATGTCCCACACAACCTGAGACAATCATGTAGTAACTAAATCATCAATGATATATCTATTGTAGAATAAAGACACACTTAGGTCCATCCTCAATCCTCTAGGGTACCAATCTCAAGGGTTATGTTTGCACTATGAACCAATAAATGTGACTCATATATGTGGGGGAGTAGGTCACGGTCAATATCTATTTAAAAATTATGATTTCTCGACATAGATCTTTTATCAGGATTAGGGACAACACTCTAAGCTTGTGATTTTCCAATGGATGGACATATGTCTCTCAACCTCTTGTTTATGCTAGCTGGTATCTCAATCTTAAAAGGGAGCCATACACTAGGGGTACACATTAACATATACACAAGTATTACACAGAAAAACACATCACATTCCATTTAAATGACACATGTCCATATATTTCATATTTACACCATTTCATAATTAGCCATCTACACAGGATAATCATGAAGGGTGCATATCAAGATCATTTTTTATGTCCACTCACCCTTATCCCAAGTCAGATACTCTGTATCACACATCTGAGGCAACACATACAAAGTTGACTGGTCTTTCCACATTTCACAACATATATACATTCTATGATGTTCACCACATCTTAACTCAACACATAACACTTAACACATAATAGACAACATATATTCAACACTCAATAAAGAGATTACCCAAATGTACAACACCTAAGGTTCATATTAGCACAAGATTATCACATTGGAGTATGCATCATAGAAAAAATGTATACACTATCCACAAACCTATTTTTCAAGTTGAATGTTCATTATACAACTAGGTGTACAAACATTCAAATACATTAATTACTTCACAAGATATGACCATCTCTCAACAAGACAAGGATCATCATAGGTTCAGTTAATTCACTCAAAAACAAATCATTCATTTAATAAGACTAATAATCTTTAAGATCTTAAATTAAATGCATAAAAGACATTATCTCCATTATTCAAGACATTCCACTTTCTAACATTCTTGAAGTGACTAGAATAATGCACAAAATTAACTAATTAAGATTAAAAAATTTCTCAAAGTTCCTAGTGTGGAACATTGGAAACTTTGGAAACATATTTTGTTCTTAATTAGTTAGTGTTATGTGTTATACTAGTCACTACAAGTAGGTTAGAAAAGAAGTGGAAAGTCTTGAATGAATAATGGAAATAATATCTTTTGTGTATTTAATTTAAGATCTTCGAAGTATTACTCTCATTAAATCAACGATTTTATTTTTTTACAAAAATTAACTTAACTTATGATGATCCTTATCTTTTTTGAAAGACTTAGCTAGGTTTTTTGAAGAAACCAAGGAATTGAAATGTTTGTACAACTAGTTATTAGGTTGGACAATCAACTTGAGAAATGGGTTGGTGAATAGTGTATAATTTTTTTATGATGCATACTCATATGTGGTAATCTTGTACTAATATGAACCTTAGGTGTTGTACATTTTGGTGATCTCCTTGTTGAGTGTTGAGTATATGTTGTGTATTATGTGTTAAGTGTTATGTGTTGGGTTAAGTGAACATCATAGAAAGTATATATGTGAAATGTGGAAAGACCAATAAACTTTATGTATGACTCAAGTGTGTGATATAGACTATCCGACTTGGGATAAAGGTGAGTGGACTTCAAAAACGATTTCAATATGCACCCTTTGTAATTCTCTTATGTAGATGGGTAATTGTGAAAAAGTGTAAACATGAAATATGTGGATGTGTGTTTTTAAATGGAATGTGATGTATTTTTCTATGTAAGTCTTGTATATATATATTAATGTGTACCCCTAGCGTATGGCTTTCCTTCGGAATTGAGATGCCAATTAGCGTAAATAAGGGACACATGTCCATCAATTGAGAAATTACGAGCTCAAGGTGTTGTCTTTAATCCTGATAAAGGATCTATGTCGAGATGTCGTAATCCTCCCATGTGCATTGACCGTGATCTACTCATCCATATATGAGATCCACATTTGTTGGTTCATAATGCAAACCTAACCCTTGATATTGGTACCCTAGATTATTGATGATGGACCTAACTGTGCCCTTATTCTACAATAGATTTATCATTGATGATTGAGTTAGTATATGATTGTCTCGAGTTGTGTGGAACATATGGTATGGTGATTATTATATAATTGTTTAGGGTTGTGTGGAACATGTGACATAGTGATTATTATATGATTGTCTCTAGTTGTGTGAAACATATTGCTATTATATTATGATTTATTGATGAATTCTATGTGGTTTGAGACCACCTTATCCCCTCCCCCCCTTAGGTGACTTGATCAAAATCACAAAGTGATCATAATTTAAAAATTCATTTGATTTTGGATTTATATTTGTGATTGTTAATATAATTTTATTTGATCGTGAAGCTAACTATTTTGAATTTCTTTAAGTTATTGATAAAAAGCATTGTGAAATTGTCCTCTTTGCCTCAAGGACTGGTTGTTGAGACTTTTTATTTCAAATTTTATCTTTCTTTGTAAAGTGGTTTGAGACCACCTTATCCCTTCCTCCCCCTTAGGTGACTTGGTTGAAGTCACAAATGATCGTAATGTGAAAATTCAAGTGATTTTGGATTTACATTTGTGATTGTTAATATAATTTTATTTGATTGATGAAGCCAACAGTTTTATATTTTTTTAAGTTATTGATTAAATGCATTGTGAAATCATCCTCTTTGCCTCAATGACTGGTTGTTGAGACTTTTTCTTTCAAATTTTGAATTGTTGATTGGTGGATACCGTTGAGATTTTTATCTTTTCTTTGTAAATTTTGAATTGTTGATTTATTGAAAATTTGAAATTTCTTATTTTGAGGCCTTATCAAATTTATGTTGTTGTTGGCATTGTGTAGTAATGTAAAATATGTTAAACTATCATACTAAGAGGGATCACTAATAGGTTGTATGGGGGTAGTAGATGTCCTGGGGATTTATTATAAAGGGGTAAATGAGACTTGTTTGGGACAGTTATAATCTATTTCCCCTTGATCTATTAGATATTTCTATGCAAAGGTTTCTTGGGGAGGACATGATGGTAATTATTTAGCTATGATCTTATAAGATACATTTACCAATGTACACTATTTAGGATCACTAGATTTAGGTAAGAATTTGATGCTTTTATTAATTATATTTCGTAATTACATTGAATTATAAGCCTTCAAATAGACCCAAAGAAGGTTAGGGCCAATAGTGTCCCACATAGATTTAAAAATATATAAGGGAAGTCATCACAAGTAGAAGCTTGATCATTAAGCATGAAAAAAATTACTTCATGAAGATGAACTGGTGTGATTACATACATAATCATAAGTAACTCAAAGATTTTTGAAGGGATTGATCATGTCCAAGAGAGGGTTCTTGAGCTTTGAAGACTTGCTAGTAATGGTAGACAAAGGATTGAAGAATTTTGAGAAGGTTTGCGAGTTGTTGAATGCATTTGATTTTCTAGAAAGCTATGAAAGGATTTTAAAAATTCCATGGAAACCATGCCTCCAATTTTGAGCTATTGAAAGTGGGCTTTGATTTAATCTCCCTAGGTGGTAGGACTATCAATAATTTTCTTGATTTGGAAAATATTAGCCAAACATGATTATAGATTTGAAAAAAAATAGAACTTTCAACTCAATGGTGGTCATGTACAAGTGGTGGCAAAAAAAATCTAATTAGTGCTTATAGATGCATAAAAAGTGAGAATTTTTCTCAATGTATTGGATATGTGCCAAGTGGGTTGATGACTCAATAATGATGTATTAAGAAAAAAATCCAACTCAGATGTTTGTAACTTGCCACTCGAATCTAAAATAAATAAAAAATGATCTAAAAGGACAACCTTTGGTAAGGGCTCAAATAGTAATTGAAAATAGATAGCAAGGGAAAAGACTGATTGACTTAACAACAAGGCCATGTCAAGGAATTTGCGAATACTTTTAATAAACTAAAGATTTGTGCATATATGACACAAGTTTTAGAACAATGACAATCAGTATTGGGATTAGAAAGACCTAGTTTACTATGCATACAATACCATGTATTTTTCATATTATTAGTCCATTACATAAGAAGGTTCCCACATTTATTAGATGTAAAATAAATCATATTAAATTCCCACACATGACCCATAAGGTAGTGGAAAGAGCTTCAATAATGCAACACCAAAGATGAGGTCTTTCAATGTTATAATTGGAAGCATAAATATTTCTAACCTAAGGGAATGGTTATTAATATTAAAAAGGGTTTGAGAAAGTATGGAAAGTGGGATCACAATCTTGATCAACTAAATGCTACTACTATCTAGAAAAATGAAAGTATCAATGCCATCTTGGCCTAGCTCATGCTCACTATAAAAAATAACTTGTTGGCCATATGATATGGAAAACAATAAAAAGTAAAAACCTATAACCTTTAATTGTTGTAAACAAATAATATTAGTATCTAGGAATCTTTATCATGTATTATACATGATTTATTTCATGAAATAAAATTCATGGAAAGTGGTAGTTGAGTGGCATATATGATGCAGAGCAAGGGAAAATCCTAACACCATGTGATTGTTCCAACATCATTCTTCAAGGGTTTCATTGAAAGAGTCATCTTAGTGCACCTTGTCACCATTGTCAACTTAGCCTAGTGGGCATCCAAAGAGGGAAGTACACACCAACAAGTGCAGAAAAATGTGGTATGGTGGGGTAGCAATGTTTCAATGTCCTCCAATGTCTTTGATCACTCACAACCATTCTTGAATCAACAAACTCCAAATGATGACCACATTCAACAATGGCTCTTGCTCTTCAATGCACATGGCCAATAGCCTAGGAAAGGGTGGGACAACATGAGCATAGTCCTTTGGTGGTCTCAAGCTTATGGCAACATGTTAGGATGGTTCTTAACCTTTTTAGGACTTAAAATTTTATGATACAACATTCCAAGGCAAAGATCAATGTTAGGGATTATGGTCACAAGGCATGAAGGATGTATTATCACTTAACCAACACAAGAACAACTAAACCAATGGCACCTTTGGTCTACACAAGCTCCAAACAACATGGAAGTATGGTCTAGACCCAAACAACATCAATCCATTCATGGATGGATCAAACTCTAGGGTGGATGGATGGTTTATGACTGTTTTCCAATGGAAATGAGAAAATTGTCATCAAGAACTTCCTCCCACAGGCATAAAATGAACCCAAAATCATGCAGGGATATAGATGGTTCCAAGGCAAAATTTTCCACCAATTTGTAGCATTTTCCCATGGTGGAATTTTGAGTTATGGCATTTTTTCACAAGTTTGACACCCTATGTAGGGTTTAGGGTAGTTGTCACAAAATGCTTGTATCTTCCTCAAAACTCAATGGATTTGAGTCAAACAAAAATCATTGCAAAGGTTATGAACCTTGCAACTTTTCCAATCAACTTTTGGTCTGTACCAACAAGTACAAATCTGTACAATGTGAAAGAACAGTCAGATTTTGCAAGAAAATGTAGTTTAGAACGTGCAAAGTTGAGGTTTTCTTCATTCCAAATTCAACCAACCTTGAGTTTCATGTTTACAAGGAATATTTATGCTTCTACAACATTTCTAGGCCTCTAACCGTCCCACAACTGATTGGTTAACAAATTTGCAAAGTTGAAATTACAACATTGACAACTTTTGACAACTTTTAGCCACTTGTACAATATTTGCCTAAATTTCACCTAATGACCCAAAAATGGTCCTAAACCACTTAGGATGGTCTCAAATGACCTTATTTACATCAATCAAGCCAAAACAAAGCAAAAACCAAATTTTCACAATATAACCCAAAATTGCATCCAAGGTGCTCCTGCACCATACTCCCTAGAGAGAAAAGATTGAAGGTCCCCTTGAATGGAGGTCTGCAATAGTGTAACCAACCAACATCTAGCATTTGAGAATGAATGTAAATATGCTCCATTACCTGCAACAACATACTCTGTGAAAGGGTATAAATCAGAACTAAATCTTCAACCTTGAGATCAACTGCTTTTCTTCTCACATCTACCCTTTGCTCACATTTGCTAACTCTACTTTGGAGTTTCTCCCATTCTTGTTGATGGATTACATGCATTGCAATAGAAAATTTCTCTCCTTCAATACCTTGCTTCATTTTGACCTTTGCTCTCTCACTCCTCAATTGTGCAATCTCAATAAGAGCATTTTGTCCCCCCTTTCTGTCTCTAGCCATCATGACACTAAGCATAGGCTCTTCTTCACAACTTTCAGTTTGTTGTCTTGGAGTATCATGCTGCAATATCACCTTTTCATCCTTGGATAGTTCAATCATGATCTCGTAGTCATTGTTCTTGACCAACCACTTTATGCTCTTCTCCCTATCAACCTATATATCTACATTCTCTTTTTCATATGCATGATCAAAACCAAGATTTGTACTTTCATTTACTTGTTCAATGGCCCATTGCATGGATTTTCTTTCTGCCCTAACTTCATTGCTTGCAAAATCCACCTTTTGTATAATTTATTGCCTTCTTCTGTAGCATTCTCCAAGGCTTCATAAAATTTTACTGCATCTTCAATTTTTAAAGTAGTCATCCTTTGCCTTCTTCTTTTTTGAGTAATCATCCTTATGAGCCACTTAACCTTCTTTCTTATTGGCCAATGCCAAACATTTTCTTGAGATGCTTTCTCAACACACTTTTGTAACACAAGCTTAATACATTTTTCAAACTCGTCCATTGTTCTGTCCAACTCTGCAACTTGGCTTATCTTGTTGTCTTTCATCTTGTCCTTTTCTTCTTGTCTTCTTGATACCTCACCTAGGTTTTATTTCCTTTTCCTCACTACCTAGGCTTTTGGCATCCAGGTTCTTCACTTCAACCTGTCAAAAATAATACACAAACTTCCAAAAATTCCTTTTCCTAGATCTTTGGGCTCTGATACCAAAATGATGCAGAGCAGGGGCAGATCCTA
Organism: Sequoia sempervirens; assembly: GCA_007258455.2. NCBI lineage: Eukaryota > Viridiplantae > Streptophyta > Pinopsida > Cupressales > Cupressaceae > Sequoia > Sequoia sempervirens. The sequence continues at coordinate 61,571,373 of VDFB02075321.1, read as the reverse complement.
ACACCATGTGATTGTTTCAACATCATTCTTCAAGGGTTTCATTTAAAGAGGCATCTTAGTGCACCTTGTCACCATTGTCAACTTAGCCTAGTGGGCATCGAAGGAGGGAAGTACACACCAACAAGTGCAAAACAATGTGGTATGGTGGGGCAACAATGTTTCAATGTCCTCCAACACCTTTGATCACTCACAACCATTCTTGAATCAACAAACTCCAAATGATGACCACATTCAACAATGGCTCTTGCTCTTAAATGCACATGGCCAATAGCCCAAGCAAGGGTGGGACAACATGAGCTTAGTCCTTTGGTGGTCTCAGGCTTATGACAACATGTTAGGATGGTTCTTAACCTTTTTTAGGACAAAAAATTCTATGATACAACATTCCAAGGCAACGATCAACGTTAGGGCTTATGGTCACAAGGCATGAAGGATGCACTATTACTCAACCAACATAAGAACAATAGACAACAAACAACAAAGGAAGGATTTTGAGCCAGAAACCCTGAAAGGGGCTAAGATACTAGGAAGGGTGTTTTAGTCCTAGCAGAGGTTTTTCTCAGAAAAAAAATAAATTCTAGATTGTTTACAGTGTTCACAAGTTTCCTATTTAGGGAGTTGATGTTTAGAAATAGGAAAATGTGCAAGAAAAAGTAACTAATGACAAGTAATTGAATGCAAAGTTGGATGCAATGTTTTTCAATTTTTGATGCAATAACAATGTTTCTAAATGCAATTTTTAGTTTTTCAATGAGATGAAATGATGCAAGAAATAAAAAATGTAACCTATATGCACTTTCACTATTGCAAATATGAGAAACCCTAAATGAAATTTCACTAAGTATGAGAAACCCTAGATGCAATTTCACTAATGCAAGATGCAATGCAAGAATGAATGCAACCTAGACCTAGAACTTTAATTAACTCCAAATTAGAAAATGAATGCTCAAAAATGTTGGGTTTACCAACATGAACAACAGAAAATTATGATGGGGGAAAGCCTACCTTATTCTCCTATTGCCACTCAATAATGTCCTAGGAGTCCTAATTGGATTGACTATCAACCTTACACGGTGAGTCAATTATCAACAAGGAAGACCTAGGAAGGGGTTCTTTAAGCTTTTAGGGGTTCACCACCAAGAAAATGTTTGGAAAAGACAAGTAAGCATTCAACTCACAAAACATAACAATGCAAGCTAAATAATGAAATTATGCAATAGCAAGTTAGGATATGTGTACTTGGGAAGTCTGGAAATGTAATGAGGATTCTGGAAATACAAAGAAATTGTCAAAATATGTTATGGGGGACTAAGATGCCCTTACTGTCTTATTAGTCCTGCTGCTATTTTTTGGGGCAGATGTGGAATCTTCGGATGTCGAAATTGAATCTGGAAGAATCTCTAAAAAATACCCTTGGGAGGACTAAGACACCCTAGGTGGCGACTTAGTCCGATTCTGAATTTTTGAAATTTTTGAATGTGATCTTGAGGCTTGATGTCCGCACTTCTTCTTTGATCTCAAGTTCTGAAACTTCTGGATTTGACCTGTATTTGAGTTTCTGTGAAAATGACAACTTTGCAATGCAACTTTGCAACTTTGCACTTCAAATGATCTTCAAGTCGTCAACCTAAATCCACAATCACAAACACACAAGGGGGGAAAACTTGTTGATTGTTAGTGAATGGGGGTTTTCCTTGGTCAACCCCTTGTTGGTAATTAAACCTTGAAATAAAATGAAATGAAATGAAATGGAGGGAAATGATGAATGAACAACATGCAATGTTACAACTCACCAAACCCTTGTTGTAAAGTCTACAAACTTGTGTGAAATGGCTAGCTTGGATATGGATCTTGAATAAAAGAAATGCTTGATAGATATGAACTTGAATTGCTTGCTTGAATCAGAACCCTAAATCATAAATGTTAGCACAAAAATACACATGATGCAAGAATCTCTTTGATATGATGCAAGAATCTTGATGATGGCCCCAAATTCTTGAAGAACCACTCTTGAATGCTCTTGAGAACTCAATTATGCTATATGGAATGCCCTCACAAAAGATTTGGATTCTTGGATGATAGAATGAGTGAAATAACCTTGTATTTATACTTACCCATGTTTACTATTCCAAAATTACACCACACCAAGCTGACATATGAATTCATTAATTAAAGGAGGCCAAATCTCATCAAAATTTGAAATTAAATCCTGAAAATACCTTAAGGGCAACTAAGATGCCATCCTGAGGCATGAAACCTGAGGCACATACTCCAAAAATGGGCCCATTAAGGAACACTTGAAATTAGGGTCCCAAGACCTTTAGGGGATAAAGATGCCCTAGTGGCATCTTAGTCCCAACCCAAAAATTAGGGACACTTAGATAGAATCATTAAATTATAATTTCCCCTTTGATGTTTGTCAGGATTAGCTAGAAAAATATGCAATTCATTAGGTTTGTGGATGCAAAATAGGACCAATTAAGACATAAATAGGGATAAATAAAGCAAGGCAGGCCCAAACAAGTATGAAAATGCAAGGGTATGCATTTTCCTACACTACACCACCAATTGAAAAAAAGTGAAAACATATAAATAAACACGAACACAATATGTTCATGTAGTAAAAGAAACATGTGAAAATAGTAACAAGTAAGTTCATCTAAAATTGGTTGTGTGGGTCTATCTCAATGGTGTCAAGACATGTGTCAAATAAATCCCTTACCCTAATGGGATTTATCCATTCGAATGCTATATTGCATAGAGGATGATGTATGATGGTAAATTATTTCTTTATAGACAAAAGTGTAATATGATGGTGCCAAGTGATGTATGATTTGAAATAACATGTTCAATATTGATTTTTATATCCTACCTCTTGAAATTCTTTATTGAGTATTTTCTTATGTATATTTCCTTCATGTTCATCATGTATGATAGCTTCATGTGTAACATCAATATATGGTCTACTAGGTATATCATGAGAAGTATCATTGAAACCAATATACACATCATTAATAGCATTCAGAAGGGTCATCTTTCATTTATAGTTGATTAGGCTCATCATGTGGAGGTGCTAAATATGTATTTGCATGATCATGATCAACTTGTATCATATTTTTGTTAATAAGATCTTGAATTTTAAGCTTTAGTGTGATGCACCTACCCATGACATGTCCACATGTTTGATGATAATCATTAAATATCTAGCTTAGAAATATGGTTGAATATCTCTAGATGTATCTATTGGATTAATAGGATTAAACATGAGATCCACCCGCATTGACCTCTTCTACATTTAACATTGGTTCCAATAAGAGGAATGAACAAGAGTATTAGAGACACTATAATGTAAAACTACTCATTTACAACAAGATAAGCTAACATTTGTGTACAATAACAATATATATTTTTTTATTAAATGAATGATAACTATTTTTTTGATTAAGAAAAAAGTGATTAAAGCCATTTATATTTATATATTTGAAAAGTAGTCTTCTTTACATAGGTACTAGCTTATCAAGAATTGATAAAATCCATGCAAAATACATATATACAAAGTACATATATATACCAAAATAGAGAATAACATTGCACCAACATATTTTATCAAATACATAATCCAACTAGGGGAAAATAACCACACTCCTATAGTTAACAACTTCTATTTGAGCTACATCCATATTTAGGATTCTAAGTAGGTCCAATAGTAGGGGGAACTTGGGCAGGAAGCCCTCCATGAAAACCTCAACATGTCATAATTAAAGGTATAAATCCTTATGCATTTTTGGCACAAAAAAAAGATGACACCATTAATATCTTGAAGACCTAGAGTTGATGGAGAGGCCCTAGAGTTATCATTTACTAATCTTGCACTTATTACTTTGAGGATAAAACATGTAACTAGAGAAATTGACAATAATTCTTGAGAAAATATTTCTTCAACATTAACATTACAAATATCAGCCCATGTGTTGATGAGTGACTATTGTCTATGCTAGGATGGCTAGATTGTTCTCATGGGCCTCGACACTTGGCAAGTGAGAAAGCAAACTATCTTAATTACTATCGTGGGACAGGCGAAGGACGTTTAGCTGGATTTGACGGGCTCATCATTTAGAGTGGTTCATAGATACTATGGCTAAATTTTAGTGTAAAAGAAAAATGGAAAGTGGGATCTCCTAAGTCACATCAAGAGAAGAAATGGATGCAGAACGCATCCAGAGGATACCATAAGTACCTACATTAATTTCTCCTCAGAATTAAGCAACAATGATGTTAGAATTTCGTGCGTATTTATTGAACACCTGAAGCGAAACACTCAGATGTTAGCTGAAAGGACAATGAGGAGTGGAATTGGCGGCCGATGATTAATGCAGAGTTCAATTTTTTCCCTATTTATTAAGCATTTTGATGAAGCAATGGCCACCAAAATGGATACGCCAGTGAAGCTGCAAAGCACGAAGAAAGAGTCTGCCTTTCTCGACGTTATTTCAGACAAGCAGATGAAAATCATATGCTGCAACAAGGATGTCCTATTCTTGGAGGCGGTGGGAAATGTGCTCGAGAAATCTTACCACTCTTCCAAGAATCGCACGAGGGCCAATTCTGACATTTCATCCTAATTTTTAGCATTGCTGATGGATTTGAATTTTCCAAAATAAAGGTGTTTGCTACTAATTTGTTCAGTATTCAAGGGCTCAATTCTGGTGGGAGATATTGATACCGTGGCAGTTGCAATCCCTGGAGTGGGTTTGCCATGGACAGACGATGTGGAGTGGATGTTCGAATAGGGCGTCAAAGTGGATTGACACCCCTTCATTCTGGACTTGCAGGGAGAGGATTTGCTGCGCCACAGGTAATGGGAATCAGTTGGTCACAAATTCCTGAGCATACGGTTGGGTTTGGACGCAATGATAGGGATGGAATGGTGCCATGCCTTCGCTAATTTGGTAGGCTCTGGGCATTTATATGAAGACTTCTAGGTGTCTGTGGGGGTAGGATTTGGTACTTGTTTTGAACGACTGTGTTTTGTTTCCGTTGCTTTCTCTGTAAATAGTGAATTTTGCTAGCAAGAAGCCATTTTTTATTGTAAAAATACCTTCAAGGGATGAACTGAAACGATGCTTTTTTTTGCAAAATCAATATAGTTTCGCAGCTCTATTGCCATTACAAATAAAAAGAAAATCAACACTACATATATCAAAGTCATAGATCTCAAAAATACCCTCCAATTTATGTTTAGGAATTACGCAAGATTAAATATATGGCTTTGCCAAGTGTACTAGCCTAATATCACTAATGATATCCATGTCATTTGAGAGAAAAATGAATGTCAAATCACTATATAGGAGGGACTGAGAATATTACATTAGAATGCTCTTTACAACCACATTTTGAAGGGCACTTTCAACTACTTGATAATTCAAGATGAATACCCAACTCATTTTTTCCTTGTCAAAGTGTTCAATGTTTAATTTCTAATGAATGCAAGGGAAAAGGAAGACCCTTGATTTACGACCTCTTGAATTCATTTTATTGATGTCACAATCTAATAAACATAATAAAGAACTTTTTATTTGAGTAGTAGATATAGACTTTAATGAATAAATGTCGAGTCTCATTATTTAATAGTTTGAAACATAGTTTAACAATTATAGTTTGAACTTAATGTCTAACCATTGATTAACTCATGTCTTCTTTATTTACACTGCCAATTGCCACCTTTATCTTAACGTTTTAATTAAAAATAATAAGAAAACATATTCATCTACAACCAATTAACTATTCTAATAATAATAAATCCACTTTCATTTATCACATCAATGTCCTCCTTATTTATATTGTGTCAAGTGTTACTTTCGACAATTGCTATCTCTCTTTTAATATTTTAATTAAAAATAATAAGAAAACATATTTATCTACAACCAATTAACTATTATACTAGCAATTGCCCCTGTGTGTGCAATGGGTACGCCGAAGATGTGTGTAAATTTTAGCTAATTATTTTGTTCATATTCAGTAGTACGTTGAAGATGTGTGTAAATTTTAGCTAATTATTTTGTTCATATTCAGTAGTTCCATTAAAGATAGTAAATTTACAGAGCTTGGACTCCAATTTTACTGAGTTGGGGAAAGCAAATGTTGCCCATCTGGGACAGAGCAAATCAAACTTATTCATCACTAAAATGCCACAGATTTAATGCCCAAAATAGACAAGAATAGGAGAAACATAAGAATCCCAAATTCATCAATTCACATTTCCAATACCATCAATGCCAGAGATATTTTATGAAGTACACTTGATGCTCGGAATCCCCAAAAAGACCAAAACCTCCAATGCTTTAGAAACATAAATAATACTAAACCATTGTAAAACTTCACAAAGGAATAACAAAACAACCCCATTTGTACACAACAATTGAATTAAATAAGAGGATATAAGGGAGTTCTGAGTATTTGACCTTGCTAATCCAAGCAGTGATAGAGGCGAATACCAAATTCCAAAGAAAATAAAACAAAAGAACTCGATGAAACCATGGCCAACAACTTTCCTCGAGATTTTGCACAAATTGTATCACGCGGGTGTGACTGGCAGTATAACGCCACATTCCACAACCTTTGTTAACATCTACTCTACCAACGCTAAAATGGGAGCTTTGGAACAGGGTATGGACTTTCATCGCAGCATAAAAGATGGAGGTACATTTTTTTTCAATGTTGTAATTTCAACTGCCTTGTAGTTATGTATGTAAAAAGTGGACACATAGACAAGGCACGTCAACTGTTTGACAGAATGCCTCAAAGAAATGCGATTCGAGGGCCTGGAAACATTGTAGGTTGTGCAAAAGAAAAAAAATGATTTATTGAAAGGGCTTTTGAAAATTTCAAGTAAATAAAGTCGACAGACCTGTAAAGCCAAATCCCGCAACATTTAGTCATGTATGCAAAATGCGGAAACATAAACAAGGCACGTTAATTGTATGACAAAATGCCTTAAAGAGATGACGCATCATGGAATGCTATGATTATGGGGTAAGCACAAAATATACTTATTAAAAGGCTGTAGAAACTTTCACACAAATGCGATAGTCAAGTGCAACACCATATACAGTGAGCTCAGCTATTACCCTTCTCCGCCTAAGATAGTATGGGAGTTTTAGAGCAGGGAAAGAACATGTCTTCCGCAATTTGCGGGCATAAGCTGTGCCAAATGTTTTCTGTGGCAGGGCTGAAGGCATATGTTTCTTAGTTCGGTGTTCATCATGATTTTGCTGATGAGGGGCTCTGAGATTACCCTGTGGCCAAGAATTACAAACGAAAGAGGCAGGAGAAGGGTCAAGGCGATGGCTCTTATTATAACATTTGAAAAAACTCAACGGGACTGATGACAAGAAAACAACGACAGATAAAACAATGGATCCTCTTTCGATATATAACAACAGAATTGTTTAGAATGAAATAAAACACAACAGAGAATGATCAGGCGGCGTACAGATTCAAAAGGAAAAATCTTCGAAAGCAGACTGGCAAGTGACTTACCTCAAGATTCTGCACTAATTGTGTCCCGATGTCAATGATGCCGAAGAGAGAAAATGGACAGAATTTGCAGGAAACCCTACAAAGCAGAAATCGCTTGCTACTTCAATCTATTCACAAAAACAAAAAGTACCTAGAGCCTGTCTACGTGAACGCGATTTAGGGTTTGGGGCAAAATGCATAAGGCGGCGAAAAGAGTAAATGCATCACAAAGCAGACGGTACACCAACTCACATTCTCAGTAAATGCATGAACAAGGTAGAAGGGAAAACGACAAGAAGCATTGAACGATGGAGATCTATTCTGTGGTGTTGCACCCTTTATCCTGCGATTTGAACCGTCGATAGAAGAAATGGGTTGGGAAAACTTCATTGAGGGAACGCCTTCGGCATAATTAATCACTTAACTTCATTGAAAGTTTCCACATGAGCTTTCATTGGGTAAGTATTCATGGCGTATGAAACTAGTATTCTTCATGCAGCTGTAAATTATATACGTGGTCAAATTTTATTAAGGTCGTGAAGAAATTATTTTATTGTCCACTTAGGTAAGTAAATTGACCGCACCCCACTTATTCTCTCTTTTTAACTGCACCCCACTAACTCTATTTTGTTTTTTTAACCGCACCCCAGTTACAACGGACTTGGCTTGTGAAAGGATTATTACTATAATAATTTTTTTAGTCTGTAGTATTTATATTTATTATATATTATAGTATAATAATTGCAAATTATTTGACTTGATGTTCTATTTTTGATTTTAAACTAGGGGAAATGTGGGGAAAGGTGGATCTTTCTCATTGAAATAATTAGAATAAGAAAGTGGAATAAAGTGGAATGCGGGCGACAGTATAAAGTGCATTCATTCCATAAAGCAATGTCCTAGAATGTGCACATTTATGATGTTTTTTTTTCAAAAATTTAAAATGTTTATAGGTTAAGCAATTGTTTTTAAACTTGATTTCTTTTTAAAGAGATTAAACATACGATTTACATGTTAGTTATCTAAAAATGATAATTTGGTGATGAGTTCAAAACAAAGGTCTAAAAATTGTTAGGTGTGCAATTTTCACTATTATATTGTACCCCCACTTTGACTTGCATGTGAACCACAATGAAGATGCATGTCAAATTAAAACAACAAATCAAAATTAAATAAATTTTTTTTAGACACTTAAAGTATACAAATATGGATAATGATTCTCTTTGCACTCCTTGCAATCAATGCTCCATTCAAAACTTCCAAAAGTAAACAAATTCAATGAGTAGCATCTAACAACCATTTGAAATTCAGGAACTAATATAATTACTTAACAATATCAACAATCTCAAAGTAAGTGCAAAAAGTAAATGTAAAGATGGTTTGAAGACAATAAAATGTGACATGAAGCTAATCACTACAATCAATAAAGGAGAAGGTCTAGGATCCCTCAATGTACCATTATAACTAAACTCTCAATATCAAAAGATGGTTTAGGAATTTGTAAGTCATTATAACCAAGCAAGCTTGGTGTGGGGCATCCCTCTAGGGCCATAACAACTATTAGTGTGTCATGTAGAACTCCAAGAGAATAATTGTAACCATAAACATAAAATAACATCAATGATATAATATGTCCCCTCTAATTGGTTACATGTAGATGATGTAAGGAATTAGAGGAGAGGATGGAATTAAATATATCATGATGTAAAGTGTAATAATTGTGAATAAGTGTCATAAATAAGATCATTTCATAGACATATGATAAGATAGTGAAATATAAGAATGAAAGAACACATATTGGAAATCATTTCACCCCTAGTTTTTCCCACAATCATGAGGTTTTCACCACCTAATGATTACCATGCCATGTTCGTTTGTAAAGGGGATTTAATAATCCCTTAAAATTTAAGGTTGTGTATTTCTTTCTACCAAGGGATCAAGGGGATGAATTAATTAAGGTATAAGCTTTGATATTGGGGGTGTTCCACATAGATGTAAAGGGTAGACTACATTGATATAATACTTAGGCATAAAACCAATGTATTACATGAATGGATATGGAGGAATCCTAGCAATGGGTTTAGTATTTCATAGATCTTAATAACCTTTCATAATATTGGGAAATTATTCAAAATAGGTATTTCATATATATGGTAGAGAATAGATATAAAAATGTTGAATACATAAGAGGTTTGAATAAGAAGGGGTATAAAAAATATCATAGAAAATAATGGGTACTTAATATACATGGTAAACTAAGGGGTATTTAGAATTAGAAAAGTGCATTAGAAAGGGGTGCTATTAATAAAATATTATGAGGTGGAAATAGAAATGGAAATAGAAATGAACATGATAGGGCATATGTTTATATAGTGAATCCCTCATGCCTTCAATGAGGACTATAAACTAGTATAAAGTAATATGAGATTTCATCATGATAACTATTGGAAAAGCATGTGTAAGCATAGGGCATGATAAGTGTAAGCATAATCATGTCATACTCATAATATCATAAGATATATAAAGTGTGATAATATTTATAAATAAACATATTAGCATCATAAGAGCATGAAAACATAAAATGAACATGTAACCATCATAAGATAAAATTGTGTGAGCATAATCATATAAGAATGTTAAGAATGCAATCGTGAGTTGTGAGCATTAAAAGCATGTGAATCATAAGAATAATTATGAAGTTACATAATTAATAATGTAAGGGACCTCATCATAAATGAAATGCTCCTTGGGTGGGAAACATAAGACATGAAAGACATGAAACATGACATAAATCATAATATATAAGGTGAATTACAAATGATAAAAGAAAAACCATGACAAGAAAGAGTTAAATAAAGGGCCAAATTAATGCACAACATGCTCAAGACACTAGAAGATATGGAGAAAGGACACAAGCATAGATTGAAAAAGGTCAAGAAATTTGAAATATAAAGTAAACAAAACTATTTTTCAAGATCAACATGGTGAGAATGGTTTCCAAAGTACTCCCCACCTTGTGTCATCCCAAACCCATAAGAAAAACATAAAAAAAAACCAACACATAAAAAAAGAAAACGTAGGAAGTCTCAAAAGTTCATATAGTCAAATTATGATGTTGTAGGAATTCATAAAAAAAATCATCCTTATCCCAATTGTGACAAATAATCATCTCCACATTATATTAATTCAAACTCTTATCACTATGGACATAGTAGAAACTTTGACAAATATGCTATAGAGAGGTGGAATTTCTTGATTTTCTTTCTTTATCCTTTATTCTTACTTCTTCTAGGTGGATCCATTTATAAATTTTCATTGTTTTTAGCTTTTAAAATAATATTTGGAATCCATGTAGAACAAGAAGCATGTTTTTCCTTAAAATTTACAATACATTTATCCTTTTATTTTTTTCTTGGCACATGAATAATGGGGTGCTCATAAGGTTCTCCTAGAGGCTTACATATATCTATTTCTTTATGCACATTAAATATCTTATATAACTTGAGGTTTTTTTTGGTCTTTTTTATAAAGTTCTTTGAAATAAGGTGTATAAAAAGCTCTTGATTTTACTGCCATAGGCTCATTAGGTCTAATTAATTTGTTATTCTTTTCTTCATTTTCATGTCATATTTCTTCTTTAAACCACATGCACATATTATGTGAATCATAGGGGAGGTTTCTATCATATCAATATAGTGCCAAGGACAGATAACTAACCCATGTGTAGATAGTTTGTTTAGTTTATCATTGTGATATCTATTTTATTATCTATGATATTTGGTTGTGAATGAATTTTTGTCATCTTATTTTATGGTGAATGGTTGACTATTTTTTTTATCATTTCATCTTGATGAATTGGTTTTGTTTTCATCTATTTCAATTAGTGGTTATTCATTTTCATTATCTCTTCATTGATCTATATGTTTATTTTTATCTTATTTTATGACTATGTTGTTGTAAGCTACATGCATATAATTTATATTTTATATTTTTAACATGTATTGTATGCATATATTAGGTGGTATTGATATTCTACTTAAAAGATATTCTACATATACATACATACATATATACATATACATATATATGTTTGTGTATAAATATACATATACATATATTTATACATGTTTTCATATATATATATATATATTCATATACATGTATTCACACACACACACACACACACACACACACACACACATATATATATATATATATTCATATACATGTATATATATATACACACATACATGTACATACATACATATATACATATATATGTTGGTACTTGTTGTTGTTGATGTCAATACTAAAGGTTGTGCTATTGTCATTGATGTCAACTAATGGTTGTCATTGATGGAGATTGTTGGCACTTGAGTAATATGTTAGTCCTTGGCATATTAAGTTTGGGCTAACATTGAAGAGAAGAGTTGAAGAAGTTCATGGTTGGATGCCATGCCTTATCAAACAAGTATTATTGCTGATGCTCATATAATACATTATTACTGGCAGTAGAGTTGTTTTCATGATAAGATATTAAGATGACGATTAGAAGCATGAATAATGTTGGAGAGATGATCTACAGTCTGTCTCATGATCTCTCTTGCTGTTCCTAATAATATGTGTTGCTAAAAGGAAGTTCTATTCTTTGCAAGTTACTCAAATGTTTCTGGTTCAGGAAGTTGCATTGAAGTCTTTTTGAGAGAATGCTCTGCATTAATTCATTGTTGTAGTTTTGGTCTTGCAGTTTGGTATTCAATGTTAGTGCTTTGTGTACGTTGCACTCCTATCTTTTCAAGTCACTTGTGTTGTCGAGGAGGTTCCTGTGAATTGCAGTAAGTTGGCAATGTGCTAGTTATTTGGATTGGTCTGTGAAATGCTCCACATTTCTTTGCATTGATGTCTTTTCTCTTATAGCTTGGTCAATGTGTTAAAAACATCTATGCAATGTATTAGTTCTAATCTCATCTACTGAAGTGGTTTGCAAGTTCTACAAATGTTACATCATCTGATTATATATTATGTGTTTCTTGAATAGATTTTTTTGTACCTTTTTGGTTTGTGGTGGTAGTTGATGGCATGAAAGTATGAAAGAAGTATATGGAAGTGATGTTGTATGTTTAAGTAACATCCCTATATAATCCACATGTTTCTAATTGGCCGCTTTGGTGTCGCATTATGTCTTGAGTTGGCTTTATGGGTTATTTGTGGATATTTGGCCGATAGGGCCTATTCGACTTTGCTTGGGTTGTGTGAGTGGTGGTTGTGCCAACAATGGAAGGTGTGTCATGATAGATTTTGGTCCTAACCTATCCTGTTTAGGAACACATCAAGTAAATTAAATTGAAAGAGTGTTTTTGGGCTGAGTAGTTATGTGCTTCATTGTCTCATCCACATGTTTCCTTGATGTTGACTTAGGTTGATGTGCAACTGTGTAGATCATTTTGGATCACATTGAAAGAAGTGTTAAGATTTTTTTTGGTCCTCTATCCTTGAGATAGGACCACATCATGCTTTGGTGGTCAACTAGTTGAATTTAGTGTTTATTCTCTTTTGGATGACCTAATTTAATAATCAAAGTGTTGCAATGGATATAAATGCAATATCATTCTAGAGATGAAACCAAATGAGATAGTGTACAAGTGTAAAAAAGTGTTTGAGTGAGCTATATTGAATATCTAGTAGAGATAGTGCTAAATATTGTAAAAGGAAAGATAAAACACCTCAGTCAACAAAGAGTTGTGTTTGCAATATTTGTAATTCTCTTATATAAATCTTTTGTATCCTACTACGAGATAGTGAATATCATTAGGTCCTCTGTATCTTTCTCTTGGAGTTGGTTGGTACTTCACTACTGTAAGTCCTTTTTGTATCTTGCTCTAAGGTAGTGAGCTTTATATTGTGAGTTAACTCTCACTATGGTTTTTCCCTCATTGGGTTTTCCATGCAAATATGGTGTCTCTTTATGCATGTTTGTTCTCTATCTCTTTCTCTTTTCTACTCATCTGATTACTATTATATCTTTCATTGGTAAAAAATTGCTAAAGATATTAAAGATTCAAATTACTATATTCTTCTCTATTACTAATTTGGTTAAAGTTATACCTTTATTTGCTAAAGAAGTTTGAGTTGTGCCAAAAGTTTTATTGCAGAAGGGGTTAAGTTTTGTGTAGACTGATTCACCCTCCTCTCAATCTTCAAAAGTGCTCAACAATTGGTATCAGAGTCAAGTTCCTCTATAGAAGCTTAACAACTTGAGGCAAAGATATGAGATGGAACATGATGGTTCATACAAAGGTCTTAGGCTTGATGGGACTAATTAATCCTACTAGAAATTGAGAATGGAAGGACACCTAAAATCTCTAGGTTTTGATGTTTGGCAATTAGTAAAAGTGGTTATACTACTCCTACCACTCCTATTATAGTTTTAGTTGAAATCAAATTATATTGAATGTAATGCTAAAGCCAAAAATGCTATTTTGTGTGGATTAGTTGATTCAAAATTGTTGAAGGTGATAAATTGCATTTCTACCAAAGATGCTTGGGAGAAGATTAGTAGCATCGATGAAGGAGATTCTAATGTGAAGCAAGCCAAGATGCAGATCTTCAAAACTAGATTTAAGACTCTGCGAATGACTGAAGATGAAGACATTGCAAGTTATATGCTCTGAGTTCATGAAATTGTTTATGGGATCTCCAAACTTGGTAGATAAGTAAAATAAAGTGAAATTGTAAAGAATGTTTTGAGATCTCTACCAAATTCTTATAGTCACAAAGTATCTACCATTGAAGAATCTAAATATTTGGATTAGTATTTAGTTGATGAAATGTTTGGTACACTTATTGCCTTTGAGATGAGAGAGTTTGGTCAAGGTGTTCCAAAGAAAGAAGATGCATTCAAAGTTAACAAAACTATTGAAGCTAAAGTTGTTGATCAAATTAATGACTTGATGAAGATGAAGCAAAACTTGTGAGAAGACTAAAGAAAGGTACTGGAAGATACAAAGTAAGTTACCTTTTAAATGTTTCAATTGTGGAAGAATAGGTCATTTTGCATCCAAATGTCCTTATAAAGAATTAGGTGATAGAAATAAAAGAGCTAAGGTCAAGAAGGGTCTCTATTCCAAATAGAACAATGATTTCTCTGAAGATGAGGAGGAGAATGATTCAAATGATGAAACTCTCTTTATGGATTTCAATACTATTGATAGAAAGTATAATGTTGAGATATATAAGGATTGAATCTCCTTAAGTGATGGCAACATACTTTATTCTGATATGGATTTGGAATCTATGGAACCTGAAGGTTGGGACTTTAATTTAGATGAATGGGGGATTGAATTTGAAGGAAAAATCTGGTTTGCATTGGAAGAGCTTGATGCGGGAGCATCCAGTGGTGTAAGGGACAATCTTGCATCACCCAAAAATAGTTAAATTTCAAGTTTCTCAGTTTTTAGATGTTTTTACATTTTTGGATACCCTTTTCATCATAATGAAATTCCCAATTTACAGTTTTTATTTTTTTTCCTGGGTTGAAAGATATTGTAGTTTTAGTTTCCCAGATTTGCACCTAAAAATCTTCTAAGTTAGATTTAAGGCATTTAGAGTTCCGGAATGGCCTTGAAACTTTGAAATTGGTATAGTAATTTTAGGCGTTATTGACTTTGAGATACCTTTCCAACGGTTCAAACGGTTCACGAATCAGAGTCCCTTGGATCAAAAGTTATGGCTCCGGGAAGTTGGCTCACTTTCTAGAAGATACAATTGCAAATGTTCTTTTGAAATTTGAACTTCAAGTTGTAATTTTTCGGCGCCAAACCGCCTAAACTCAAATTTGAATGTTGTTTTGGCTCCAAACTAAAGAGGAGCTCTATTTATGGGTGGGTTTCTAATTTTTGGGTAACTTTTTGGGGACAAGCTTGCATATTGTGCAAGGGTGATTTTGTAGCTTTCTGTAACCTACATGTGTTGTAGAACTTGGGGATTTGAATCCTCTACATGTAAGAAGCTCCATTTGAATAATAAAATTATTCTCTTGTTTGTGGGTTATTTTTCTAAGTCTTAGATACATTATATCAAATAATTATCGAGCAAAGGTTTTCTTGAGTGTGGAACAGATGTCATGATCATTGAGCTGATTCGCACCCGAGGACCATGGTTGTGGAGTGAGGTCAAGAAAGATACTATAAAAAATTGATGTTTGGTAGGTGTGGTGGTGCCAGTGGTTGAATTGGTAGAAATGCTGGTGGAAGAGATCACCTTGTGACCCTCGAAACAGTTGATCATTACAAAGCGGAGTTGAGAGGTTAAACTGAGGGGAGGAAAGTGAGGATGAAAGAAGGAGGAAGAAGGAAGGTTCAAATGTAGAAGAGGAAGAAGAAGTAGTAGTCAAGACAAATGTGGCTAATAGGGCCTTTTCAAAGATTGGGAAAAGACCTAGAATAGAGAAGTCTCTAAGTTATTCGAGGAAGTCTGAACCGGAAGAGTTGATACATTTGGATCAACGAGTTAGAAAGAATATTTTTAGTATATGAGGAAATAGAGGACCTAGATCGGGGTTAAAGTTTGCAAAAATATGGGCTGAAGGAGCCATACCAATATTTACAATTGGAAAGGGTCGAGTTGGAAAGAAATTGAGAGGAAAAGGAAATATCCACTAGATGGGATGCATGGTGGCCCGAAGAAGTTCATTGATGATGAACTACAAGTTAAGATCATTGAAGAAATTGCAAGGAGTTGGAGCAAGGAAGCAGATCTGTGAAAAGAATATATTGAATATTTTCACAAGATAATCATTAGAACGGGTCACACAGAGGCCAATAAGGAGAAGGTAGCCCGATATCTTAATGGGTTATGACTAAGCATTCATGAAGAGTTAAGCCTAGTCAGAATGACCACCATTGAGGATGTGTATCAGTTTGCTTTGAAGAGGTGGAAGGAAATTTGAACAAAAGATTTGATAGCAAACAAAGGGCAGAGGAGAGGTCATAAAGTGGAAGAAATAGGTGGAAGACCTTTAGGAAGCGAAATGATGATGAAAAAGAAAAGTGAAGATGTGGGTACAAAGGCTAAAAGGAATGATAACTTCTACCACCCTTGTGATCAAAACAATGGTGATAAAAGAGGTAGAGGACGAGGGAGATATGGACAAGGATCTGGAAGAGGTGGTTTCAAAGGAACGTGTTTCCAATGTGGTGAAGAAGGGCATTGAGCCTATGAATGTCTAGAACACCAAGGAAGGAGGCGGAGACAAAGGTCGAGGAAGTTGTGGAAGAGGGTTGCACATGTAGATGAGGAGGCCCAATTTGAACATTTAGATGATTCTAAAAGGGGAGAATCCCTAGTGATTAGGAGAACCCTGGTGACTAAGAAAAAGGAACCAGAACAAAGGAAGAATATGTTTTGCACAAGATGCAAGTGTGAAGGAAAATGTTGTGTTGTCACAATTGTGTGATTGGGAACTAGATATCTGGTGTCGAAGAGATGGTCTAAAAGTTAGGAAGGCCGAAGAGGAAAGACTTTTCATGTCCCGTGTCAGTGCCTAGTTGTAGAAGAGACCACAAAGTTTTGGTCAATGAAATTACCTAGTAAAGTTCAAGATCGGGAGCTACCATGATGAGGTACTCTGTGATATCATCCCCATGGATGCATATTACATGTTGTTGGGGAGGCCGTGGCAATTCGATAGGCAAGCTATACATGATAGCCATGCAAACACTTATTCCTTGACAAATGATGGGGTTCGTCACAAGTTGAAACCCTTAAAGGAGATCGAAGAAAAGGTATGCAGTAGTGCTAGAATTTGTTATGTAGATGGAAGAAAATTTTTAGAAGGTATGAAGCATGAGCGTGTGTGTTATGCATTGATTCCTAGAGAGAGTAATAAGGATAGTGAGAAGGTTCCAGAAGAAGTTTCTGGGATGTTGGATGAGTTCCAGGATATTGTTTCTGATAATGTACCTGAGGGTTTACCACCAATAAGGAAGATCAGTCATCAGATTGACTTGATTCACAGGCAGTTTACTTAAATAAAGAGCTCATAGAATGACTCCAACTTGAAGGAAAATGAGTTGAGCTGAACCAAGTTCAAGAGTTGTTGAGAAAGGGTTGAAATCTGAGAAGAGTTTGAGTCCATGTCTGATACCCTACAGTACTAGCATAAAGGATGGGGAGTGGAGGATGTGTACAGATTTTCGAGCCATAAACAAGATAACAATCAAGTATAGATTTCCCCTGCCAAGGATGGATGATCTGATGGACTGTTTGAGTGGAGCTCGGTACTTCACAAAGATTGATTTGAAGAGTGGATATAACTAGATTGGATTGAGAGGAGATAGATGGAAAGGTGCATCAAGACAAAGGGGCACGTATAGGTGGTTAGTCATTCCTTTGGGCTAACAATGCACGAAGTACATTCATGCTTTATGGTCGGTACTAAAATTTACAGGAAGTTTTGTGTATTTAGATGATATTTTGATTTTCAGTAAGACAATGGATGAGAATTTGATGCATATTTAGAGATCCTTTGAGAAGTTAAGAGAAGAGAAACTGTTGATTAATCTAAAGAAGTGCAGTTTTGTGAAGAGAGAGTTAGTGTACTTGGGGTTTGTTGTCTCAGCAGAAGGTCTCAAGACGGACCCAGAGAAGGTGAAGGCTATTCTGGAATGGCCTACCCCAAGAACTGCAACCGAGGTCAGATCTTTCCATGGTTTGGCTAGTTTTATAGAAAGTTCATTAGAAACTTGAGTAGTATTTGTGGACCCTGACTAAAACAATGAAGGGATAGAAAAGAATTCAAGT
The DNA here is from genome assembly GCA_007258455.2 of Sequoia sempervirens. Lineage (NCBI taxonomy): Eukaryota > Viridiplantae > Streptophyta > Pinopsida > Cupressales > Cupressaceae > Sequoia > Sequoia sempervirens. Next base: position 61,553,055 of record VDFB02075321.1, on the reverse strand, counting down.
GGAGCAATGAAGCGGAAAAACATTTTGAGCTGTTGAAGCAGAAGGTGACAGAGCAACATGTTCTAGCCCTCCTAGATTTCAACAAGGTGTTTCAGGTGGATTGTGATGCCAGTGGTTGTGCCATTGGAGCGGTGTTGGCGAAGAAAGGTAAAGCCCATTGCCTATTTGATTGAAAAGTTAAATGATGCCAAGAGAAAGTATTTTGTATATGATCAAAAAATTTATGCAATAGTTCAAGCATTAAAGAAATGGAGACATTATTTGTTGCTGAAGTAATTTGTTCTATATACTGATCATCGGGCCTTGCAGTACCTAAATAGTTAGGGAAAATTAAATCAAAGGCATTTGAAATGGGTAGAGTTTTGCAGAGTTATACCTTTGTTTTGAAACATAGGAGTGGGAAGTCAAATAGGGTTGTAGATGCCTTAAGTAGGAGGCATACATTAATGACAAAGATCTGATTGGAAGTGGTTGGAGTTCAATGAACTTAAGAGACACTATCGTGAAGATTCCTAATTTCACATAGGCTTGGAAAGCTTGCAAGGAACTGATACGGTGGGCCGGGACCAAGGGTATTTCGTTCATAATCTAGGATGGCATGTTATTTAAGAGGGAAGTCAATCATGTATCCCAAGGAGGTTCCATGAGGGAGAACCTAATAAAGGAGAAGCATAGTGGAGGAATGGCAGGACATTTTGGTCAGGATAATACCATTGCCATTATCAGTGAGCATTATTATTGGCCTCAGTTGTCACAAGATGTGAAGAAGTTTGTACAAAGCTGCAAGGTATGTCAGATGGCTAAAGGAGTGAGCCAGAATACAGGCTTATATAAGCCCTTACCTGTACCAGAGAGGCCATGGGAGGATATAAGTATGGACTTTGTTCTTGGTTTGCCAAGAACACAATGAGGGAATGATTCAGTCTTTGTGGTGGTTGATAGGTTTTCGAAGATGGCAATTTCATTCCATGTCAGAAGACCCATGATGTAGTCCACATTGCTGACTTGTTCTTTAAAGAGGTGGTGAGGCTACATGGTCTGCCAAAGAGTATTGTTTCAGATCGTGACACCAAATTTGTGGGGTACTTTTGGAGGACCTTGTGGAAGAAGCTGAAGACAGAGTTGAAGTTCAGTTCTGCACACCATCCACAAATAGATGGGCAGACAGAGGTTGTTAACAGGAGTCTGGGTAACCTACTGAGATGTTTGGTAGGAGATAAACCCAAGGGATGGGACTTGATCTTACCCTAGGCAAAATTTTCTTACAACAATTCTGTCAATAGAAGCACTGGTAGATCACCATTCCAGATTGTGTATGGAGGTACCCGAGCGACTCAGAATTGAGGAAGATGGACCAAGAGAAGAAAATAAGTGTTGAAACTGAAGATTTTGTAGAGCACATTAAGAATATACATGAAGGTACGAGAACACATTAATAAGATGAATATGCAATATAAGACTAAGGCAGATCAGAAAGGAGGAATAAGGAGTTTGGTGGCGATGAAGTAATGGTCCACTTGAGGAAAGAAAGGTTTCCCATGGGAACCTATAACAAATTGAAGATGAAGAAATTCGGTCCCTATAAGATTTTGAAGAAGCATGATTCAGGGAATGCATATGAGGTAGAGTTGCCTGATGGAATCAACATTTCCCCTATGTTCAACATTTCAGATTTGACAGAGTATCATGAAGGTGGAATGGAGGAAGCACCAACAATAGGGTAGTATGGCATTCCAACACCTACTTTAGAAAGGAGGAGAGATTGAAGCAATCTTGGATAGTCATGTGGGAAGGAGTACCAGAAATAGGCAGTATGAAGAATATCTGGTGAAATGGAGAGGAAGGCCTGTGGAAGATTCATCCTAGCTATATAAGGCAGCGGTTGACTGGTTGGGTTTTCCTCAACCATCTGAGATGTGACGAGTCACTTCTCAAATCACCCTGGGTGTCTGATGCAGGAGCATCTAGTGGTGTAAGGACAATCTTGCATCACCCAAAAATAGTTAAATTTTAAGTTTCTCAGTTTTTTAGATGTTTTTACATTTTTGGATACCCTTTTCATCATAATGAAATTCCCAATTTACGGTTTTTATTTTGTATTCCTGGGTTGAAAGATATTGCAATTTTAGTTTCCCAGATTTGCACCTGAAAATCTTTCGAGTTAGATTTGAGGCATTTAGAGTTCCCGAAACGGCCCCAAAACTTGCTGAAATTGGTGTAGCAAATTTCAAATGCGTTATTGACTTCGAGACCTTTCCAACAGTTCAAACGGTTCGCGAATCAGAGTCCCGGATCAAAAGTTATGGGCCTGAGAAGTTGGCGCACTTTCTAGAAGATACAATTGCAAATGTTCTTTTGAAATTTGAACTTCAAGTTGTAATTTTTTGGCGCCAAACCGCCTAAACTCAAATTTGAATGTTTTCTTGGCTCCAAACTAAAGAGGAGCTCTATTTATGGGTGGGCTTCTAATTTTGGGGTAACTTTTTGGGGACAAGCTTGCATATTGCGTAAGGGTGATTTTATAGCTTTCTGTAACCTGCATGTGTTGTAGAATTTGGGGATTTGAGATCCTCTGTATGTAAGAAGCTCCATTTTATGAATAATAAAATTATTCTCTTGTTTGTGGGTTATTTTCTAAGTCTCGGGCTGCGCCCTCATTAGACCTAAATGAAGCAAGAGGTCTAAATAAAAAATATGAAAGCTTTCTTATAAAAATAAAAGAAGAATCTAAAAAATTAAGAATTGAAGTAAAAGAAGGAAAAGTATATGAAATTAAACTATAAGAGGCAGAAGGTGTGATCTTTGATTTGAAAATAAAGGTTGAAGAAGGCAAGAGGACTGAAGATTGCTTGAATATCAAACTCAAAGACAAGATTTTGAATGTTTAAAGCTTGAAGAAGAAAATACCATCCTAAGGAATGCTATGAAAAGAGAACAAATTGACAAAGAAGAGAAGTTTGGTCCAGACAGTTCAAAATCAAATGAAAATACTGAAGAGGGAGTCTTCCCTTGTAGACATGCAAATAATCCTAACTAACATAGTGCATCTAATTCCGATCAATTATCATCAAATTCTTCTATTAATCAAATAAAGTGGTTTATTAGATTAATTCACTAATGTCCATCATGTTTAATTAAATAAATCAATTTGTTTAATTAAATCCCCAAAGTCCTCTTATTTGATTAGATAAATCAAATGATTTAAATCAAATATCATAAATTCACTAACCCACGTAAAGTTAATTAAATTCTAAATTAATTAACTTTAATCACCTTCTAATCATCATTAATAATTTCTCTAGCTTTTAACTCCCCAAGAGTTAAATCAGCCCTTGATTAACTAACCCACTTACACATGAAAATAGTTTCTTTTAATTAACTAATTACCTCATTTATCCTCTCAAAAGCATATTCTAGGGAATATTCCTTCATTGACTCCCTTTATTTGACTTTCTAACCACAAAAATTCCCTCCAAAACATCTCAACCACATGCATTTAGTGCTTCTTACATCTCAACCACATGCATTTCATGCCTCTTACATCTCAGCCACATGCAAGATGTGCTCAATCCTCACCCATTAGCATTGAGATAAGTGTCCCAATCTCATTGGCTCTCTTTTAGTCCCACATTCCTCCCATCTCTCCATTCTTCAATCCTTCAACCTATAAATAGAAGCCACTTCTACTTGAAAACTATCTACAATCTTATGCATTGGCACTATAGGCTCATTCATCTTGCATTTGATCACTCATCTTTGCTTGTTCATCAATTTGGAAGCTTATCAAGGGGGTGGGAAATGGAATCCTTTCACATCAAAGGAGCATCATTCCCATTATGGTATAGGTTTGCACATGCTTTTATTTAACTTCTTTGATATTTAGTGTCTTGTTTGGTATATTTAGCATGATTCAATATCTCATAGGGAGGATTTTGTTTGCTTTGTTTAAAATGGATTAATATGCTAATGTTTGTTCTTGATCAAATGCAAAAAAAAGCTTCTACATTTTGGTGCCCGCCATGTGTTATTTGGCTTGTTTAAAATAACAAATATTCTTATCTTATACTCCATTTGCTGAAGTGCATTTGTGCATAATTTTGGAAGTCAGTAAGTGGACCTTTTCTCATTCAACTGTTTGTGTTGGTTTTTATTTTTTTACCACTGCTCTCTGATGTTTTCGAAGTATGGATTGAGCTTTATTGAGCCTATTTCCTATTTCCATACACATGTGTGGGGGTGAGCTCCTTTTGTCTTGATGTCCTGATTTTATACTTTTCCAAAATTTGTCTATTCACTTGCTCAAGCGCACTTGTTCGATATCAACATTTACCAAAAAAAAAAAGAGACCTCTCAGTTTCCACATTCTTTATGCTTGCAATTACTTGCCACCTCAATATTCATAACTCTTTTAGAAGAACAACCTTAATCAATAGCTTAATGCAATCTGTCACATAGGGAAACCCGAAGCTTTGAAATTAACAAAGGATTTTCTTTTTTAGTTTGAATATATTACATTCTGTTAACTTCAATTCTTTTTATAAAAAAATATTTTCTCTAAGTTGGTGACAAAAAATTAAATGTGGTTAAGTGAAATTTTCATGCATGGGTTGTAACAAATCGTTCATTATTGTTTACAGGTAGTGACTGAGGTGCTTTAGAGCTGCATCACTACACACTTTGAGTTCTTTGTGTCATGTGGCCTTTAAGTATAAAATATAATGCTAATTTTTCAAAATTCTTGATAGCTATAGGTTTGATGCTTTGTTGATATCAACTTCCATGCTCTTATCATTTTGCATTGAGTTGAATTAAGGCTTCATCTTTACTTTTACCAACTATTATGTGTTGTTTAAGAGCCTAGATGGGATAATGTATTTTCTTCACCACAACCATAAATTTTTCTCTTAAGATTTAATACAACCATCCTTACCCATTGTAGACACCTTTAGTCATAGCTTCTACAAATACCTAGTCTGCCATTCAAAAAACCAATGTTTGGGGGAAATATCCAAAAACGTACAGTTGATTCATTTCGAGGTAGTAAAGGCATACCATTCACTCAACTCAAATAATTCAAACATTCCCTATGGGCCATTCCAGAGGAAGAAAATTGTGAATTTCCCAATCCTAGGTTTGTACATTTATCTCACACACATATATTGTTTGTGTAACTTACATATTTTTCTTGTGATACAAGTTGTCTCTACTTTATTCATTAAAAATATAAAACCAAGAAGATAGCATACCCAATTTGTTTGAGGAATATCTTGTGAATTTGACCAGGTGGATAGGATTCGATACTTGCTAAAAATGTGAATTTATTGGGTATGATTCTGTTTGTTTTCAAAATATATATGTCTCACAAGATTTTCTTATGTGATAAGTAGGAGCAATATTTATGAGGAGAGCAATATAACTTTTATGAAGGAGAAGGTTTTCATTGGTGGTCTCTTCCCTAGAAAATGGGTACAAAAATGTCAGGGTTTTGATGAAATCTTTGATGCCTTTTGGCTTTCCTTGCAATATTCAAATGAAAACATTTTATTGCAGGCTCTAAGGAAAAACAATAGAAGAGTCTGTAGACTAATGGGGCTAGAAATTAAAGACAAACTCTATGTTTTGTCCTTCCTTTGTTCACACAATTTTCACCTTGTTAATCAAGGCTTGCAATTATACCTTCAATTGTGGGTAAATTCTTCAAACCGCTCATTGAATAGTGGTCGAAATAATCAGAATGAAGTTCATGATGCACATCAGTTTTGTATGCCTTCTTCTATAAGGGCTACATCTTGGTTATTGTTACACTTGGAACCTAGGGTTAATGCTCGAAGGTTTGTGGCAAGAAATTCTTTGCATATAGAAGGCATGGATTAAAATTCAATAAATGTTCAAGGGGCTGATGACAGAAATCACTAATAGCACATTTGTTTTTAGATAATGGGTCTTTTTGTGTTATATTTTGGGCTTAAATTGGGTCTTTTAAATGAATTATCTTTTTACGGGTCAAGTTAAAAATCATTCTGAGTTGTTTTGTAAGGTTTATTGGGTTTTATTTGGGCTTTTAAATGTTTCATCTATGTATGGGTTGGGTTAAAACTCATTTTCACTTGTTTTGTAAGGACTGGGTATATGTTCAACTTTAGGTTAGTCTGGGTTAATGCTGCATTTTGAACCATCAACATTTTTGTATAAACAATGTAATTGGTTTTTGTACCTATCCTATTGTTACTGGAGCGATTATTGGAGGTTTTCTTATTGGTTCTTTCCTACCAATATGATCCTTTGAACTAGTTTTTGTAAAATCATACTATAACTAAGCAAATTTTTCCTAGGGTTAGCAGATTAGAGCATTAACATAAAAACCCAAAGTAATAATGAAGTGCAAAGGAAAAACATGAAAACAAATGAAAATATCTCACCAAAATGTCTTCATTCTCCATGGCTAACCTCCATTATACCTGTAAGTGGTAGAATGGGGAAAACAAACTAAACATGCTTCTACACTTCTAAATAGGACATTGCATCTAAGATTTAAAGAATTTAAACTAATTTAAACTAAAAATCTTCAAAAATTTATCCTATTGCTCTCTAACTCTAAAGATCTCTCTAATCTACTTTGCTCTCAGATTTAGAAGCTAATTAGACTATTGAAATGACACTTAGAGAATGAGAATTAAGCTATTCTATTCCTATATGATTTAAATGTGCAACTAAAATGATTCTACAGCAAAGCTTCTAGAAAGAAACTACTGTAAACTGCCATAATTGAGATGCTGGATGAATGTTGATTGAATGTTGAATGCTTGAGATGCTGGATGAATGCTAGAAGCTTTGGAAAACCTGCATAGTAAGATTGCATAAGTTGTGATCCATTTCCTGTAGCCAAAGAGCTGTATTTATAGCTTTCACGGTAGCACATTTGTACAGGGATGGGAGATAAGAGGCTGGGATTCAATCTGGAGAATTGAATGGCATGGGATGAGAAGATGGAGCTGATCATGGAGGACTGTTTCTCCCCATGAAAACACCAGGCAAAATGAGAGGGAAGGTGGGTGGAAGAAGATTGAGAGGATTTCCTGCAGGTTTGTCCCCGAAGCTCTTCCCGTGAATGACAGTGCAATTAATTAAATTTTGAAAATTTAATTTTATTGGTGAGTGAATAGTGGTAGATGATTTATGCATTAATTTAAATAATTTTAGTTTATTTAAATTTAGCAAAAGGAGGAATAAATAATTTAATAAATCAAACTATAAGGTTTGTTTATTAAATTAAAATAAAAGGAAAATGATAATTAAATAAAAGATTTTAGAATATCTTTATTTAATTAAGAAGAAATGTGATGAGGTAATTAAATAACACAAATTATTTAAGTTGTGTATTTAATTCATGGTAGAAGTATAAAAGTAATAATGATAATAATTAAATAAAACAAAGTTTTTAATTTTGTTTATTTAATTAAGAGAGAAATAATATGATAAAATGATAATAATTAAATAAAACAAAGTTTTAATTTTGTTTATTTAATTAGGAGAGAAAATAGAAGAATTAATAATGAAATTAATATAAATAAATATTTCTATTTATTTACTAAGTAGATGAATTTAAGATAAATTAATCAAATAAGTCGTATTTAATTAATTAGATTATCCAGACCATTTTTAGGTGTCTACATTTTGCCCCTCTTTGAAGTGATGTGTTTACGCATTGCTTTAAAGAATGATTTTGCCTCAGCTACCAGTATTGACAAAAAGTTTGAAATATGCCCCAGACTTGCCCCAGAAAATGAATTTCGAAATGATAGTGATATATGCCCTCACGGGAGATAAATTGATGAATTTTGGATTTTCTTATGATTTTCAATTTTTTTGAATTTTTATGATGATTTGATGAACAAGCAATGATGAAACAATTTATCTCCCAATAAAGAAATATTGATTCCTCCAGTTGATTATGATGATGATTGATGATCACGTCAGCTGATTGTTGATCTTGATAGATTAGAAGATTATTGATCTCATGATAGGTGAGATTCAATGATAGATTGATTGATAATTGACCTCATGATAGGTGAGGATCAATGATAGATTGATGATTGATTAACCTCATGATAGGCGAGGTTGAATGATAGATTGATGATCACAAGATTTGAACAAAGCTGATTAGATTTGATTGATTGATAGAATTATTGATTGATGTTGATTGATTTGATATGATTGTTGATTTGTGATTTGACTTCATTGATTGATTGATATGGCCCAGTATAAGATTAATTGATTGATTGATTTGACTTGATTTGAATGTTGGATGTGATTAAATGATTTGTGCTAGAATTAATAGATTAAGATTGGATGGAATTTCAGATGACTGAAATGAAAGAAAATGATTCAGAAAGAGATGATATCCTAAGAAATATTGAAGAGATGGTGATATGATGTAGAGAGGGAATACATGTAGCTTTTGAGATTGAAATTTGGTAGCTTTTGAAACAATCTATAAATGCATATGCAAGACTAATATGGATGCAATCTATTTTAACCATGCAATTCTAAGTGTCATTTCAATAATCTTTTGATTTTTCTTTGTATCATCACTGAGCTTTTAAAAATGTTGAAAGAAAATACAAGCATCAATGATATGAGATAGACCAATGATGACCTGAGTATTTCTTTCATGATTTTTGATATTGCAAGTGAACACAAGCATCAAGGTATAAGATAGACCAATGATGACCTGAGTATTTCTTGCGTAAACAGACAAGAATTAATCATTTTCTTAAGTGAATCAGAATGTCATCCATGATACTTGGTAGAGCACTTCCTGCGACAATTCACAAAATAATAATGACTAACTCACAAACAGCAAACAAAGAAAAGGTATCATTCTCCTTCATTGCTTCTCTAGTTCTATACATCATCGAGTAGCTCCAAAGAAATGATAAAAATAAAAAGCACAACAATTCAAATTCTACTTAATGTATTTTCAAATCATTATTCAGATTAGATCATCGATATTGAAATGTGTGTATTGATGTTTGCATGATATTCCCAGACGTTTGACCAAATGATGTAACCTAAAGACCTATCCTAGGGGTCTCGAGGACTGATCAAAGATTAGTCTTGCCTACGTTATACACGCAGAGACCACGTAGTTCGACTGAAACAGACTCCACTTTCAATTGATGTAGACTCTATTTTTGTGTTTTCTAATTTTATGAATGTTTTTGCATGGATTTTTGGATTTTGATTTTCTGATGTTTTTGGATTTTGATTTTCTGATTTTTTTGGATTTTTTCAAGTATCGTCACTTGGTGTTGTCATGTTTGACTGCCTTTCTATTTAAGCTGAAAGTCCATTGTACCAAATAACACTAGGATGTTGCCCCCAAGCCAGGGTAAAACATGATATCCCTGCTATGATATGGATAGTGATAGTGATTATCTCAAATGATAGATGGAAATGATATGAAAGGAAACAATTGTAACAAAACTGTACCTAATAGATAGAAGAGCTTGGTGAAAATCACAAGTAGCGCCTGTTTGCCAGGTTTTCATCACTTGTTTTTATTGTGTCCTTTTTCTTTTTCTTTGTATTTTTATTTTTTATTGTATTATTTTTTTTGTTTTTTCTATCATCATGATGCCTGTTTGCCAGGTTTTCATCAAGACAACTTTATTGACCATGCACTGGATATCCTCAAGTGTCTCGAGATGAATGTTGTTCATGGGCCTCTCCAACATGTCTCCTTCTCGTGTAGACACCCAGATGCTCCTGATCCATAGGATTGATATGATACATGGGCGGCCCTCATCCGCTTAGGTTCAAACTTTCCCTTCTCCTCATTCGCTGATTTCTAGGGTTTTCCCGTAGGACCAAGTCTTCGATCTAGAAGACTCTAGGCTTAACCCTGTGATTATAGTTCCTAGACATTCTTTGTTGATAGGCTGTCAAATGATTGATAGCTTGTTGTCGACGTTCATCAAGTAGCTCTAATTCTTGAAGTCTAGAGATCCTATAATCCTCATCAGAAATGAGTCCTTTTAGTGAAACTCAAAGGGATGGAATTTCTACCTCGATAGGTAATATTGCTTCTGATCCATAAACAAGAGCATATGGCATAGCTCTTGTTGGTGTTCTGATGCTAGTCCTATAAGCCCAAAGAGCAGGATTAAGCTGAACGTGCCAATCACGCCCTACTTCATTTATAGCCTTCTTTGAGAATCTTTAGATTGTTTTGTTTGAGTCATCCATTACCTTGAGGGTAATATGGGGTTGAAAAGCGATGTTGGATGTGGAACTTTTCACATAGCTCTTGGACATCTTGGTTCTTGAAAGGCTTGCCATTATCTGTGATGATTGACTGGGGTATCCCATATCTACAAATGAGATAATTAAGTATGAAAGATGATATTTTCTTTTCAGTGATTGTGGTTAAGGGAACCGCCTCCACCCATTTTGTAAAATATTATGTTGTCGTTGATAATGAACTTGTGTCCATTAGATGAAGATGGGTTAATTTTCTCCTTACTGTGTCTAACTCTAATTTACGTAAAGGCCATGTAGCTTTGTGAATGGATGGAGCTCCTATGCCTGCATGTATAAGATTGCCATGAACTGCATTTTGACATCTCTTGACAAACTTATAAGATTCTTGCCCATGTGTGGCCAAGAATACCCCCAAACAAAGGAGTTTCTTGGCTAAAGATAATCCACGGAATGTGTACCACAAATTCCTTCATGGACCTCATGTAAAGCGTATGGATTCAAGTATGTTCTAAACAACGCAAAAGAGTACCATCTAGGCCTCGACGTAAAGGGTGTTAATAATGGTATGTTTGTGGATTGGCATATGAAGTTGCACTTCTTTGCCATGGTGAAAGATCCGGGCGTAAGATATTATCTTTAGATAAGTATAAATGTTCCATAAATGGAAGATTGGGCACTCATCCAAAAGGCTTGTGGTTTGGGATTTGGATTTCCATGGCGCGTGGATTTGACACTTGTTGTTAATAAATCGATAACGATCTTGCGTTTCAGGCATTTGTAGAAGAGATGCTATTGTGGCCATGGCATCTGCTGCTTTGTTCTCTGATCTTGGTATCTACTCAAATTTGATTTCTATGAAGTATTTTCTTAGATCATCTACCAGTCTCTTGTATAAAATCAGTGTGTCATCCTTAGTTTGGTAATCATTGTTGACTTGATAGATGATTAACTGGGAGTCTCCATACACCTGTAGTTCTGTGATTTTCCATTCAATAGCCACTTTAATTCCAAGGATCAAAGCTTCATATTCTGCCACATTGTTAGTGCAATGGAAGGTAAGCCTGTAAGATCATGGAATTGTGTGCCCAAGAGGTGTGACAAATAAAATTCTGGCCCCTGATCCATGTTGTGTGTAGGATCCATCGAAGTAGAGTTGCCATGGTTGTGTTGTAATGTTGAGGATATCTACATCAGGAAATTCCATGGTCATAGGATGATAGTCTGATAATGGAGCTTCTGCTAATTGGTCAGCAATGACTTGTCCTTTGATAGCTCACCTTTCAACATACTGAATGTCAAACTCACTGAGGAGCATGACCCACTTTGCCAACCTTCCTATTAAAGCTGCTTTGCTCAGTAAATACTTGAGAGGATCAATTTTTGCAACGAGCTTGACAGTGTGAGTGAGCATATAGTGTCGCAATTTTTGTGTTGCAAATACTACTGCTAAGCATGATTTTTCAATGAAGGTGTAGTTTACTTCATGTCCATTGAGTGTCTTGTTGATATAGTATATAGCCTGTTCCTTTCCTTCTCTATCCTCTTGTGCTAGCAAGGCTCCTAAAGAGATATCTGTTGTTGCGATATAGAGCAACAATGGCCTGTCTTCATTGGGTGGCACCAAGATTGGTGGTGTCATCAAATAATGCTTGATTTGATTGAAAGTACTCTCACATTGTTCATCCCATTTAAAAGGCACATTTTTATGCAAAAGATGGTTGAATGGATGACACCGATCTGCTAGTTGAGAGATGAATCTTCTGATGGACTGTAGTTGGCCTTGTAGAGATCTTAATGTATTGATATTCTTAGGAGGTGGCATTTCCATAATGGCTTTAACTTTTGCTGGATCTACTTCAATTCCTTTTGTAGAAACTATGTATCTTAGGAGTTTTGCTGATGTTACTCCAAAGGCACATTTCTTAAGATTTAATCTAACTTTAAATTTCTCCAACCCACAAATATTTTGGCCAAGATTCTAGATGTCCTTCCTTCCCTCGTGCCAGACTTGGCTAAAATATCATCCACATAGTCCTCCATGAAGGTGTGCATCATGTCATGGAAGATTGTTGTCATAGCTATCGGGTATGTAGCTCCTCGCATTTTTTTTAACCCAAAATGACGTTCCAGCAAAAGGTGCCCCATGGACATGTAAATGCTGTCTTTTCTTGGTCTTCAGGAGCTATCTTGATTTGATTGTATCCTTAAAATCCATCCATGAGTGATAACATTTGATGGCCAGCTGTTAGATCTACAATCATGTCTATGTTTGGCAAAGGAAAATCATCCTTTGGACATGCTTTATTTAAATCCCAGAAATCAGTACATATTCTAATGGTGTTATCTAGCTTTGAAACAGGTATAATGTTGGATATCCATTCCGCATAATCAATAGATCTGATAAATCCAGCATCTAGTAGTTTCTTTAAATCATTTTTGACTAATAATGCAACATGTGGATGCATTTTTCTCAGCTTTTGTTTTACTGGTTTAGTGCCAGCTAGTAAGGATAAGTGATGCATAATGAGATTTGTGTCTAAGCCTGGCATGTCAGAGTATGACCAAGAAAAATTGATGCATCGTTCTTCAAAGAATTTGATAAAATCCGGCTTTTCTGTATCTGTCATGGAAGCTGCCAGTGTAGGATTCTTGCTTTCTCTGTTGTGCCAATATTAATAGACTGTGTGGGTTCTATCAACACTGATGATCTTTCATGGTAATGTTGCGGGAGGATGTCAAACCTTCCATCCTTTGGTGCCTCTCAATGAGGCTTTCTACCATTGATGCTTTTGTTTTACTATTTTAGGATCAAATATCGCCATAGAATGGTGGTTTTCACCATTAGATCCATTTTTTAATTTCATATTTTGCAACTCCGAAGGCTTTGGCATCCTCCTCGCCTAAAAGCATCAAGTAAAAGAAGCGGTATTGGTAGAACAAGCATCGTGATTCCTCACAACAAAGCAGAAGTTAATAAATGGCACCATTGCCAAAAAAATAGGAGATCAATAGGGTGTTGGGGTTCCCATTTGATAAGCTCGGGATGTAGTAAAGGCAACGAATCATTAGATGGGTTGAGGTCAGCGATTGTGAAAGCTCGGACGGAAATGTTGTCCAGGTTGTTAGTGGTTATGTCAAGGCCTATGAAGGTATTTTCTTCCACATCATTTATCTCAATTGATGTCCGTTCATCTTCACTTGAGTCATCAAAATTTTGTGTTTCAAAGAAAATAGGATTAAAACTCGATCTTTGACCCTCCTCGCGTTTGGGGGTATACTTTTTGATAATGTCGATTTGAATATCTTCATAGGAAACATTTGATAAGTTGTCCCACTCATATTCATTTGAATCCATTTCAGAGTTATCTTGTATTTGAAGAATACGCTCCTCAGTTTTATTGGTGATTTCTGCTCTTGCTTCCTCAGTGTATCCTAGTCCAGTTCTGCCATTTTGCTGAATTGTGAGGACTTGGATTGGTTCTGTTACACTTTGTTTCCCTTGATCAAAAGATCCTTGTTCTGCTACATATCCTAGTCCTATTTTATCCTTATGTTGGAGCATAAGAGGCTGGATTGGTTCTGTTATGCCTTGTTTCCTTAACCCAAGAGGTCCCTTTCCTGAATATCCCATCTTCTCCAAAATAGTTTTTCCCTTTCCATATTGATTTGTCTCTATGATATTACTTGTGGAAGTGGAAGCTTCCTCATCCTTATAAAGCCAATTTAGTATGGCCTTATCTTCTGATTCTTCATCTAAGTTCCCAGCTTTTACAAATCTGTCATCTAATGCTGTTGTAGATTGTTCTGAATTTTGGGTGATTGTAGATGGCTGTCCATAAGTTTGTAAGAAGGGTAACATTTGTGATAGATCAAATGAGTGTCCAACACCATATTCACTTATTCCTTTGTCACTTATCTATACTTCCTTGGTGAATTGATGTGAGAGTGGAGCCAATTGTTCTTCAACTTTTGAAGGGTTAGATTGCGCCACCCTTATCTCTTATGATTTTTGTTGTTTTAGAAGCCACTTTGATATGAAGTTCTGTTGTTTCTCACCATCTAATGTGCTAACTTCTCTATTGTGAGGTATGAATGTATCCTGAGATGTCTTCAATGTATGACAAGCTTGGGTGTCATTGTAGTCTGCTGTGATTGTTACCTCCTGTCCATTGATAGGAAATTTCAGGCATTGATGATAGGTAGAAGGTACTGCTTGCATATCATGTATCCAAGGGCGTCCCAATAGTATGTTGTATGTCAGTTCCCTATCTAAGACTTGGACAAACCACTTTTTGGACAATAGGTCCCACTTGAATGGGTAATATGATCAACCCTTTAGAGGACCTTTCTTCTTCATCATATGCTTTGATTGTGATTTTTCTTCTTGTATCAATGGCTTCATCGAGTATCCTAGTGCACAAATCAGCTTTAAGGTACAAATATTTAAACCAGCCCCTCCATCTATTAGGACATGCTTTACATGGTGTTTATGGATGAGGACTTCAATGTGAAGGGCGGAATTATGTGGATGGGTGAGTGATACATCATCATGTTCGAAAATGAAAGGCAATGAGGTGCAGATAGATGTCCCACCATAGCTTGGAATTGACATACATCCAAATTGTTAGGTACCATGGTTGATACAAGAGCTTGTTCAAGAACCTCTTTGTGTGATGGGGAAATCTTTAAAAGTTCCAAGATGGATATTTGTGCCGGTATTTTCTGCAATTGATCGATGAGATTATATTGATTAGAGGGAGGATCCATAGATGGGGATGATATTGATGCTCCTTTCAATATAACTTTGGATTGTTCCCTTGTTGTGGCATTAACCGGTTGGTACTCTTGTTTCCCTTTGAGTGTGATTACGTTAATTTGGTTTTCAGATTTGTCCATATGTTGTACCAAATTGGTAGATGTAATGTCATTGTTCGATTGATTTGGTTGCATAACTCTTCATCCTCCTTGGCAGCAGAAAAACAAAGGATCGTTGTGTCATAAACATAACCAACGTTTTTACCTTTGGTGTTTGCGGAAGAGGATTCTCCCTTTGATAATTGGGTAGAGGATTTTTGAATGTTGTATGATCTTTGTTTGTTTGGTGTCCCTCTACAAATACTTTCTTTTGATCTATGAGGTCTTGTACCGCATGTTTTAATTCCAACAATTTTTAGTCATGTGGCCTTTATTTTGATGGTAGTGACAGTAATGCAAGTCATTCCACCATGATGGTTTGACTTGAGGGTCCCAATTTCTAGCCTCTTGTACTTGAATGAGTTTTTCATCTAAAAGTTCTTTGAGGACTGATTCCAATGATTGTCCTAATGATGTGAATTTTCAATTATTGGATGGTCATTGGAATGATTGGGTTTTTGTTTCTCCACTATTTTGATTATTTCCTTGATCACTACTTTGTTTGACATTAAGACCATTGTTTTGTTTGTTTGCAGGGGTTAGCGTCAAGGTGAATACTAGTTTAGATGTGTGTGTATCGATCATGGTATCAGTATTCTTGTTCTTTTTCCAAAATCTTGGCTTTTAGTTCTTGTTGTTAGAGGAATTGTTATTGTTTGAACCTTCAATGAAGTGTTTGATCGTTCCTTTTTTTATTAAAGCCTCTTCGATTTTGAGCCCCTTTTCGATAACTTGTTCAAATGTAGATGGACATTGTAAGTCCAATATGTAATTCATGTCATCCACTAAGTTATCAATGAACATCTCTATCTTCTCCTCTTCAGGAATAGATCTAGGGTATTTAGCAAATAGCCTTCTCCATCATTGGAGAAAGGAAAGAAACTTTTCACCCTTTGCTTGTTTGGTGTTGTAGAGTTCTTTTAAGGTTACCCCATGTTGGATGTTGAATGAGAAGTGCGTTATGAACCTATTGATCAGTTCTTCAAAAGAATGAATCCCAGGTTCCAATTTAGAAAACCACTCCATGCAAGTGTTTCCTAAGCTTCTTGGAAATAATCGTAGTAAGAGTCCTCATGTGCGAACTCTATGCTCATGGCTCAAAATTCCCGTACGTGATCAAATGGATCAATTCTTCCATTGTATTTGTTGTACGTTGGGTATTCACAATACCGTGGAAATGGTATCATGTTAATGCTTGGATCGAATGGATAAGGGCAAATGTCTTGTAAGGAATATCTTTTAGTTGGCCCTTGTTGGATATTTTGGAACTGTAATTATAATTGTTGGATTTGTTTTGTCAAAGCATCTATTTGATTTGGGTTTTCCATACTAGTTGTCTCGGGTGTGGTCATTTCCTTGAGTTGATTGACATCAAAGTCTTTAGGAAGCTTAGCACCTTTGTCAGCTAATAATAGAAGATACTTTTCCATATCTTGCTCTAGCATCTTTTCCATAAATTTATGGAAATGAGGGTCTTGTTGAACTTTCTCGATTTCCTCTGCAGTTATTTCTTTCTCGTGTGAATTAGTGAGAGGATCAATGTTGCTAAATCGTCCCCAAGGGTTTTCTTCAGCCATGGATACTATTCTTTCATTTTCTTCTTGTTGTTGTCTTTGATATGCTGATTGTGTAAAAATAGGCATACAAACTTTTTACTTTAGACTTTGATCTTGGATTTTTGATTGGATAAGTGTCAAAGTTTTTGATTTAAAATCTGATTTAGTCGTGTCTAGTTTCGTGATGGGAGGATGATAAAAATCCTTGATAGGGAAACTTTGACAGAAAATCTCAGATTTGGTGATAAGGACACTTTGCAAGATGTTTCAAGATCTAGGTGTAATGGTAAAGTTTTCCTTTTGTATGATTCAAGTGTTTTGGGCTGTGAAAAAAAAAAAATGTTCTGGACTGATGAAAACCTTGTTATCGATATGGGCAAACTGACAAAATGTCCTACCAACTCTCTGTTTTTCTGACTTTCTGGAGCGCTAAAACAGAGACATGACGTGCTAAAATAGAGAAGTGACACTTTGGAACAGAGACCTAAAGCGCTAAAACAGAGACCTGACACACTAGAACAGAGACCCAAAGCACTAAAACAAAGAAGGGACGCACTGGAATAGATACCCAAAGCGCTAAAACAGAGGCCTGACGCGTTGGAACAGAGACTCAAAGCACTAAAATAGAGACCTGATGCGCTAGAACAGAGACTCAAAGCGCTAAAACAGAGACCCGACGCGTTGGAACAGAGAACCGAAGCGCTAAAACAAAACCACGAGGTTCCAAGACAGAACTATCTTATTCTATGAAACTCACTTGGTCTGGTATTGTATTGTATGGCTGGTTGTGGGATGTATTCTAGATGAATTCTTTGACTGTGATTGTGGTGTTGCCTAAGAGCCCTTCTTTGATAAAATGCTTGTGAATCTAAGGGAGCTACAGCATAGTCATCCGTATAACCTCTAGAGAAATCGTGATACCTATGAATAAAAGTCCTATGTTGGAGTAGAACTTTCCTGCTTTGATATAGAAATCGTTGCTTTCTTAGAAGTTGTTTGTATGCATGTGTTTTCTTTGGTTTTCTGATTCGTTTGACAAGAGATTTCTTGACAAACTTGGTGGATACCCAATCTCGAATCATGAGAATTCCACAAGTGTTTTGATTTTGAAGATTTTTGTGATGATCTTATCTGAATTTAATGAGAGAAAACACAGCAAGCAAGAATAGAATGGTTGACTTTAAAAATCCTAGAATCTAAACAGATAGTGTATGTTCTTAAGAATCAAACATGATTCTTTTTGATTTTCATTGGTTTATACAGATGAACATCAGATAGACTCACTCCTAGAGACAAAAGGTCATCGTTATATGCTCGACGACCCACGCTTGGAATTGTGTTGACTCACACTGCCATGTCACCCCCTAGAGGGCGTCCATGTTTTTGTCTTTTCCAGGTGTGTACTCAGAGTGACGGAAGTGGATACTGGGTCCCCTGAGCAAACAGTCCTTGGCAATTATATGGTGAGTGCTTGAGGGTAGATTCTTCCCCGCCCCTGCACCGTCGAGTATTACAATGTTTAGAAACTGACAAGCGTGCTTCTATTTCTAGGTTCTTAGATAAGATTTCTGTTCAAAGCGGAAAATGGATAAACTCCCTTGAGAGACCTCCCAATCTTTAGAACAAAGATTTTGGGGATGGTTATCCTGCACACTTCCGTTGAAAGAGGGTTTCCCCAAATTCACACAAATTTTTAAGTGGGTTGGAATACCATGGCTTTTGGTTGTCCCCACTCAGGTCGTTCCCGTAGGGTGAGTACTTTTTCCCACTATGGCAGGCCTGTCTAAAGGTTTTAATGAAAGCTTAAAAATGCGCAAAGTAAAAGTGAGTCTGGTATTTTGATGCACCCAGTTAAGGGGAGAGCATAAACCTATCACCTAATCACAGCAAAGAAGTTGTTCTTTTTAAAACCCAAAAGACAAATGATCTAATCTATATGGAAATATTGCTCCATAAAAAGCATGATGTTCAATTTTAATCCCACAAGAAATGATGAAGTTTCTATCCTAGGATTGATCATTTTTTATCCATTTGCTATCCTAGGATTGATAAATTTTATCCATTTCTATCCTAGGACTGATAAATTTTATCCAAAATTAGACAGAAACAAAATCCAGCCGCGGACGCATCGGATCCAGATTAAAAAAAGTGATTTTAAGGACAGTGAAGCGACGCGCTGAAACAGTGACATAGCGTGCTAAAACAGTGACGCAGCGTGCTGAAATAGTGAAGCGGCGCACTGGAACAGTAACTCGGCGCGCTATAATAGAAACCTGGCGTGCTGAAACAGACCACTGGCACGCTATAGAATCCAACTGGCGCGCTGCAAAAAGTCACGATTCCGCGAAAACTATCACGCCGATACCTGTAGAACACTTTTCTCAAAAATCAAGCAAAATATGGGGTTATGCCCCACGGTGGGTGCCAATTTGTAAGTGATAGAATGGGGAAAACAAACTAAACATGCTTCTACACTTCTAAATAGGACATTGCATCTAAGATTTAAAGAATTTAAACTAATTTAAACTAAAAATCTTCAGAAATTTATCCTATTGCTCTCTAACTCTAAAGATCTCTCTAATCTACTTTGCTCTCAGATTTAGAAGCTAATTAGACTATTGAAATGACACTTAGAGAATGAGAATTAAGCTATTCTATTCCTATATGATTTAAATTTGCAACTAAAATGATTCTATAGCAAAGCTTCTAAGAAAGAAACTACTGTAAACTGCCATAATTGAGATGCTGGATGAATGTTGATTGAATGTTGAATGCTTGAGATGCTGAATGAATGCTGGAAGCTTTGGAAAACCTGCATAGTAAGATTGCATAAGTTGGGATCCATTTCCTGTAGCCAAAGAGCTGTATTTATAGCTTTCATGGCAGCACATTTGCACAAGGATACAGGATAAGAGGTTGGGATTCAATCTGGAGAATTGAATGGCATGGAATGAGAAGATGGAGCTGATCGTGGAGGATTGTTTCTCCCCATGAAAACACCAGGCAAGATGAGAGGGAAGGTGGGTGGAAGAAGATTGAGAGGATTTCCTGCAGGTTTGTCCCCGAAGCTCTTCCCGTGAATGACAGTGCAATTAATTAAATTTTGAAAATTTAATTTTATTGGTGAGTGAATAGTGGTAGATGATTTATGCATTAATTTAAATAATTTTAGTTTATTTAAATTTAGCAAAAGGAGGAATAAATAATTTAATAAATCAAACTATAGGGTTTGTTTATTAAATTAAAATAAAAGGAAAATGATAATTAAATAAAAGATTTTAGAATATCTTTATTTAGTTAAGAAGAAATGTGATGAGGTAATTAAATAACACAAATTATTTAAGTTGTGTATTTAATTCATGATAGAAGTATAAAAGAAGTAATAATGATAATAATTAAATAAAACAAAGTTTTTAATTTCTTTTATTTAATTAAGAGAGAAATAATATGATGAAAATGATAATAATTAAATAAAACAAAGTTTTTAATTTTGTTTATTTAATTAGGATAGAAATAGAAGAATTAATAATGAACTTAATATAAATAAATATTTCTATTTATTTACTAAGTAGATGAATTTAAGATAAATTAATCAAATAAGTCGTATTTAATTAATTAGATTCTTCAAACCATTTTTAGGTGTCTACAATACCTTCTCAACTTGCTGTAAATATGATGTTTCCCTCACATTTATGATGAGCATTCTAATGACAATGACAAGCCCTAAGCAAATGTTGAAGGATTTGAGATGACAACATGCAATACTAAGCTACAATGCAACTAGTAAGCATCTAAACTATGTCTAAATTATGCCAAATAAGATGTAAGTATGCCTATCACAAATGACAATAATGCAAGATGACAATATTGCAAGAAAATGACAAGATCATGAAGTTTAGATAGCATGAGATGACAAAATGAGACCAAAATTGCCATTTTATAGAAAATGCAATTTTAAGTGAATGGCCAAGATCAAAAGTTGACAAATGCGCTAGAATCAATGGAAAAGATTCAATTTGACAACCCACAATTAGGGTTAGGGAAACATTAGGTCAAATTCAAAATGAATGGACATGATTGATTTTTAGAAAATCAAATCAAGGGTTGACAATGCATGTGACAAGAGATAAGATTGGCATAGAAAAAGAGGTGACTGAAAAATAAAATAATAATAGCAATGAATTTGATTTTTGAGGAAAAAAACCATTTTGAATTAAAATTAATTTAATTCAAGAGGTGGGGACCACATGACAGTAAATAATTATTTCAAATTATTTACTAAAAAAAGGGAAATGCTAAATAAGATAATTAAATAATTAAAGATAATTATTTAATTAGAGAAGGTGACCAATAATTAAATAAATTTAAGAATCTATTTAATTATAAGAAGACTTAAGAATTAGTGATGTATTAAATAAATAAATAAAATTTATTTATTTAATAATTAGGAAGACATAAAAATAAAGATGATTAAATAAATTTAGAAATTTATTTAATTAAGGGAAGACTTTAGGCAATTAGTGATGTATTAAATAGATAAATAAAATAATTTATTTATTTAATAATCATGAAGAATAAAAGGAAATGAATTATTATTTAATTAATAGATGAAAGTGGACCAAGGACATAATTAAAATGTCTTAATTATGATAAGAAGAAGAAGGTGAAAAACAGAGCTTGTAGGCTTATGTCATTTTTAAGTGTCTACATTTTTCCCCTCTTTGTTATAATGCATTTTGTAGCATTGTGACAAAGAAAATAAGTTAAAAACATGCCCTTAGCAAAGGTACGAAGTATCTATGCCCCCTTGAGAAAATTTTCAAACTTTGGCTCGATGACAATTTTTTTTGGAAAGTGTCCCTATTAGTTCATTTAGTGACCAAAAAGACAATGGCGCAGATGATTTAGGATTTTGAAGAGTTTAAAGCAGCCCAAAAGGGTAGTCAAAGTCAGTTAAAAGAGCCTCTAGTAATAAAAGGCTTGACAAATGCCATTTTGACCCTATAAATAGGTTGACAATGGGGTAAAAGTTAATTCATTTTCACTTTTCACCTTAGTAATTTTGAGAGCTCAGAGTGGAGGCTTTTAGCGATGATAGTGATTCCAATGATCGAGCATGCAGGGAGATTGTGCAGACATACAGGTGGCTAGAGGGGTCAGAACTAGTGGTATGCACCCTTAATTTTCCTTGTCATTTTATCATTTTACATGTCATTTTTAAGGTTTTAGGTCCAACAACGAATGTGTTGTGACACATGTGCATGTGTGTAAGTCCTATTCATGTTCAAATTTGACGCATTTGATGCATCACGACACAAATGCAAAGTGTCATAAGGTTAGAGCTAGGATGTTTGATGCATTTGTAAGAAACCACGACAAATTCACAAACTCGCGCTGCAAACGAGAGATGCAATATCGCATTTGACAAGTTGTAACGCATTTGTGGATGTAAGTGACACATTCAAATGATTTGATGGATATGCTAGAAATCATGACGCAAGTGCACTACTGTGATGCAAACACGAGCCAGAATGATGCAATCATTGGATCAAGACGCAATCAAAGTACAAAGTGATGCAAACTCCTGATTGTGATGCAAATGAAGTGAACGCGATGCATTTGATTTTGACTTTGACTAAGGTTGACTTTGCTTGACTTCAAATTTTGAATGCTTTTGAATTAAACAAATGATAATGATTATTTTCAATAAGATACTTATGCGTGTTTTTCCATGTGCAAAGACAATTAGCACCTATCTATACGTGCAAGAGTAGGCCATCATCTTATAGATTCTGAGACCAATTGAATGAGAGGGAGTGACGACGGTTGATGCGACTGGGTCTCTATTATGTCACCTATATGCCCATTATCCAGGAAAATAGGGGACTATTGATTGCACTTTGTGAGAGATGGCATTTAGAGACCCGCTCTTTCTACTTGCCGACGGGGGAGGCGACTGTTACGCTTGAGGACATGTATCGGATCCTTCGTCCAGGGAGAGCAGATTGTCTACAACCCACAACATAGTTATCAGACTTTCATAGCCTACTATCATGATTAGGGTGTGGGGCTAGGTATTGAGGGTTATGAGATCCACTTGGAGTTTATGCAGAGCATTATGGGTGATTTGATGAACTACTGGTGACATTGATTGGGGGCGTATTGATTCCAGACTATCGAGGACATGGATTTCCCATTGGCTAGGGAGATGTACTTGTCAGGATGAGACGGGACAAGAACATGTATGCTTGGGGGCCTTGCTTACTAAGTATGCTATATCATCAGCTCCATGAGGTGGCCTATGGGAGAGCACAAAGCATTGGCTATGAGATGATGCTCTTGATGATTTGGGAATGGAAGCACATTGCTATTTTCTATCCGCCCATCCAGAGACCACAACTGGTGGATGGCCTGCCATATGTATATTACTATGCGGGTGCCTTGCAGCAGACTCGAGTCGGAGAGATAGGCTGGTGGCATCATTGGATTGATACCATGATTTTTTTTCATTTGGAGGCCTTACAGGGATTGTAGATAGTGGGAGGATGAGGATGATCACCCTAGTTTTTGCAAGCAGTTCTGATACTTGATTGGAAGGATTGTGTAGAGCCAGTTGATTATTGAGATTTATCTGCCATAGAGGGTCTTACAACAGTTCAACAACTAGCAAGGTGTTCCAGTAGGTACAACTGAGTATGCTAGGTCATCCAGAGAGTTAGCCTAGGGTCCTCTGATATTTGTACCATTTGTAGAGCAACAAATTGATAGGCTAGTGGCACAACAATGGGGATGGAGGGGTGGGATTGCAGATCCGGGGACTACAGCCAATTATGATTTATTGTGGCTGACTCATCGTTCAGTCCCTTTGATAGATCTAGATGGACCAGTGCTGGTAGATAGGAGATCAGTCATACCCCATGTGTTGTGAGGCTTTCAAGGAGGTAGAGCTGGAGACTAGGGGAGAGACAGAGGCTGAGGGAGAGATGGAGGTAGGGGTGGAGGGAGAGATAGAG
Source organism: Sequoia sempervirens (assembly GCA_007258455.2). Taxonomy (NCBI): domain Eukaryota; kingdom Viridiplantae; phylum Streptophyta; class Pinopsida; order Cupressales; family Cupressaceae; genus Sequoia; species Sequoia sempervirens. The sequence goes on along the minus strand of VDFB02075321.1, from coordinate 61,529,309 downwards.
ATGATGGAGATGATCGAGGAGATGGAAGAAGGAGGAGAGGAGGAGGAGACGGTGGGAGGCAGGGGAGGAGGGTGAGACATTGCATGGTGAGAGGGGTACTAGATGCTATCCCAAAGGTAGTCGAGGAGGAGAGAGAGGAGGAGCCAAGGTAGGAGCGTGAGGGGAGAGAAAGGAGGAGCATGTGGCAGAGGAGGAGGCTAGAGAGGAGGAGCGTGTGTTAGAGGAGGAGGTTAGAAAGGAGATGGAGATGGAGGTTGAGGTGCCACGGGATGAGGGAGTTGGTGGAGAGGACATGGGGAAGGAGGACAAAGTCAGAGATGATGATGATGCCATTGATGAGGTCGAGAGGCTATTGAGGTGGAGGATGGTTGAGGGGGAGGAGGAGATACCTTCAACATCACCACTTCCACATGACGCGACGACAGATCGATGGGTGGTGGATTTACAGCGAAGGCTAGATCAGAGTACAACACAAGTCAGGGCTCTGTAGGCTGAGTTAGAGGTGGTCAGAGTGGAGCAGGATCAGGTAGTGATCTGCCAGTAGGAGGCAGCTCAGTGGTGCACAAAGTTTGCATGCTTATGCATAGGATCATCAATAAACATGGCACGAGAGTTTGCTAGGGTGAGCACATGTCTTGGATGATACATGTTACTATATGAGCAAGAAATGCCACTCAAGAGGCGAGACCCTACTCTGACATGGACACAAATGAGGATAGGTAGTGGTACTAGGTCAGGGAGTGGCAGCAACAGTAGGAGCCAGAGCAATACAGGGGGATCTATTTCCTTAAGGCACAAGTCTAGCCACTCCCATAGGCATGCCTCGAGTTACAGGTCAGGGCATAGTCACAGATCATCCAGATCAGAGCACAGATCCTCACATAGTCAACCTCCATCAATTTTAGTGTCTGCGCAACCTCATGTTACCACAAAGATGATGTCATCAATATAGGTCATAGTGATGGATCCTTCTGCTTCATAGGCATAGGTTATAGTGACAAATCCCTCAACATCCCAGGCTTAGGTTACAACGACCATGATGACATCCATTCCATTGACAGAGCATCAGTCTCCTAGATCTTCTCCTCGAGGGGATGAGGAGAGTGCGGCCTAGCCATGATTTTTATCATCTTATATTAGGACATTTCAAACACTTATGTTATGATCTTTATATTTTGACCATCGAGCCTGTGAGTTCTTATTTTTGGGATATCTCATGACTCTATCCTGTGACATTATTTTTGAGGTGATATATATATGATGCTGTTTTGATGAGGCTTATATGTGTTATACGATGTGATATGATTTTATGCATTATGACATATGTTTATGTGATGATTACTATAATGATGCAGCTATGATTATCATGTGATGCCTATGTGACTTATGCATTTATGATTCCTATGATGATGCTATTATTTATATGCCATGTCACGTATGTATTTATGATGATTATTTATGATGTGAGGTCATGTTGATGTGATGTTTATTTATATGTCATGATGATGCTATGCCGTGTATGATGTTGATATGCATAATGTATTTATTTGAATGGATGCCATGCTTATGATTATGTTAATGCATGACTATATATGTAATGCAATGTATATGGTTTTTGATGATATAAATGATGATGTATGGACCTAATGCAATGCCTATATGATCATGTATGCACTTATATTTTGCATGTCACATGATATCATCGTGAGATGGATGGGATGGGATGACAAGATAGAAGGATATGAGGCCAAATCCTTCAACATATTACTAGAGGACTTTGATAATTTTTGCTCTTAATCATCATTGAGCAGATTATCCATGATATGACATAGATCAAGGTGTGCAAGGTTGTACCATCACATAATACAAGCAGTCATAGACAAGGATGGTTATGACTCATACTAAGGGCACAATTTCCCTAGACTTTTTGTCACAACCAACCACAAGCGTAAAAAGATCACAATGACAAGTCATGAAACATCGTTGCTCCTCTAAATCTTGTTTTTAGGACATCCTTGAGGAACTAGCAACATGACTGCCAGAAAGGCAAGACAAGACCATCATCATGATATGTTGTTGCTTCTCTAGACCCTATTGTCAGGACATCGCTGAGAAACTAGTAACATTATGAAAGAGCCAAAGACAAATGCCAATGTTTGCCAAGTGTTTTGATGTCGAGGTGTCAATTTTGACGATGTCAAAGTGTTGAAAGGTGCCGAATTTGTCAAATGTCAAGGATGTCGTGTTTGACGATGTTAAAGTGTTGAATGCCAAAGGTGTCATGTTTGACGATGTCCAAATATCAGAGTTTAGGAAGGAAACATCCTGAATAATGTCGATGCCAAGAGGATCAATCCTCAAATATCAAGAGGATCCCTCAAAATGCCAAATGATAGTGATGGTACCTAAGAATGACACATCCTAAGGTACAAATGACAGAGGTTGTTCTTCAGAAGGACTCATCTGAAGAATACCCAAGAGTTGACTGTTTGAATGAGTTTGATTTGTATTGACAAAAATTGACTGAAGTTTGACTGAAGTTTTGACAGAAGATTGATTGTTCTTGACTACATGTCCATGTTGACATGCTGATGTGTTTGTTGTGTTTATCGAAGGATTGCCATAGTTTGGTTGCAAAAGTGTCATGTTTTGAGATGACTTGTTTGACTTAAATAATTTTGATGTGTGTACCAGGGTAGTGTCATGAACTTTAATGGACTGACCTAGTGTGGCCTCTGGGGCTCATTGATTGATGGCCTTGCCTATGTCATACACTCAGAGACCTTGTAGTTCAACACAACCAATAACTTTGTTTTGATGACCAAAGATTGAGTCATGATTTTATTTTGACAACCTAAAAGGACTAATCTAATGTCTCGGGGGCTCAAAGCGAGCCTTGCCTATGTATCAAATGTGTAGAGACAATGTAGTTCGGAAAAATGACCAAGACTGACTGACTCAACAAACAAGAAATGACTATTTTTGGGTTTTTGAGATATTTCAATTTTTTTGGATTTCTTCAAAACATTTTTCAAATTTTTAGGTCTTTTTTTAGGACATTTTATGATTTTTAGGCTTTTCTCAGGACTTTTTATGATTTTTTATGATTTTTTTTAGGACATTTTTCAAATTTTAGGTCTTTTTTTAAGGACTTTTTCGATTGTCAAGACCATGTGCGATACTCACTGCAGTCACATAATGAATTTTTTTCCCTAGTCAGGTCAAAGACTAGCCAACTAGACAGATGCAGAAAGGACGTGTGCGGGTGATGAATGGGTGATATGCAGGACTTGATGTCAATCATTATCAGCCATGAGAGGAAATGATGGGGTTTTGTGATGAGTGTCAAGGTGGTGTTGGAAAGGTGATTGTTTATTATGAACTAGGCCAAATAGAGTGACAGTAGATGGAAGAGCAATGATCGATGACACATGGCGCTTGTTTCCTAGGTTTTCACCATGGCACTTATCCAAAGCATTTATTTACTAGGTTTTCACTTTTGGACAAATTATTTCTCTTTACTATTTTTTCATTTTTTTATTTTTTTGCTATCACCAAGATACATGTTTGCTAGGTTTTCATCAGGGTGACAATTTTTTATGTTTTTCAATTTTTTTGTATTTTTTAAGGTTTTTAGCCTAAGTTTTTGATGCTATGCATAGAAATTGCAAAGATGTAGACTATTGATAGGCTCTGTTAGTTGTTTTCCATTTGGAGTATCCAACTGATATGCTCCAAAATTGAAAGATGATATGATGACATAAGGACCTAGCCAATTTGGTTCGAACTTGCTAGGTTTTTCTCTATCAGCCTAATTTTTAGGATTCTACATGAGGACTAAATCACCAATGTCAAACTTCCTAACCATGAATTTCTTGTTATAACTGTGACAGAGTTGATTCTGATATGCCTACAGATGGTTTAGGGAATTATGCTTTCTTTCCTCTAACATCTCCAGCTCATGTAGTTGTGACTGTTTGTACTCTTCATCATCTACTAGACCCTTTAGGGAGACTCGTAAGGATGGAATTTCAACCTCAATGGGAAATATGGCTTCATCTCCAAAGACCAGGGCGATTGGAGTGGCCCCTGTAGGCATGTAGATACTGGTGTGGTAAGCCCACAGAGTAGGGTTGAGTTGGATGTGCCAATCACTGCCAGTGTCATTAATAGTTTTTTTGAGAATTTTAAGGATGGTTTTGTTGGACGCCTCAGCTTGACCATTTCCTTGTGGGTAATATGGTGTGGAAAAATGATGTTGGATATGGAATCACTCACATAACTTACAAACATCTTGGTTTTTGAATGGATGTCCGTTGTCTGTGATGATGGGATATAAAAAATACCATACTGGCAAATGATGTAGTTAAGAATGAATTTGGAAAATTTTTTTTCGATTATGTACGTAAGGGGGATGGTTTCAATCCACTTAGTAAAATACTCAGTGGCAGTGATAATGAATTTGTGGCCATTGGAGGAGGTAGGGTGGATTTTACCCACGAGGTGAGTCCCCACTGTACAAAGGGCCATGGAGATGTAATCAACCAGAGTTCTTGTGCTAGAGGATGAATTAAATCACTATGTATCTGACATTGGTGACAAGTCCTAACAAACTCAAGTGTGTCTTTCTCAATTTGGTTAGCCAATAATACCCAAGTCTCGTTATCTTTTTGGCTAGAGTAGGACCACTCGAATGAGACCCACATATACCCTCATGTACTTCACGTAAGGTTGTGCGTGCTTTGTTAGTTTTGAGACATTGAAGAAGGGTGTTTTCGAAGCTATGGCGGTAAAGGGTGTCACTGATGATGGTGTATTAGGTGGTTTTTCAGATAAAGGACTTTCGTTGGTTGTTGGATAGGATGGGGGGGAGGACTTGGGACTTGAGATAGTCATAAATGTCTTGATACCAGGGAGAATCAGGACCAACAAGCTCACATACCATCTCTGATTCAGGAATATCATATGCAGGGACCAATAACTATTCTACCAAAAACTCAAATTATGGCACATTACTCAAGATGTCTAGAAGAGGGCCGATTGTAGCCATTGCATCTGCTGCCTTGTTTTGTGCTCTTGGAACTTGTTCAAAAGTCAACATGTGAAAATATGTCTGGAGGCTATCAACCATTCATTTGTAAGGCATTAATTTCTCATTCTTGGTGTCATATTGATCATTAACTTGGTTGATGACCAACTGGGAATCTCCATAAACATGAAGTGTCCTGATTTTCCATTTTATTGCCATTCTAAGTCATGTCACAAGTGCCTCATATTATGACACATTATTTGTACATGGGAAAGCTATGCAGAATGATTTAGCGATAGAGTCTCCTTGAGGAGTGATAAACAATATTCCTGCCCCCGAGCCATGACTAGTATGGGACCCATCAAAGTATAGCCTCCAAGGTGACCTAGGTTCTGTACGGTATATGGACTCATTTGGGAAGTCTTCCACTAATGGATGATCACTTTGTATAGGTGCATCTACCAAGTGGCCTGCTATTACTTGTCCTTTTGGGTGTTGTCACAATAGTGGTTTACACTTTTTGGGAGATCCTAATTTTTGTTGAAATCACATATTTTTAGAAAATATAATGATTTAAGCCTTGAAAAGTTCCAATTGAATATGGTTTGATCAAACCACCTTACACTAAGCCCCCTTGGATAGAACCCTGCTAGTTTTAAGCCATACCTATAACAGAGTCTCCTTTACACTTATCAAAATGTTGATAAAAACCACTTTTGATTTACCTTTTGGGGGATCAAATGAATTCATTTAAAATTTATTTTTTTGTAAGTATGTAGTCCTTATTATAAGCTTCCAAAATATTATAATTTTAATTAAATTAAATTTGATTATTATATTTATTTTTATTTCTTGTCAATGTAGGTTTTTCACCAAAAATCAAGCTCTCTATTCTACACATGTGGAAAAATAGAAAACTATCAATTTTTTTTTTTAAATATGAGTGCACTAGATATTGAAGTCCTTGATCCAACAAAAAAAGAAAAATTGAATTTTGATACATACAAAAAAAGTTATGCGTTATACAGTCCACCTATGTCTAAATTGTAATTGGTTTGACTTTGAAACTTGATCAAGGAAAAAATATTCAATAAAACACTATCTAACCAAGTGGAAGCACTTGATATCAAAGCCAAAAATCTAAATTCGAAAGAATTAGAATTTTATCCTTCATGGAAAAAAATTTATGCGTTATACGGTGAGCGTCACTTTTTAAAAATGTTGTTTTCTAAAAAAAACTAGTTTTCGAGGGAGATGGAAGAAGAAGTGCAATCTGATTCCAAAAATTTTGAAAAAAAAAAATTTAGAATCTGTAGACAAAATTTCACGAAACTCTAGTTTACATCATCTTCAAATTCCTCACGGTTTAGTTGCTATAGGTGCCCGAAAGTGAAGATTTAGTTAGAAAAAAATATTTTAGTGTCCAGTTTGGAAAAAATTTGTAAACCACTATTGTGGGATCACCCTTTTATGGCTTTTCTTTCCACATGTTGAATGTCATATTCGCTCAAGATCATGACCCATTTTTCTAGACATCCTGTCGGTGTTGCGCAACTCAAGAGATATTTTAGGGGGTCAATCTTTGCTACCAATTGTCCTATGATTCATCATATAATGTCTCAGCTTTTGAGCAGCCAAGACAACCACTAGACATGCATGCTCAATGGACATATAGTTTAACTCATATCCAACTAGTGTCTGACTGATGTAGTATATGGCTTGTTCCTTTTCTTCATGGTTGTTCTATGCCATTAATGCCCCCAGTGCTAAAGTTGTTGCAGAAACGTAGAGAATTAAAGGTTTCCCTTCAATTGGTGGCATTAAAACAAGTGGTGACAAGAGATAATATTTTATTAGTTGAAAGGCTTCTTGACATTTATCTGTCCACACAAAGGGAATACCCTTGCGTAGAAGATACTGAAATGGTTGACACTTGTGGGCCAATTGTGCTATGAAGTGCCGAATGGATTGTAACTTGCTTGTAATGTCCCGAGTTCACTTATCCCTTTCAGAGGAGGCATGCCTAGTATTGCTTTCACTTTGGTTGGATCAACCTCAATGCCTCTATGATAAACTATGTATCCTAGAAGTTTGCTTGATGTGTCACCAAAGACACATTTCTTCAGATTCATGTAGACCTTGTATTCTTCCAGTCTCTTGAATATTTTCTCTAACACACTCAAGTGATCTTTTCTTGTCGAATATTTAGCCAAAAGGTCATCCACGTAATCTTCCATTATCTTGTGCATCATGTCATGAAAGATAGTTGTCATAACTTTATGATACATGGCACCTGCATTTTTAAGACCAAAAGGAATGATATTCCAACAATATGTACCCCAAGGACAAGTGAATGCTATTTTATGTTGATCATTGGGGGAAATACAAATTTGATTATAGCCTGAGAAATCATCCATGAGGGACAACATCTCGTATCCTACCATGAGGTCGACTATGATGTCTATGTTTGGTAATGGAAAGTCATCTTTCATCCATGCTTTGTTTAAGTCTCTAAAATCTGTGCAGACACAGATCTGACCATTTGGCTTTGTGACTAGTACAAGATTGGATATCCATTCAACATAGTTGATAGACTATATGAATCCTATGTCTAGCAGTTTCTTGAGTTCAACTTTGACTAACAGGGTGATCTAAGGGTGCATTTTGCGCAACTTTTGTTTTACTGGTTTGGTGTCTGGTAGTAGTGGTAAATGGTGTAAAACTAGTTCTGGATCTAACCCAGGCATATCGGCATATGACCATGCAAAATTAATCTTTTTCTTTGCAAAGAATTTGTGGAACTCAGGTTTCTCTTCTTCCATCAGGGACGCTGCAAAGAGGACCATTTTGGGATCTTCTGCTATTGATATGTTGACTTCTATGGTATCCTCTATGAGCATAGCTCATTTCTCTTGAGTCACAGGAAGAAAGTCCAGTCCTCCATCTTTGGGCATCTCAGAGAGGTTTTCACCCATAGATATGTCCTTTATTTTTAATTTTTTGTCGTCAGAAGGTGCCTTTCGGTTTTCACTTGAAGACGTTTCATTTTTTTTTAATTTTTAATTTTCATTTTACCACTAGAGGATGAAGTAGTCTCCTCAAAGTAAGCTACACAATCTAGGTCAAAAGAAAATCTAGCCTTGTGATCACCACTAGGTATTCCCTCATGTAGTCCCATAAATTCTACAATGGCCTCATTGTTTTGAAATACGTCCAAGACTGACGGGCCTTGTTGGTCCTAATTGATTAGTTATGTGTAGACAAAGGAGATACCATCCTCGGTATTGGTGTATTGTGGGGAGGATGCAGAAAGCATGTAGATGAATTTAGAGACATTGAAAATGAAGTTGTCATTGTCCAATTCCCAATCAGATTCTATCCAATATTCTCCTTCACTTGACTCATGCTCATTGTCAAAATAAGGGTGAAAGGACTATCATTATGGTTGGTAGTGTCATGTGACAATTTAGATGAATCTTGATGATGGTCATTAAGTTTAGGTGGTTGGGCAGATAGGTCGAGTGTGTGGCTAATAGGACTAGAAGATGATTCAGGTTTGTCATTGTTCCTTGGGTCCAAGAGTCTATCCCAGTTTTCTCTTTTTCTTGGGATCTTTGGATTATCAGCTATGTCAATTTTAAACATTTTCCAAAACCTTTGTTCAGAGGTAAGTTCTTTAGGTTTAAGGAACAAGTCATCAAGGCATGTTCAATCACTTAGGGATCGTTGGGAGCCATATTCCCACTCATGGGAGTCAGTTTTGGTAGGGGATTCCTCAATAGTCTTGACACTTTCTGAAGCATTCAAACGCTCACTTGAAGGTCCATTGGTAGGTTGATCATCATGTTCGAGCAATCCATACCCTAACCCAAGATATTTTGGTCATTTGGAAGGTTCTATGGGTTCTCTTTGTCCAATTTTATTCCTGCCAAGACCACTAGTTCTGTCGTAGACTTTAGCCTTCATCATGTCATATCCTTTGCCATATATCTTAACTAGTAATGGGGGTAGGTCTTCCATTTCTTTATAAAGGCATCCTGTAATATCGACAATGTCCTCATTGTTCATGTTTCCCCATTTTATGAAAAATATTTTTGGCTGAACTTTAAATATTTCCTTAGGTTCCATTATGAAGTACAATCGACCATAGACCTTCAGAGACTTGGGTATTGTTGTGATACTATATGTCGTATTCAGTTTGAATTCTCCACAACCTAGGTCCTGGATCTTGACAGTGGACTTAGCCTTAGGAAGTGAGGAAGATGATGGCATAGTGGAAGATGTGGATGGAGTGGACATGGATGACGATGTGAGTGTGGACGAGTCAATGAATTTGGAAGAAGAAGAGCTAGGAGCCTCTTGGTTGATGGGCACTTGATGTTTGGAAATACCCCTTAGGTTGTTGCAATATTGAAAAGGGTTGGGGTCTCCATATATGGTGATTTCTATTCCGTCAAAGGGAAACTTCAAGCATTGGTGGTAGGTGGATGGAACAACTTTGAGGGCGTGAATCCAAGGTTGGCCAAGCAAGATGTTATAAGGTAATTCAAGATTCAGGACTTGGAAAATTGTATCTACAATGACTGATCCAACTTTGATGGGAAGAGTGATCACACCACGAGAGGAACATTCCTTGTCATCATAAGCTTTTATGACTATGCTCTTTGTTGTATCTCTGCAAGCATCAGAAAAGCCTAGAGCCTTAACTAGTTTTAAGGAGCATATATTCAATCTTGCTTCGCCATATACTAAAACTTGTCTAACCTTATGCTTATGGATGAAAACCTTAATGTGTAATGCGTCGTTATGGTTGGAATTTGATGATGAATAATTCTGGTCTGAAAATGTTACATGATGGGGTGTAGTGAGATGACCCACCATGGCCTCAAACTGGTTGACATCAATGTCTTGAGGGACAACGAACTCTTGTAAGGTTTTTTCAAGTATAGCCTTATGCGTGGGAAAAATGCGAAGCAACTCGAGTATAGATATTTGCGTAGGGGTTTTTCCTAGCTGGTCAATGAGGTTAAACTAACTCTTGGGTTGGGATTGCTTTGCAGATGGACCTGACTGTGGTTGTTTTGCGGATGGACTTGGTATTGTAGTTTTTGGTTGTCAAGGAGGTGGACTAGCTATGGATTTTTTTCCACTTCGAGTAGTAGCATTGCATTCAGGTGCTCTTTTGATAGTTATGGTATTGACATATTCGTCATCAGTTCAGACATTATTAATGATGGTTCCTCCTGAATAATAAAATGCAGTGTGAGCATAATTGGCTTGATTGTTATTAGTCTTGGGACCTGATGTGGAGGATTTATTAGAACCATGGTCTTGCAGTGGGTTCTTATGAATGGTATGGTCTACATTAGATGCAAATTGTGGCCCACCCACTTCAATTACCCGATTTTCAATGAGGTCTTGTACAATGTTCCTTAGTTATCGACAAGAAGATGTTTTATGCCCTTTAGCCCGATGATAATCATAAAAGGTGTTATCGTCCCACCATGGTGGTTTAAACTACCTTGGGTCATATGGTTTAGGATCCTCAAGTGTGATGAGACCATTCTAAAGGAGATTCTTAAGGACATCCTCAATTGGCTCTCCCAAAGTGATGTATGTTTGTCCTTGATTTTGACTATTTTGACCATTTTGGTTACTGATGGGGGTGTCAATATTGTTGTTGGTTTGTTTTGTGGTTGAGCTCCTTTAAGAGAAAGTACTGGTCCCATCGCGTTCACAGCCTTGGCATCAACAACGCCGTCATTGGTAACATGTTTATTTTTGACCCAATACTTATTTTTGTCTGCGGGCGGATTTGTGTTTGTGTTTTTAGGACCATATTTTAATTCCCCTTTGGCAATGAGGGATTTATCAACTTGGACACCTTTCTCAACTAGGTCTGTGAAGGTCGTGCAACCATGAACTTGCAATCCATATTTCAATGGGCCTAGGAGTGTTTGGACAAACATGTCATCCTTTTCTTTTTCAAGTATGTCAATGTGACATCGACTCGCTAGAATTCTCCATCTTTGGAAGAATGGGATAAATGTTTCACCAACATCTTCTTGTGTAAGATTGCATAAGCTAGTGATGGAGGTGTCCATGTCAATGTTATATGCATAATTTTTCACAAATTTGTCTTTAAGTTCATCCCATGTTTTTATCCCTTTTAGAGTGGAAAACCATTCAAGTGCCAGTCTTGTAAGACTATTAGAGAAAAGTCACATCAAGTAAGTCTGTTCATAGGCAATATCCATACAATTGGTTGTGAATTTGCGAATGTGTTCAACATGATTTTTCTTGCCCTTGTATTTGGTAAAATGTGGTGCCACATATCCAGTAGGGAATGGTGGCATGTACAAATTTGTGTCGAAAGGATATAAGCTTAGGTCATATGACATGTGTGATTTCTTGTCGGACACTTGCATGTTTTCTATGGCCGTTTGTGCAGACATGTAAAAGATACAGATTAATATCACATACTCGATCCTTATCTACTAACATCCCTTCATCCTAAATTATCCCTCTGTCTAACCATTTAATCAAATAGCCTTATTTGATTAAAGTCATCATAATTCCCCTTTTAATTAAATAAATCCCTCAATTTAATTAAATCATTATCTCTGTGTAATTAGCTAGGTCATTTCATCTTCCTATCTTTATTTAATTAAATAATCCATAATTCATTTTATTAAATCTCTATAGTTCCTCTATTAAATTAAATAAATCAAACATTTATCTAATTTAATCAAACATCACCCCCTTTGGTTAAATAAATCAAAATATTTATTTAACTAGGTCTTAATCATTTTCATCTCTTTTTGATTTATTTCAACCCACAAGTCTAAATCAATTAGTCAAATCACCTAATCTCCTCTTAAATTGATCAAAACCTAATTAGTTTAATCTAATTGCATGTCACATCCTCTAGCTTTTCCCACTTGCACAATAAATCAATTTATTTGATTTATTAAATCTCTATTTACTTTCAAAAAGGCATCCAAGTGGGAACATTCTTCAAATTTGAAATCTCCCCCAAATAGACATGTACATCCAACAAAGAATTTAAAATCTCTTACATGTCCTTATGCATTGAGCCAAGTGGCATTTAACTCCTCTTTCATCCCCCCTAAACATGTCATCTCATCAAATTCAAATATTCAAACTTGCACATTGATCAAAATGTGCTCATTCCTCAACCATTCACATAATGACATGTGGCTTCTTCTCATTTGTTGAAGATTAGTCCCACATTCATCCTATCTTTCAATCTTCAACTCTTTCTTTCTATAAATAGAGAGCTCATCCTTCATTCTCATCATCCACAACTTGAGTAAACTTATTATACTCAAATTCATAGCAATCTTCATCCATCTCATTGAGTTTTATAGCTTGGTTATGCAGATTTTATCTTGGAGCATTCATCAATCTTCATCAAAGTGGATCACTCTTCATCATCAATCAACAAAGCTTGCATAGGAGTTGGGAAAGGGCCAATTTTCACATCAAATTGGTACCAATTCCCCTATGGTATCGAGAGTTTGCTTGTTTAATTAGGATTCAATCCCTCTTTTATTGTCTTCTTATTGTGTTCTTCATCTTTTTTCCTAATTTAAGATTTGTAAATGGATTTCATGGGGAACTTAGATTCTAACTTGCATTTAAATCTTCTAATGTGTTTGTTTGTTGTGTTTTGTAGGTATTAGGATCTTGGTTCATACAGTTTGTAATTGAGCTACTCGAGCTCTCAAGGCATCAATTATGGGATTATTTGTTGCATCACATATGGGAGTGATAGGTATCCCATGGGTCCCAATTTGTTGTGAAAAGACATTGGTGTTTTGCTGTGGGATATGTTGTTGCAAGATGTATAATGTGTTTTGTTCCATATGTTGTTGATATTGAAAGTTTGGATTTGGGACGTGTTGATGAGTGTGAGTAAGTGATGAATATGTCAGAATGTTCCCTCCAGCCATTTGAGTCGAGATTTGGGGAATATGTTGACCATGAATACTTTGATGTCCAAATGATGCCATGTGTTGCATGTTCGGGTTGCCTTGTCCAAATTGTTGGAATTGTCCATAGGGAATGTTCATGTTTTTCCCTTCGGAGGTATTGGTATTAAATTATGACGACGTGTTATGTCATGTCCACATTTTTACACTCTAAACAACCTAACAATTCCACGACGACTTTACTAATTTTGCACATAATTTTTTTTTTCTTTTTGTTTTCTTAAAAAAAAACATTGACAACACTATTCACTACTTATAGCTATAGTCAAAAATCACACTAATTAGAACAAAAGATAGAAATGATTCACTATTTTTAGCAATAGAGTCTACTTACTTTGAGTCAGCTTAACATACCTCTTACATTCCATCGTGTTGAATTTTCCTCATTCCCAATACTTATACCTAACTTGGCATACACATATGATCAAAGGTAGTTAGCACATGATTACTAAGATGAGCTATATAAATCAATGGTAGTTTACAGTATGAAAAGTCACATACAAGACTCAGAAGAACAATCCTAGGGGCCCGACCTAATGCCTCGGGGTCTCATCACTTGATGGCCTTTCCTACATATATATATTTTGCAGAGGCATCGTAGTTCACCAACTTGAGTCGCTCCAACTCATATGACTCACCCTCATAGAGTATAATCTCTAGGTTTCAAAGGTAACTACCTTAGTCACAATATTACACCCTAACACTACTATACACTAACCCAAATCACTTCTCAAGGTACCATGTGTCACATACTAAATACCTACAATAAAAGTGGGTATGCAACCCTTTCTAGGGTCCATTACCCTAGAAAGTTTCATGGTCGACTGCCACCCACTTCGGTGAAGCCGAGGGGTTAGAAACTCATTAGGGATATGCTAGAGAAGAAAATGGAGCATAGGAACAAATACTCGCATAGGAAAATAGTAAGAAATTTCACTCCTCAAAGATGTTTAAATAACATTGAAGGATCATTATACCCAATAATTAATGAATCCATTTAATTCAAAATTGGAAAGCGATTGTTGATATACATGAGTAAACTAACCATTATTACTATTGAACTCAATTGAATAAGTGACTAAAGTGAAAATATGGAAAGTATCATAGATAAAATTCCTAATCCATATTTAGGACCTATTCTGATAACTTATAGTGAAGGAAGATTAGTCCTACAATAAACATAGTGACAACGCTCACACATTTAATGATAATTTCATGAATTCCCTTCCATGCATGTTATGAAATGAATAGATTAGACTTGATAAGTGAAGTAATGAAATCTCTTAACAAGGAGACATTAAGGCATATATTACAAATGCAATACCTCCATCTAGTATTTAGTAATATTTGAACCTCCAAGAGAAATAAATAAATAAAAAATATGCAGGTATCACTTATATAAGTTTATTATCTATTATATAACATTAATGTCACAACCAAGCACATAGATTCCTCAAGAGTTTCCATGTAATCAACTCAATAACCATTTAAACTATAGATTTATTTCCATACAATTGTGACTAATCCTTACTATTTATTTCATTAATTTAATCAAATATTGGTTAACTCGTTACTTGCCAACCATTATCAATTAAAATTGTATTTACAAAAAATAACTTGAGGCAACCTTGATAGTATTTGTACGTTTTACAAAAGGTCTAATTGCGAGCTTGAATAATTTGGTAATAGTTAAGAATCTAGTGAATCTTCAATGAAGCACTTAATTACTACCTAGCAGAGAACCTATCCATCAATATATAAACTCAACAATAAATACATAATGTATCTAATACAAGACAATTAATATTAATATTATAGTCAAAATAAACATTAACGATTAATGCCAATACATTGATAATCCTCTTAATATTAATCTATTAATAACCAAATAAATCTTGTGAGTAAATGATTGTTGTTAATCTAATTCAATTTTTAATTAGTTGTTAACATAAATTTTACCCCATAATTAGATTACTTATCTTTTGTAAAATATAATTAATAATTACTTTTCAATTTAAATTTAATTTCTTTACCTTGTTAGCTATTTTTATTTAAAAATAGCTATATAATTAGTAAATATCACTTGAAAACATATTTATTTATTTAAAATACTCACATAGGTTCTAAATATTATAAATAAAAAAACTATCTTCACATAAATATTTAAACCTATAAATATTCAATTAAAACAGTATTTATAAAAAAAATCATCTTACAAGGTATAGTATTATCTAACCTCTTTTTCTTTATTAGAATTAACATGTACTATTTTAAGTATTATCTAAACTCTTTTTTCTTTATTAGAATTATCCTATACTGGTTTTTTTGTTCTCTTTTATTTAAGAATCCATGGGATGTTACTTTATTCCCAAGTGCTTTTTGGATATAAGGAAGAACATGCATTTTCTTTTTATTAGTCCAAAGTTTATGAATGGTGGAAAGATGAATTTAACTTAAAGCTTCATTTCTCACGTATCTAAAAGGAATGTACGCATGAACTAAGTAAGCCATACCAATCATGCACTAGTATGGTTCTCTGCTTAAAATACAAATTTGGTGACAGATATTGAATGCTGAAAGCAGAAAGAAGGTATAAATGATTTCAAATGAGAATTTGTGCATAATTTTTTTTTATGAGGGTGTTAATGGCAGATTGCTGTTGGGTGGGAGTTCATGCAGCAAATAATGAGTGCTACAGAAAAGTAGGGCATGGACTTTTACTTCATTAAATTAACTAATCAAATTGGGTGCTCAGAAAACCATGATTAAAAACATCATACACTAAATATATTTACAACTTTAATACTTCAGAATATTTAAATTTTGCCAAAAATCTCTCTATACATGTGATATAGTGATACAGTCTTCTAAAAGAAATTATTATATTTATACCCATGTGCATCAGCTACACATGGACTTTAATTTGAGATGGCTATTGATGTGTATTATTATTATTTTCTTTTATTATAAATAGTAAATATGTATTCAGTCTTTAATGCTGCTTCTTTACCCATAACTCTAAAAAAATAATAAGGGACTTACCTCCAAATTTTGCATCAAATGTACCATACTGTTTGTGATGTCACTGAGAAATACTGGGCCTAATTTATAGGACAAGTAGAATAGGGATTTGTTGAAGATGCTTTAGATACTTTCAAGCAAATGCAATTTGGTAGCTGTGGGGCCAAATTCTATGTTGTGGACATATGGAAAGGCACACGGCTGTTTGACATAATTCCCCCCAAGAATTGCGATCTCATGGAATGCTAAGATTGCAGGATATGCACAAAATGGATTCGTTAAGAAGGCTTTAGAAAATTTCAAGCAAACCTTTTATCATCATTCTTTCTGCCTATGTAAAAATAAATAAAGGAGATCTTTTGAAACATGGTATCCCCGCACTACTACATTAAGGGGGATTTTAAGACATTAATTTAAGACTATGTTTTTAATTTTCTAATTGTCTTAAGTTAAGACAATAAAAAAAAATCTTTTTCTACAATAATGTTTTTATTTCCCTCCCTACACTTTCCTTTGCCGCGTCAATTTTCATTTCCTTCCTAAAATGCATTTTCCTCCATTTCCCTCCTAAAATGCATTTTCCTTTTTGTTGGAGGTTGCATTGTTGGTAGTGAACTGGGCAATGAATACAGTGTTTACCAAGCTTGGGGGCAGTGTCACCAGGGTAGAAGGCAACACTTTTCAGGAGGTGGGGGCAACATTTATTAGGTGGCAAAGCAGAAACAGGCCAGGACCACAAAAAAGACAAAACATAAAAAAGGGGTTTGTCTTTTGTGGCCTCCTCTATTTTCTGTTTCCTTTTTTTTTCAAGTTTGTTATTAGCTCGAGGACAATAGGACATGGGTTACTCTATTTTCTATTTAGTTATTCTTCATATATTAACCCTTTGTTTTCTGTTCAGTTATACATCACGTATTTACCATGCTCCTCAAGAACTTTGGCTCTTAGTGTTTACCCTTTCAAACAATTCACGTACCCTCTTTATGCTTCCACATTTTAGATGCGTACTTCCTGATAAACGTTGTGGGCTTCAGCTTTACTCCTGTCAACTACTTTTGCCTAAAATTTTCTAAAGCACTTTCAACAAATCCATTTTGTACATATCCTACAATTATTGCATTCCAATAGACCACATTTCTTTGAGGCATTATTTCTAATAGGTCACACGCCTTGTATGTACTTCCACCACATTTCTTTGAGGCATTATTTCTAACAGTTCACATGCCTTGTTTGTGCTTCCACCCTCTCTCATTTCCATGCTTAGGCTATGTTTTTAGGCTCTATTTTTTGCTCCTCTCTCATTTTTGTGCTTAGGCTCTGCTTTTTGCTCTTTGATCCCAAATGGTGGGATTGGATTATCCTTGGCATCAAGAAAATATAAGCACACCATTCCCAAGGACCAACTAAACATGGATATGGGACCAAATACCCATAACAGCAGAACTTAACTCCTGCTTTCATCAATAGCTCCTTGACTTTTTCTGCTAAAACATCACTTCTTTCATTTGTGGCTTTTACCTGCAACAAGAGAAATGTTATGTTGAAGGGTAGATATCTCCAAATACTGATAAATATGTAAAAAAAGTACTGGTTAAGTGATAATGTTTTGTTCATCCTCCAAACATTACATTACAAACATTGCATTGTATACTGAAATGGTCAAATTTTTTGGGTAAAGATCTTACAATTGCCTAAAATTATTGTTTCTAGTAAAATAAATTGATCCTTCTCTTTCCACAGTTATTAGAAAACAAAACAAGGCCTCTTAGTAACCATTTTAGGATTTCCCTAGAAATTTTACTACAATTGAATAGGGTATACATGTTTACTAACATGCTCTGGAGAACCAATAAGGTACATTGGACCTATGGGATGAGTAAGGTACAAAGAGATTAATTTACCAAGAATTTTTCTGACCTAATGCCATCAGCTGAGCATTGGTGAAGCAGCCTAGGAGCCCTTAAAATCTATCTATATGTGACATGCATAAACTATCAATTTAATCATTCATATAAGCAGCTGTAGTGCCATTAATGTCTTCCTATATTGACATATAACACATGATCTATCAGTGCTTATTGGTACTAGATAATATACCCACTTGATGCTTTAAATCATTTAGTTTCATATACCCAGATGATGAGCTCTAAACCATATGGTTTCATATACCCAATCATGCTCTAAGTCATATGGTTTCATATACACCATAACATGTTTGGTGGACTAGCTGAGTAGACTAGGAAAGCTATTCACATAATCGAACTTTTTTGTCAATTCAACGAACATAATCAGGATAGATAAGTATCTTTTTTTTCTGATCATTTCTAGCTTCAAATTTTTTTCAATCATACTAAGATTTTTATATCACAATTAAATATTGAACCACTATGAAGACAACTTTTATAAAGCGGTTCATAGATCAAGAATTTTAACTCATACCAAATTAGCAAAACAGATTTAGGCCTAACATCTAAAAAACATAGGTTTAAAAAAAAATTAGATTGCATAAATATCAGACAACTTATTTCATTGTGAAGTTGTGAAATAAGGCCTGGAAGATCCCAGTTACTTGTCTGAGCTTTTGAAGCCTGGCGAGTGGTTACTATAAGAAAATCAGCCCTGGTCTAGACATTTTGGGAAAATTTTGAATCAAATCCTTGTGCCTAACACTACAAAAGCATCAATAAGTTTTTGTGCTTATACCATCCAAATTTGTGTCCTTAATCCTAGCTAGTTGCGGTCCTGGTACCACTGTGGGCTGTCCATTCACCCAACCATCCACCACATACATCCGTCCATCTACCAGCTCATCAACCATACCGTCTGCCACATCAATCCATCCATATTTGACCTCATAGTTTGGACTGCTATTATCATTAGCCATTGTAAAAAAAAATCTTCTAAAAATTTCTGGAGATCTGAAAGATGTAAACATGGGCAATAATAATCAGACACAACAGTGTGGAGGGGTCAATGTGGATACGTAAAGAGCCCAATTTGATGTAGACACAAATCAAATATTTGATATACATGGGATAACTCTTTCCTGGATGAAAAAACACCTATTCTGTTGTCTTTAAAAAGCTACATGGGATAACTCTTTCCTTGCTGAAAAAACACGTATTCTTGAAGGGGACAGTTGTCTTTAAAAAGTTACATGGGATAAATCTTTCCTTGCTGAAAAACACGTATTCTTGAAGGGGACAGTTGTCTTTAAAAAGTTGCATTCCACATGTCATGGCTATTACTGTGGCCTCACAAATTTCTCCCATTGCAATTACCAATAGATTTTAATTACTATGGCCTAATAATTAGAAGTTGTCAAATGAAAAAATAGGCTACGATAGGTAAGGCTTTGGTCCAAATGGTGGGAACTGATTCATACTATCTGTGGCAACATTTTTGGTACGAATGTAGAGAGAAAAAGTCATTTTTTCTAGGTAGATGTTTTAGAATTTTTTGTATTACTTATTTCATTAAAGTTATTACTAGCATATTGACATCGAGAGGTTCATATTAGCTTGTTCCCAAAGCGTTTTGGATCAAGTTGATTGACTTTTGATTGCTTTGGGATTGAAGGTCAAGAGGCAAAGTTTTGTGCAATCACAAATTGATTGTAACTTTGCATTTAAGTAATTGAATATGGGAGAAATAGTCCACGAAAAAGACATTTTCACATTTCATTGTGTTTAAGATCTCAATCATTCGTGCTATGTTCATACACTCTAAACTTTTGTAGAACAGTCACAACAATTATATTGAAATGGTGAAATTAGCAATGTCAGTTCCATTTTCTATTTAGTTTTGTGTTTACTTAGGTTGAATATGTCAATGTTTACATGGTTTCACTTCTAGTCTAATTTCTAATACTATTTATCTAAGATTATTATTGTATTTTTCTAGTTTCTTTTTGAGTGATATAAAATCGATTTGGTTCAATTTTGACGTATATGAGAATGATTCCAAAATTTAAATCTTCAAATTCAAATTTTAAAGGTTTTACTCATTTCTATTAATTGTTATGAGTTGACTTGACACACATTTTTTGTGACATGTTGCTATGTCATGATATAAAAGAGGACATCAAAGAGAAAATCTCTAAAGGGCAAGAAATAATTTGATCAACATCATTATATAGGTCAAATGCACGTTTGTGTGTGTTATCTTTAATATAACTCAACACCTTAAATCTTGCATGCCAAAGGGTTTGACCCAGGTGAACCCATTTACTTATTGAGATGAAAAGCTCCTAAACAATGTCTGTAGCACCACCTTCACAGATTCATCTATCAAGAAGGTGAAGGAGAGTAATTTGAGGTGCACATTCTAACAAATCATTTTGCATAGTAAATATTTGATCAAGTTTGTGATAGTTGAGATCAAATTTGTGACACTTTGGATCAACCTCCATTTTTCTATGTTAGTTCAGATTTTGAGATATTCATCAAATCAAGGTCATTCTTTTCTAGAAGTGAAAAATTAATTTAACACATCACCAACATCATTCAAGATTCCATCATTAGTTGTAGAGCTAAGCACTAATATTCCAAAATCTTTAGTTTTGACCTTCTTTTCTTTTTAGGGTTTTTAGAATTTTTTAAATTGTATAGTCTTATTTTTAGATGTGATCCCCTTTTTACTTGCATGTTTCATAGATATATCTTCCTTTAGGGCTTTGTGATCCATTGTGTACTCTTTCTTTCACCTATCATACCCACTATTATTTTTTGCCTCTAGGTTTTCATTTGCTAATTTATTTCCAATTTAGAGTTCTTGATATATATATATATATATATATATATATATATATATATATGGCTTCTTACATTCTTTTATAATATAATTGATTCTAGGGTTTGAATCCACCCTTTATTTGTGCGTAATTGATTTATCTTTATTAGGGTTTGTGCCTCTACTATATGATCTTCCCTTGATCCACACCCACACACCCACCTTGTTCTTCATGTTGATATATTTGTTATGATAGATTCTCATGTTCCATTATCTTTAGCCACTATTCATGCTAATATTATATATTTTGATATGTTAATATACTTTCTAGCATTTGATCTCACCATCCTTGATTATATCATGTCCTTTTATATTATACATAGGCTTATATTATCTATGGAGGTCTTGTTCCATCATGTTTGTACCTTTTCCTCTATCATTCATTTATTTATTTTCCTTCCTTCCCTCTTCTATACCCTCACTTTACCTATCCATTAACCTCTTGTTTTTCCATCTGTCTGACATCATGTGTTTCAACTATGATGAGAAAACACGTGACATGATTTGTGAAAAAATGGGTCTAAAAGGTTATCAGGTTTGTATGAAACATTTTCCTTGTTAAAGACTGGCCACTATCATTAGTAGCTGGGTTATATTTTATTTTATTTTTTTAAATAAGAGTGATAATCTGAACATTTACTTCTTAACAAAAGAACGAGGCATTTTAAAACTGAAATGAAAGTACAACAGATACAATGAATATTTCAAATTAAGAATAAAAATAAACAAAAGCCAACCTAAAGTGCTAGTTTGCACGTAGTTTTCTATAACTAATTAAAAAGCATTACACTTTTCATTCCATTATTTATGATTTCTAATTTGGTTTGAATGGTATGTACCAATAGGTTGAATTTGCTGACTTTTTTCTTGCTGATCAGTTTACAAGCCAGGTAGATTTGTTTGTCTGTGGATTGCAAATCCATAGTTTGGGTTTTTGGTTTCAATAGGACTATATAACTTTCCTATCTATTTTGTAGATCACAACATTTAGATCTCTCTGGTACATTTCTTTCTAGCATGCAAATCACATATTGCACAGTAGCCTAGACAATTCAATATGCTCAAGCCCCTTCATTTAGTTCTAATACATTGTTGTAGTGCTACCATATTGGTGGAGACTTATGCAGGTAAGTTTGCAAAAACCCATATCATTTTTTTTATTAGTGGATGTCTCTAAATCCATCAATAAAATCAACTTTACCAGCAATAATTTTTTTTCCTTAGTGAATTTCTAAAAAATATACTTATAATGTAACTTTGCTACCACATACAATGTACAATAAATTTAGTCAGTTTTGGGCATTGGAGAGAAACTCAAATTATAGTTGAAGAATATATTATCATAGAATAATTGGCTTGTCAAACATGTTAAACAATTAAGGATTGAAATGAAGCCCTGATTTGGATTGACTTAGCTAACCCCTCTAAAACAATATGCAACTATGATGTGTTCCAAAAACCAGTAGATGATAACTGAGTAGAAGAAAACAAAATGTTGACTGGAAATAA
The DNA here is from genome assembly GCA_007258455.2 of Sequoia sempervirens. Taxonomy (NCBI): domain Eukaryota; kingdom Viridiplantae; phylum Streptophyta; class Pinopsida; order Cupressales; family Cupressaceae; genus Sequoia; species Sequoia sempervirens. Next base: position 61,506,944 of record VDFB02075321.1, on the reverse strand, counting down.
TTTGAGCTTTGAAGGCACTCTCACATTCCTAATTGCTCAGCCAAGTCATCATTTTCCAAGTTCATTTATATTAGATTGTTTAGGCAGTCTCTAAAGCTTTATTCATTGCATTTAGAATCTATTTATCATCATTAGGGATCGCTATCCTGGAACAACATTTTGTAAGAGATTGGTACTTGAAAAAGTCAGTTATAGTTTGCATATATTGCTGTCTCAACAAATTATATTAAGAGTCATATGATGAATACATTTGAGTATGCACTAGAGTTATGGAAATCACAAAGAAGATTCTTAAACACCAAAAGTGAGTAAAAAGGAATCACATAGAAGATTCTTAAACACCAACTCAGCTCATCGGCATTGTAACATCTGATCTTTGTCCACAGTAACGCCATGTAGTGGGAGGAAGCAATCAAACTCTTTTGGTTACATTAATTTAATTCAAACAAGGCTAATCGGGTCTTACAAGATCTGTGTTTTATTCTAAATTATATACATGCAACTAAATCTTAAGATTGATAAAAACCTTTTCAATGTACAAAATAGAAACCAAAACCTTGAAAAACAAAACGATAGTATCTAGAAAGCGAATTGAAGCACACCTGATTATCCTCTTCCATCTTCAACCTAGCTACCGATATAAACTAGAGCAATGGCGACTACAAGTTCTGGTAAAAATCCATACTGCATGCCCATTTTAGCACAAGCAGAGAGAAGGATGGGAGAAGTTGTGGATTGTTAAACAACCACCAATTGCATTGATTGAAGGTTTCTAAAGCCTCTTCAACAAATCCATTTGTGCATATCCTTTAGTCATGGTATTACATGAGATGAAATTTCTTAGAGGCGTCTATCAAATAGTTCATACACCCTGCATGTTCTTTCACATTCTTGCTTGCATGTCTACTAAAATATTTGTAACTATGGTGCAGTCCAACCCCATGTGTCTTATCAGACAGAGAAAGGTTGCAACTAGTAATCACACCTCACTAATTTAGAATTAAACAAAGAATTTTAAGAATGGAAACATCATTCACTTGGACACAGCGATAATAGAATGCTAAGAAAATTCAACTTTTATTCATTACTCAATTGGTATACACTTCTTCTGAGAAGTATACTCTTCTACATGCCTGAAATAGTCAAAATGATCAACAATAGTCGAAGTTTCACCTATAGACTTCACATTTCCCCAGCCTCTCTATTCCTACACTTAAGAGAAGATCATGTCTCCCTCTCTCTTCAAACTCCTTTGCTGCAGCTCAGCTTCTCTAGACACGAACCAACCCCATAAACAACATCCTCTCTCCTTCTTATTCTTGTGAAGTCAATTCTCTTTTTTTATTATTCAAACTTGTGTCGGCAGACTGGATTGTAACTAATGCTCCAAGGAAGGAAAGAAGATAACGCATGGAGTAAATTTTGATAAATGGCCATCACATGACCAAAAGAAGGCACTCCATTTCATGCGGACTCCAACAAGAAACAATGAAAGAAAGAAACACCGGTTAGAAAAGAAAAACCACTCAGAGGTGGAAGAATGGGAGAAGTGTGCTAGCAAGAGTAAATGCCACATCAGGGACAAGCCAAGAATAGAAATGGAACCACCACTAGTAGTCAAAACCAAACAAATGAGAAACAAAAGAAAAAAAATAAAAATTTAATCACTTCTTTTCTTGGGTGATGTGGATTGCATGTCCACCCAGATGCTCCATCATCAAACTGCAACATTTGTCAAAATTCCTTTATGTTTTATGCATTCATGGAGGGATATAAATGGTTTCAAAACACTTGTGTTCTACATGTATGTCTACCGGAGTGTTTGCAATTGCAAAATCCTTATAAGTTTGGTTGTAGGAAACGATGCATTTCAAGTTTTATTGAAGTATTATAATGAATGTAGGATTCTTGAAGTTTATCAACATCAAACAATTCAGTTCATGAGTTATATGTAAAACCTTAACTGTCATAATGACTAAATTGTCATTGTTTTGAGCAGCTGCAGGTGCTCCTTCTCCCTCTTCATCTGTAGGTAAAGTTAACCACAATACATTGGTCGTATAAACTCTTTCAATTTTTATGGTTGATGGTAGAGCAGAGGATTCAGCAGTTGACCATCTTAGTTTTGTGTTGCTAAAAATTATACGTGGTAATTTCAAATCACTTTCATTCTTTTATAACAATTTGTTCGCAAGGCTTCTACTTATCATTAATATTTCAGGTCCACATCATCAAATATGATGTCACATCAGCATTTTCTTTTTGTTGAGGTTTCCAAAAAAATTTCAAAATAGATAGACCAGTAGTTGTGCATTAAGTCATGTTTTATTGGTTGGTCAATTTGATATCACATGATTTGTTGTTTTATAGATCTATTGAATATATTTCATTCAATTATGTGTACTCATAATCAATACTAATAATTTTAAGGTCTCAACTTCTAGTGTTATCCTATAAAAAATATTGTACATTAAATCAACAAATACATTGATCGTGGTGATTTCAAATCACTCCCAATTGTTGTAATTTCAATCATAATCATTATATTGTTGTTTTGTGAGCAGGTGCACTAGCCCCCTCTACATCTGCAGGTATATAGAGCTTTCTTTCTATGGGCAATTTACATCTTTTCTGAAATAGGAAGAGGAGATAAATATAACTCAATTATGATTTGGAATTGGTGGGCTTGCAGGTTCGAGCAATAGTGCATCGACAGTAAGTGTTCCATCCTCTTCCCCTAAGCTTGCAATATCAACTCCTGTTGCAGTATTTCCCTCAACAAGATCACCCATAAGTTCTATGACAACAACCCTTGTATAACAATAACTTCAGTCCAAAGTTCTATGATGAGTCATGTCCCAATGCTCAGCAAATTGTGAAGTTGGTTGTGTAGAATGTTGTGATGAAGGAAGCTAGAATGGAGGCTTCTTTGCTCCATCTTCAGTTCCATGACTGCTTCGTGATCAAGGTGCATTCTTTGTTTTCTCTTTTTTCATTTTCATATATATATATATATATATGGAGAATAGTGATTAGGATTGATCCTATAACTTGTGCTCATGTTTTGAATGTGTCCCCTTATTCATATGGTCATGAGTATAGTATTTAAATTGGGATTCAAACCTATGACCTCTGTCTATGGCTCAACCATCCAATCTGACCCAAGAATCAAATTTTTGTTTGCTTTGTTTTATGATGATGATAATTTTTAATTTTCATTTAGATGAAACTGACATTGATTTAAATAGTGGGTGTGTTGTACTTAACATATCAATCATTTATTTAAATAATGATGCTCATGAAAATTAGGTATTTATTACACACTTTCATTTTGAGATAAAAGTTGACATATCTCATAAGCTCATTATGCACTTCATGAAAATTCAAGTAAGACACTTGGTCTCTACTTCTAGTGAGTAAAACACTTGGTCTCTATGTAATAAGTATGAATTATAAAATTGAGAAAATTATGGTTTGTACTTATTGAAACAAATCAGTACATACAAAATTTTAGCAGCTGGGTTTTATTTTGTTAGTGTCTGTTCTATTCTTATTTTATTTTATTTTGTTTGTGAGGGAAATAATGCAGATTTATAAGTGATTATTGTATCTTGTTGTTTTAATTTATAAGTGAATCTTGAGCAAAGAATACAAAGTCAGTAGTGCAAATCTATCTAGTTAGTAGTTACAGTAATTCTGATCTGCGTTAGATTAAGATTGATGAAGTAATTGCCTAGTTGCTTTGTTTTGTCATATGACAGCAGATGGAGTTTTCAAGTGGTAGTTTTAAAGCATAAAGGAGTAGTTGGGAAGGAAAAAGGTCAGTTTGACACCTGCAGCAACATTTTGCAAGCATCTAAGAAGGTATTGATGGGCAGTTGAGTAGGTTGCAGGCATATAGGGACAATTTAAGCACATATAGCAGCAATTTGCAAGCATCCAGAAGGTTAAAGAGTGGATATAATAACTGACAAAGGAAAAGAAATTTGAAAATTCAGGAGTCTTCTTTCACCAATGCCTTGCTGGAACTTTTTTGTGGAGTCAAATAATAGAAGCAATTTCTAGGTAGCCAAAATAAATCAAATTTACCAAGTCAAAGTTCGAGGTGGTCATTGATGCTTCTTAATGTCATGTCCTACATTCTCTCCAATGAAGGATATACAAAGAAAACCAAAATCACTTTTGTAATTAGTTCTTTTGATTTTGATACAGAATTGTAAACTTGACACAAAGTTTCATTCTAGTCACTTTGACATTGTACCTCAGATTTTTCAGTTTTAGACTGAAGCAAAACACTTTGTAACACATTTTCAAAGCAAAAGATAGATATTTTCAGACTATGTATGGTTGCAAGAGCATCTCCTATCAATAAAATGAGCATTTTGGCCTTCAAAACTTTTGTTTCTATTATGTGTATGAGTTAGTTGATGTCATTTTCTATGAATTTCAAACATTGAATGTTGAAAATCACACAAAAAATATTTAAAATAAATTATTTATTTTTTTAATATATTTTTTCATATTGTCTCTAAACTTTAATCCTAATTAAGAGACAATATGTCTTTAATCCCAACACTATTGTCTCTAAAGAGACAAAATAACTTATGTTTCATATTGTCTTTAGAAAGACAATTTTTAAGACAATAGTTTAAGACACCCGCTTAAAGACAATAGTTGAGACAATACACAATTTTCTTTTTGTCTCAAATTAAGACAATTTACTCAATAATTGTCTTAAGAAATGTCTTAAAACCCCCTTCAATGTAGTAGTGCCTCCCTCCATCAACGCATACATGATGGCTTTCTTATTATTATTATTTCTTTTCCTTTTTGCCATATGCCCCCTAGTGGCTGCCCTGCTGAGGGAGATATGCATGCAATGTTGAGGGAGATATGGAAGCTTAGACAAGGCATGTGTACAATTTGATAGATGCATCCCATACACGTGGCCTCAAGAAATGCCACCTGTAGAAACAATTTCCTAACTTTTCTCATAGGCTTGCAAACAGGAAATAAAATGAAATTATTGATAGACACTACCAACAGATAATGCTCCAGCACGAAAATGTTTGACAAGCTAAATATATATTTCTAGATTTGCATTTTCAAACATTTTGATAAATGGGGAGACACTGTATTGCATTGGTCTACCACATTAAATTTAATTATGGAGACAGTGGAAGATATAGTTCTAGAGTAGGAAGATTAGTTGAAGCATGCATAAGATATTGTGGAGTGATTTTAAACTTCCTGGATACATTAGCATATGGGTACATTCACAATTATCTTCTCTCATCAATAATTTACAATTATGTTTTATTATTATTAATATTATTCGATGCCATTATTAACATTAGGATTAATATCAATATTATCATTACCAGTATTAATATCAATAATAATAATAATATTATTGCTAATATCTCTCCAACCTAACCACACTAATTTCATACTTTAACGGTAGATAGTGTGAAGTTACTTATGAAGAATATTTCTAATATTATCATCATTAAACATTTAATTGTCGAGTAAATTTTTTTTAGGTAAATAATCTGATGAGGAAATAAAGAGAATAACATTGACGAGGTTAATACCAATAACCATGTCAAATGAAACATGCCCTAAGCCATGTAATCTAGAAGATAATAATTAAACCATAAGGAACAAGTATAGTAACAACAATGATGTTGAAATATTCAAATAGTACATTAAGTGCAATTTATGTACATGAGTCCCAAATGCATTACCCATAACCCATATTGAACATCTATCATAGCCTACATAAATAAGTGTTGTGTTTGTACAAAATTCTAAGTATTAAACATCATTTCATATGTACCCCCTCAACCATATTTAAATAGTAAATTCCAGTATAAAACATCATAAATCACACACCTTCATGGTAACCAATTATTGCATACATGATTTAACACATGAATTCATAGCACACATCAAAACATAGCATAAGTACTCAAGGTACACAATAAAAACACCTTAGAGGAAATGCAACATTTGCTAGTGGCCTTGTATCATCCCTTAGGATTCATCTTACTCCTTCAAGTCAGCCAAGGAGTGGGAATGAGGTTCCCATGGTGCCCTATCCCTCCCAAAATTTATTGATCACAGGTCTTGCATCCATAGAGGAAATAAATTAAATGGGAGAACAAATTTATTCCTATGCCACCTCCAAGATTTATTATTCTAATCCCAAGATTACACATCTTAATATGATAATTCTAAGATTCTACTAAACAACCTCCACCATATAAATTTATATAATGTTGCAATGCTCGAAAATTGGTGAGGCATCACATGTTAACATTTGGTTGTGGTCCTCGAATAAAGACACGTTGTTTATTTCCTCCAAAAGGATTGAATGAGGTACCAATGAGAGGATTTGATGATGAGGTACCCATGGTACTAGATGAAGCTCCAAATAGAGGATTTGAAGAGCTTTCCCCCATTGATGAGGACCCAAAGGTGGCACCAATTGATTGTGACGATATTGTGGACATTGTTGGCATTGATTGTGTCATGGCTTGTGACATGGTTGTTGTACCTCCAATGGATGTTGCATTGATAGAATTGGAATTGTTTTGATTATTTGTGTCATTGGAGGTGCCATTAATGGTACTTGTGGAAATTTGTGAGGTAACACCACCAGAAGTATTGCTTGTATTGTTTTGAGGTTGACCTATGTTGTTTGCATTGTTGAAATTCGGGTGATGTTGGTCTCAAAGTGTTAATGTCAAAGCCACTTGGTAACTTAACCCCTTGGTTTAAGAGCATGACGAGATATCTTTGAGGGTCATTTAAGACTAAGTCTTATACAAAGGAGGCTATGTCAGGATTTTGCATTGCAGCTTCTAAATACTTTGCGTATACTCGTCCATGTTGGTCTCTTTGCATGAATGGTTCAAAAGGATTATGTGACGAAGATGGAATGTTCATGGAAGATTTTATGTTCATGTTGTTGAATGGATCGAAAAAAGTCCAGTGCAGGTTTGTGTCATAAGTGTTATTGTTGATGTTGGGATTGGAATCTTGTCCAAAGTTTTCCATTTGTCTTCTCTTTCTTTGAAGCCTAGTTTCCACCATAAAAGGGAATTGCTCAAATTAGGAGGATGAGAATGACAACTAAATGCAAGGATGACACTAGCCTATGTTTTTTCTTTTTTTTTATGAAGGATGACAATGAAAGACTATGTTTTTGAATTTTTAATAAGAGATGCAATATGACAATGTTGTCTAAAGGAAATGACTAATGCCAAAGGACAATGAAGACTAGGATGACAAGTTATGACACTATTTTTTTTGTATTTTTGGAGGATGTCAATGCAAGATGATAATGATGTTTGTCTAAGGGGAAATGACTAATGCAAGGTGATAAAATTTTTAAGGAAGGATGTCAAATGCCAAGGTGACAATGAGGTCTAATATGAAAATGTGGACTAAGGAAATGACCAATGCCAAGTTTAGATGCTAAATGAGGACTATGATGAAAATTATGACAATTTTTTTCAATTTTTTTAACCTAGATAAGATATGCAAGGGATTTGAATTTCTAATGTATGCAAAGCAAAGGTCTAAATGATTTGGAATAAGGTTGCCTAACCACCCTAAGCTTCTTCTATGTCTCAATTTTGGAATATCAAAGGACTTGTTTGAAGGACTAAATGACAAGGAAAAATTGACAAGTGAGGTTTCCTAACTAGACTTTTGAGTTGGAAAGGTCTCACAAAAGGACAATGACTAAAGAAGATAATGATGTCTAAGTCCAATGATGTCTGACTTTTGAAAGTCAAGATTTTGCAAAGTGTGGCAAGGTTGTCCTAATCCAAAATATGCAAGTGAAATGAGGACCTAGGTGCCAGTTTATGATTGAAAATGAAAATGGTGAGGCCTAATGATGAGACTAAGATTTGTAAAGATGACCCTATGGTAAGATGCAAGCTAAAGTGTGTAAGAAATAAGAAATTTGAGCAATTTTCTAGAATCTGGTTTTGACAGAGTGCTTCTGGAAAAAGATGATTATGGATAGTTTAGAAAAGTTTGACCTTAATTTCTGGTCTGTGACAAAGTCTTGTTTTTGTCAAGTGAATGCGTCATTTTAGGTCATAGATGCATTGCAATATAGCAAATTTGGCTTGGTTTCAGTGAATGTAGTGTTACAGAAAGAAAATGCAGCTCAATATTGTGAATGTGGCTTTTTGACAAGCAAATGTGGTACGAAACAGAAAAATGTGGTGTTCTGCAAGGCAAATGCGTTTTGACAGTGCGAATACAGTATTCTACAAGCAGAGTGAATGCATTGCAGCAGATGCACTATAGAAAGAAAAAAGTATAATTTGTTTGCAATTTTGGTCAAAATTCTGAGTTGTTTGAGGTTGACTGTTTGTTTCTAGATCTGAAAGTGATGTCTTGTTTTGTTTGAATGTCTGAAAACACTTGGAAAACACAATCTTTTTTCTTTTGAAACAAGCACAATGAAGACAAGCACAATCCTAGGTTAGGCTAGGACAATATTCGCTAGATTCCATGTGGGTTTTCCCATCCGCATATTCTTAGCGTGTGAATCCAAAAGCTTGGTTGCACAGGATCCCCCTTACAATACACTACTTCTCAGGTCAACCAAGCTTCCAACCCCATAAATCTCCCATGGCAGGTTGATCACCTCTACTAAGAATTGCGAAGATGTGGATGCCTTCGCAACGACTGTTGCTACATTAGCAAATAGAAGGATTTTGGTTACTACACAAAGGTGTTTAGTTCGGGACCCCCATTCGAGTGGCCATACATGGGGCACAAGATTAAGCTCTATTTAGGAGGCATTCTAGCCTGAAGAGGTTATGCTCAACAGGGTTTTGGGGAGTATTACTTGGTCCGTATGACACATCCATACTCGTAATCCTTGGCTTTCCCTTAGGATTCACATTTATATACCAGTGGAGGGTAGGTTGACCAAGCAGCTCCATTGCCGGTTTGAGTCACCTTGGGGTGAGTACTTTTTCCCACCAAGGAAGACCCAAATTCTAGAGTCAATAACCGTTTCTCTTACACCTAGGATGGCACAAGTGTGCAAGGGGAGAGGATACTTTGATTATTGAATCAAGGTAACACAAAAATGGATGGGTCTAGTTTTCTGATCATCTTAGTTTGCACAAGGTGAGAGCATAATCACCTACCACCCCAAACAAAATCAAGCAAAGGACAAGCAAAGTTATTTTTAGTGCACCAATTGAAGTGTTTTCTAATCTAGAAATCAACAAGCACAATGTTTCAAAAATGATAGCCTTGGACAATCAAACCTACAAAACTACCAATTAGTAGTTTCAAAAAGAAAATGCCTTGGACCCACAAAAGACTCAAAGCCACATGTTGCAAAAAATCATTAGCAACCACAAAATTTCTAAACTATAGATTGCAAAAGGAAAAGCGGAATGCAAAAGGAAATTAAGCCAAATCTAGAAAAATTCGAGAGCAAAAATTCACCAGACAAATGTGTCGCAACAGAGCGATTGTGTCATTCCATACAAAGAATGCGACTTGACTCTGAGTTCTGGAATTTGTTAGAGAAATGCGACTCAGTTCTACATTCTAGAATTTGACAGATGAATGCAGTGATCTATAGGTTGAATGCGTCGTGACCGAGCAAATGTGTCACTCTACAAAGTGTATGCGTCACAACAAAGTGAATGTGTCATGATATATTGAATGCATCGCGGTCTTACCTGTAGCTGCAAAACAAAAAATGTCGTATGGAAGAACAAAATATGCACGATTTTGGCATCGGGTTCACAATTGTAACTAAGGGAATTTTTCCTAGGGTTATCAGATTAGAGCATTAACATAAAAAACTAAAGTAATAATGAAGTGCAAAGGAAAAACATGAAAAAAAAGGAAAATATCTCACCAAAATGTCTTCATTCTCCATGATTGACCTCCATTATACCTTCTCAACTTGTTGCAAATATGATGTTGCCCTCACATTTATGATGAGCAATCTAATGACAATCACAAGCCCTAAGCAAATGTTGAAGGATTTGAGATGACAACATGCAATACTAAGCTATAATGCAACTAGTAAGCATCTAAACTATGTCTAAATTATTCCAAATGAGATGTAAGTGTTCCTATGACAAAATGACAATAATGCAAGATGACAAGATTACAAGAAAATGGCAAGAGCATGAAGTCTAGATAGCATGAGATGAAAAAATGAGACCAAAATTGCCATTTTATAGAAAATGCAATTTTAAGTGAATGGCCAAGATCAAAAGTTGACAAATGCCCTAGAATCAATGGACAAGATTCAATTTGACAACCCAAAATTAGGGTTAGGGCAACATTAGGTCAAATTCAAAAAGAATGGACATGATTGATTTTTAGAAAATCAAATCAAGGGTTGACAATGCATGTGACAAGAGATAAGATTGGCACAAAAAAAGAAGTGACTGGAAAATCAAATGATAATAGCAATTAATTTGATTTTTGAGAAAAAACTATTTTGAATTAAAATTAATTTAATTCAAAAGGTGGGGACCACATGATAGTAAATAATTATTTCAAATTATTTACTAAAAAGAGGGAAATGCCAAATAAGATAATTAAATAATTAAAGGTAATTATTTAATTAGAGAAGGTGACCAATAATTAAATAAATTTAAGAATCTATTTAATTATAAGAAGACTTAAGAATTAATGATGTATTAAATAAATAAATAGAATTTATTTATTTAATAATCATGAAGAATAAAAAGACATGAATTAATTAATATAATTATGAATTATTTAATTAATAAACGAAAGTGGACCAAGGACATAATTAAAATGTCTTAATTATGTTAGGAAGAAGAATGTGAAAAATAGAGCTTGCAGGCCTAGGTCATTTTTAAGTGTCTACAATACTATATATATAATAAAATATTAGTGGCTTGCCACTATTGCCAAAATAAAAATAAAAAATGAGAGCAATCTGTTTTATTGAGTTTAGTGGCGAATCATAAAGCAGGCTTAAATCTGATTTGAATAACTATATTTGCAAGCTAAAAGTGGGTTTAGGAGGCAAATGTTTAACAAGTTATTTTTGTAGTAATTGTTGAATTGAATTTTTATCTCTCAAGCACTTGTTTCCAAGGATTGTTTTCTTGTTTTGAAAAGTTTAGAAATTCATTATGTTTGAAATTGGATTCATTATGTTAAGTTATTATTGATTTCTTGAAATAAATCTTATTTGTCATAGCTTTGTGATGTTTGTTGGGAGGGTTTGCATAAGGAATGAGTGGCATTGGAATTGGGCATTGGAATTAAAAACTCATAGGCATATTTGAGTTGGAGAAGTGGACATTATACTTGAAAAATTATTTTCAAATGCTTATTGTAATAGCTTGAAGCATCCATTTCTCACTTTCATTTTCTATTTTAGGACAACTCACTTCATATTTGGGCTTAAAAATTAACCCTCAACTCAAGTTTTGTCAAAGTTGGATTAAAATTGAACATTAGGAACTTACTAGACTTTGGAAATGGGTTAAAATTGAACAAGACAAATTCACACTTAGCTTTTGGTGCTTAAAAAGAATTCATCTTTACTTTGGGATTAAAAAGAACTTGTGCTTTCATTTGTCTTGATTTTTTACAATTTGTGTCATTCGAATGCGTATGCACTTCTCTTGCACCACTTGGTGATCTTGAGAATCAAAATAATTCTAGTGACATTAGTTGTCTAAAATTACCCACACATTTCAAATTTGGATCTAAAATTGAACAATTATGTGAGTGTGAAGGAAAGACATTGTTTATGTTCCCTCCTAGTGGAATCTAGGCAACTGAACTACAAATGTACTTCTCTATTGTTTATCTTTAGAGGGCTTGCCTTGGTGGGAAGAAGTACTCACCCCAAGGGAATGACCCAAGTGGTAATGAGCTAATGCCAAGCTCTTTTGAACCACTATATAAATTTGTGATTGCAAGGAAAGTTTGCAATCGATAGGAAGTGGTACATGATAGATCTCCCCTATTATCTTTATGATGCATAAATCCCTTGCTCTAAGGGTTGGGAGACCTCTTGAGGGAGTTTATCATAGTACCCCCAGAACTAGATGTCCTTACTACAACCCTTTGTTTAGAAGGCCACAAATCCTTAAATATTTGTTGGTGCAAGAAGAACGGTCATTCTGAAGCTGCTTCACATTTGTACTATTCAATAGTAAAAACATAAAAAATACTTAAGATCTCTAGATCTTTAGGATTTTGAGATTTGGTGGTGTCGAGAAGTGTGTGTCATGGAGGGGAGCCAATGCTGCCAAATCTCTAACTGTTCACTTTGTCTAGTGTTTGGAGAAATCTACGTGGAGACTCAACAAATATAGCCATTTCTATCTTAGGTTTGTACAATCTGTGAGTTAGTTAAACACATTGCTTGTATCTCAAACTTTGAAACAAACATTCAACAAGTCATCAAAATTTCAAACCCTTTGGAAAGAGCAAATGTCCTTGAAGAGTCCAAATATCACTACTTGTCCCTAGGGATTTTATCCTTAGAGGCTTCTAAATATTTGGGCCCATATCTCAATTTGTTCTATCCAAAGTTAACCTAGGAAAACTATGCCTTTGATTCTTTTATTTTCACATAATGGATCCTGTGGAGTGAAAAAGAGCTAAGACATAGACATTTAGTTTGAAAGTTAAGAAAGTAGTGTTGATGTGGTAAAAATAATCCATTTAATCAAGATAAAAGACAATTGAATCCCATATATGTGTTTGTTGTAATGATTTCCCGCAAAGTCAAAATTCTGAAACCAAATCCCATTAGTTGTAACAACTGTCTTAGTCCAAAGACTCTCAAGAAACATCTTTTAGCACTTTACGAAACTAGAGATAGATTGGTAGACAAATTTTACAAACGTGCTTCAAGAAACGATCCAAACTTTTATTCCTTCTATTATTGTTAGAATCCTTGTCTTTTCCAATGTTTAGAATTTCTCACATAGGGTTGAAAGTTTTAGGGGTATAACATGTTCTTCAATACCTTGGTCTTGTAAAAAAAGTTTTTCTAGGTTCATCTAGGATCAAAATCACCCCATTCATTTGTCACCATCACCAATCAAATCCCATCTCACAAACAACTTTTAGAACCTTGGAAAAATCATTCATACTAGACTTATGGTAAATCCTTCAATCAAAATCACCTTGTTTGGCTAAGTGTATGTGAATGAATCCTTCCTCATACATTTAGTTAAATTATCACCCTTGTGGAAAAGTTTATTCCGAGATAACATCTAGCATCTTGGGATCTATAAATCCATTATCCAAATCAAAATCCAAAAAAATCCTAAAGTCTAGTATTCCTCCAAAGTTCTTAAAAGTTCAAAAATCCATATCATTTATCCTTCATTTGTCACATCATCCTCATTTGATCCTTAACCTCCTAGATTTTATTTCTTGTATGGGTATGTGCAGGATCATGATGGGCCAAAAAGTGGAGATATGATGGGTATTTGTAGGGTATGGGTGACAAATTTTTTTTACCCAAAATTGATGAAATGAAAAGGGTTTTTAAAGGATATTCTCATCTTTCCACCAATATAAATTATGCTTTACTTTGAATTTAATAAATAATTATTATTTATTTTCTATTTGAATTATGACTAAAGTCCTAATTGATAGGCTGATTGAAAAACATGTATAGCTTTCTAATTGTATCACATTTGTTGAATCTAAAAAATGCATCACATTCTATGCTTCGTATACTATAGCATTTAAAAAAAATGAATTTCATGAAGTTTTGACCAAGTTAAGGTGGTCAGACATACAAATTTTTATATCTTTCAAAAGTTGTAATAAAAAATTCATAATTAATTATTTACTTGGAAAAAAATACAAAAAATATGCATCACATCTGGAAATGAGTCCTCTACTTATATCTAAAATATTATAAAAAAATATTATCATTTTATTGTGGTTAGGGTGGTCAGACAGACACCTACTTCTTATTTTTCACTGAAATTTAAGTACTATGCATTGAAATTTCAAATTTTCACCAAATAGATTTTATTTAAAAAAATAAACCTAGTAGTTTAGAAACTACATTCAATTTGCTACATATTATATTCTTACATATTTTTGAAAGAATATAGATAATTTATTCAAATTTTTATGTCAAGTTTCCTAACTCTGATTTTTCTAAATTTTTTGCCACTTAAGGGCTTGTTTTTTCCATGATGATCCTGCACATACCCGTACCTAAAGTTTAGACCAACCTAAGGAGTTATAGATTTACCTCCCATATTTGAAAGTTTTTATCCCAATTTTATGGTCCAAACATGATCACAACACAAGAAGATCATGGAACAAAATAAAGAAACACCCACTTCAAGCGATTTGAGCCAAAGTACATTAGAATTCAACCCTATGGAATCTACCATCCCTTCACTCAACCCCCCTCAACAATCATAAGATCTTCAAGAGGGAGGTTTTCAAGTGGAGGATGTCACCAACAAATTCTAAAGGATGACCCAAGATGAAATTGAACTTGTCCAAAATCTTGAAACACACAAGATTGTCAACACGTTCATGAGGTTCAATCCCACACAATACATGTTGGCATTAGCAAAAGAAGGCGAAAAAATCCCTTTCGATTTTGATGTGAGCACTATTGTTGAACAACCTCTTGGAAATATGCCACCCACATCTTTCACACCAATTTCATTCTGAAGCATCATCCAACCCATCATACAACCAACATTTTCTTATGCTCCGAGCCAACCCATGATCACCAAGGGGAGTTCATTACTCCAAGCTCTTCAAACACATCCACTTGTCAACACTCAAAATCTAGAGGCTAAGAAAATCTTGGGTATGCCCAACACCGTCCCAGAAGATCCAAAACATCCATATGTACCACTCATCTTCCATGATACCAAGAATACCTCCAACTTTTCTGCAATACCAACATACTCTCTTGACACAAAAGTCTCTCCCCCATGATATCATAAGGACAAGTAGATTCATTTGGACAAGTGGAAACTTTTAATGCATCATCCTCACTTTTGCAAAGGAACACACCACCAATATTTTCATCATTCCCTCTTTTAACATCAACATCCCCACCAATTCAAGGTTTAGGGTGCCCCCCTTTACCTAACATACCAATCCAAAACCAATTAAACAAAATCAATCCTCCTATCACAAGTCAAATCAACACATCAATCATACCAAATACTCCAAGCATGCCACTAATATTGCAACACCAGGTGGCAGCAATCCAAACAACTGAACCAATCATCACTCCATCTGCAATACCTCAACTTTCCAAAACGTGGGCTCCCAAGGACCTAGCACATCAATCATACCACCTCCCACACAACCTCTTTTCATCACTAAAAAAGCACATCTACAATCACCCCAACAAGCTCTCGTCACACCATCTCACACCATACCACCAAATCCTCCACCTCCACCACCAAATCCAAACATATTAAATCAATGTACAACATCACATTGCAAGTAGCCCAACAAGTGTATCAAAAGGAACTTCAACAATTCCAAGCTCAAAAAGCCACACAAGTTGTGCAATGAGCCACATAATAATCACAAGCATAGAAAGCCACACAATAAGCACATCAGGTTGCTAAAGCACAATCACAAGCTTTATTGCAACAACAAAAAGCCACACAGGCTGCACAAGCCACATAGGTTGCACTAGCTGCATAAGCCACTCAACAAGCTCAAGCTCAATACCAAGCACGACAAGCCCAAGCAAAAGCCTTGTTACAACAATAAGCCTCTCAACAAGCCTTGCAACAACACACACAACAACAAGTACAAATAGCTCACCAACAATAAGACCGACAACAAGCGTTATTGGCACAACAACAACTACATGCATACCAACAAGCATTTCTTAAACAACAATAGTTACAAAAACCTCTCACGAACACACAACCAAATACACAAGTCATCCCACCCGTCACCCAAGAAACCATACCACCCCAAAACACATACATCCCACCACTTGATCCACAAAATGACTTATCCACACAAGTTAAATTGCTCTTGCAATAAGTGCTAGACATGGAATAAGGAAAGAAAAATAAATCAAAAGGAAATTTGTGTCCCTATCCATTTGACAGAAGCATTGTGATGGTTCCATTCCCATAAGGATTCAACATACCAAAATTTGAAAAATATTGTGGGACTAACAATCCTGAAGATCACATTAGGGAATTCCATGTACATTGTATGGAAGTTGCATATGATGATTCTTATCTGATGCAACTCTTCCCTTGAAGTTTGGTCAGTCCAGCAATGAAATGGTTCTCCCGTCTTCCCCCCAAAATTAAAAATTTTCAAGAAATTTCAGACTTATTCATGCAAATTATTCATTTAACATACAAAATTATTCATTTAACATAGGCATGGATATGAGCTTGGAAGAATTATCCCACCTAAAACAAGCCAAGGGAGAAACATTTGCAGCCTTCTTGCAACGATGGCAATCCAAGTTCAATAGGAGCAAATGGTCTATGCCAAAAGAACAACAAATTGGGACTATCATTTCCAACCTTGAAGGGACCCCGTCCTTTCACTTGAAAATGCAATGCATAACAACCTATGACCAATTGATTGCCAAAGCACTCAACATTGAAAGAGCCCTTATAGCAGAATGGGGAACACCCACATACCAAGACAATCGACCATCAACAAGTTACAATGACAAACCTCACACGTGTGAAAAGAGAAAAAATGTCACCAATGATGGTGTTGTTGATGCCATTTTTTATCAGCGCCCCAAGGAAGAATACACAATAACAAATGTACCAACAACCACAAATCAATACCCAAAACAATCCACAAATCAACCCATCATCACAACAACAACCCAACAATCAAACTGTCAACAACCTAAATGCTCAAGGGGGACCACCCCCAAGGAATAGATATCCCCTTAAATGAAAATACACACCACTTGGGGAACCAATCGAACTTGTCATGGAGCAACTGGTACAAGTGAATCTCATAAAAATCCTCATTTATGAAAATTATCAAGAGCCTTAGGTTAAATCACCATGGTATAACAAGAAGTACCTTTATGATTTTCACAAAATAAAGGGACACATGACAACTAGTTGTATGAGACTCAAGAATCTAATCCAAGATCTCATTGATGATAAGACCATAACCATTTAACAACCAGTCAAGAATTATGACCTTAAGATATACACGAATCCAATGTCAGATCACAATAAAGGTAAAGGAAAGAGTTACAACAATGTGAACCATATTTATGACCATGTTGTTGCATCCTTGGATGAATGGATCATGGTTGTCAATATCAAAGGATCTAGAGCCGAGTGTGGAGTCACCACACGTAGCGGAAAAATTACCATTCCAAGACCTTCACCACCACTCAAAGCACCTATTGCCAATCCAAAATAAATCCCTAAAGGTTATAATATCCTAGATCAATTGAAAAATACTCCCACCTAGACCCCCATAATGGAGTTGCTAAAAATCTTGCTTGCACATAGGGACATCCTAGAAAAGGCATTGGTTGTATCCTCTGTCCCAACAAATTTTGATGCAAACTAGTTTCAAGCTATGGTCGGACATATCACTACACCGCATCTCCTCACATTCTCTAAGCAAGATCTCCCAACCCAACCATCTCACAATCGTGCACTCCATCTTGAAGTCCTAGTCCACAAGAACAAATTCAAACAAGTCTTGGTGGATGGAGGTGTAGGTTTGAATATTTTTACTTTACAACTAATAAAGAATTTGGAATACTATGAAGATGTTGAGAAAGGAAAATGTATCACTATCAAGGCCTATGATGATCAAGAACGGGTATCTCATGGCACCATTCAACTCCCTATCTAAATAGGGCCAACAATCATGGAGACTAGTTGCCAAGTCCTTGACCTTCAACTCCCATACAATATCCTCCTAGGGAACCCATGGATCCATGGGATGCAAGTTGTCACATCCACATTCCATCAATGTGTATAATTACCTTATTAGAACCAAGAAGTCATGATCCATGGTGACCTTGAACCATTCTATTATTACAAAAACTTGAAGGCCAAGTATTATAAGACCCCCCAAGTCCTGAAGAATAATGAGGGACCCACATCTCCTTATATAGACCCATCCACCCTAGCCTCCACTTCTGAGACAAAGACACCCTCCATTCAATACATCTCAGATATTAAGGTTATGATCCAAGATAATGGGTATGGAGAATATAGAATGAAAATGCTTGTGCCTTTGTGATAGGAGAGTTAGGTCAACCTCCTAGATCTCATTTGAAACCACAACCAATCGACACAACATCTCAGACCTTCAAAGCAAAACCTGCCACCTTTAGAAAATGGGGAGACCTAAGAAAAGAGGTGGTATATGAGAAAGATGTATCAAGCTTATTGTATCAAGATGAAAGGCCCCCACCTGATCTTCCCATGGAAGATGATAACAAATGAGTATAGTTAATGCATAGATGGGGCTACAACAAAAATGAAAAGCTCAGGAAAAATGGCAATGGCCTGTTAGAACCTTTTATTCCTGAAAAGTGCTTAAAGAATCTTGGCCTTGGATGTACCCCTATAAAGATAACCATTCTTGGAAAAGGTACCCCTATAAAAAATGTCAAAACTCCTCCTTAGTTACCGGTATCCACAAGTCTACCTCTAGACAACTATACCTTTGATATAACTAACATGTATGACGAGGACTCCATCTCTGATTTACCCATATTATTTGATGATTCCTCCCTTTTTATGATCACTACCACGTCTTTTGAGTAGAGTAATCAAACCACTGAACTAAAGCTTGTTTACCCCCAACTAATAGACTGTGACCAATGAGGACCACCGATCTTAGACACATTCAAAAATGATGAGGCTCTCTCAGAATTCACCAGTGTAAGGGATACTCTACCATATGGAGATAAAAAATTAGGGTTTGATATTGAGTTGGAAAAACATGCCTACTATGGGGAAATGATTGAATCTCTTAGTTGCAAAATAGAAAATCTAAGAGTAACGTCTAGCCCTCTAAGTGAAAACCACACTGTGGCACTTTCTAACCCGAAAATAGTAAAAAGAAGGGATGTATCCAATAGTGAAAACCTCTCTGAGGCCCCAAAGGATGAGGGATTCAATCTTCCCCTTAGTTCCATCCATTAGGAAAAATTAGCAGTATTCATAGAAAAATGCAACCCAGTTAATCTAGAAATATAAGAGACACCACACATCACTTTATATGCAGTCACTTTTGACCAAGGAACAAGAAATTCTAGCTACATTTTTGAAAGCAAAAAAAGTAAACTTTGCATGGACATATGTTGATATGCCTGGTCTTGATCCATAGGTAGTATTCCATCATCTAGTAGTCTATCCAGAGGTGAAACCAATAAGATAGAAATTAAGAAAGATGCATCTGTAGATCACATTATTGGTCAAACTTGAGCTGCATAAACTCCTTGACGTTGGTTTCATATGACCCATTGACTATCTCAAATGGGTTCCAATATTGTACTTATTTCTAAGCCCACTAGGGGCATTCGTATCTACATAGACTTTAGGGACCTGAACAAAGAATTCCCTACATATGATTTCCCTCTTCCCAACATAGACATGATTGTAGATCTAATAGCAAGGCACAAGATGCTATCATTGATGGATGGGTTTTTAGGATACAATTAGATTATGATAGCAAAGGATGGTCAGCATAAGACAACCTTCATCTATCCATGGGGGAGCTACTATTGGAACATGATGCCATTTCGGTTAAAGAATGCTGAAGCTACATACCAAAGGGCTATGACTCTGATTTTTCATGACATGATCCACAAATATGTAGAGGATTATGTGGATGACATATTAGCCAAATCAAGGAAGCATCAAGACCACATAGCAGCACTAGGCTCTATTTTAGATAGATTGGAAGAATATAAAGTACAAATCAATCCTAAGAAATGTTTCTTTGGTGTGTAATCAGGAAAAATTCTAGGGTATATTGTATCAATGAGGGGAATGAAGATAGACCCTGCAAAATTTAAAGTAATTCTTGAAATGGAAGTGCCACGAACATTGAAGTAGTTAAGGGGCTTGTAGGGAAGGCTCCAATCCATTCACAAATTCATAGCACAGTTAGCAGATAATGTTGTCCTTTATTCTCATCTACTCCACAAGGGGGTAACATACAAGTGGGAAAAGAAATGTGATCACACATTCAATCAAATCAAGGAATACTTGCTAACACCACTAGTCCTCATGCCATCAATCCAGAACAAACCATTGATCCTGTACATATCAATGACAACGAAAACCCTTGGCACTCTTCTAGCGCAACATGATGAAACATGAAAAGAAAGATACATTTACTATATCAGTAGAACCTTGGTGGGACACGAGCTAAACTACACATTCATCAAGAAAGCTTGTCTTGTAGTAGTGCTTGCCTCACAAAAATTCAAACACTACATGCTTGCTCATTAGAAAAAGCTCATTGCCAAGATAGACCCTCTAAAATATCTACTCTCTAAGGCAACACTCATAGGGCGAATGGATAAGTGGGTCATGATATTAATAGAATATGACATTGAGTATGTAGAATGGAAAGCTATCAAGGGACAGGTAATCAAAAATCAATTGGCTGAAGCACCTATATATTCAGAGAACCCTCTAGTATCAAAGTTTCCAGGTGAGTCCATTTTCAATCTTAGTGTAGCAAACCATTGGAAGGTTTACTTCGATGGGCCGTATACTCAACATGGGTCAGAAGGAGTCTTCTTCATCACACCACAAGGAGGTTGCATCTCGAAGTCATAAAAGCTATCTTTTCCATGCACCAATAATATTGCAGAGTATAAGGATATAGTCATAGGACTCTAAATTGTAGTACAGTGGAAAATCATGGTACTTAAGGTTTATGGAGACTCACAGTTAATTATCAACTAGGTCAATGATGAAAACCAAACAAAGGATGACAAGTTTACCTTGTACAAGAAACTGGTAGAGGATCTTAAGGAGTTCTTCATTGACATAACATTTGAAAAAATTCCAAGGGTAAAAAATAGAGCAACATACACCATGGAAACAATCAAATCATTGTTGGATATCCCACGCAACATCCCTAAACATGAATTTTTGGTCGAGCAGATTCTTGTACCAGCTTTCGAGGTACTAGAATTTGAGTTTGTGTGCAAAATCATTGGTCCCTATGATCCTTGGTACCACAAAATATTCACCTACCTGAAAATAGGAGTCCTCCCTGCCGATATCACCCCAAACCTTAAAAGAACCTTTATTAAGAATTCATCCCATTTTGTTATCTTAGGTGAAACCATGTACCATATAAGTATTGAAGGAACCCTTTTGTGATGCCTTAACCCTCAGGAAGCTTTCACTGCTTTAATTGAGGTACACGATGGTATTTGTGGTTCACATTCTAGTGGCATGACCTTGGCCAACAAACTGTCGAGGACTGGGTATTATTGGCCTACAATGGAGAAGGAAGCTCATGATTATGTCCAAAAATGTTTTCAATGCCAACAACATGGGGACCTCATCCATGCACCAACTCAGGAGCTCCAATTGATTATAACACCTTGGCCCTTTTCACAATGGGGGCTCAATATCATCGACAAAATCTCACCCACCTCATCTAATGGACACAAGTTCATTATCACTGCCACCAAATACTTCACAAAGTGGGTAGAAGCCATCCCCATGACCTATATCATAGGGAAGAAGATCTCAAAATTCACCCTAAACTACCTCATTTTTTGTTATGGTTTTCCTCAATCCCTTATCTCTGATAATGGGACACCTTTCAAAAACCAATATGCCCATGAAATATGCCAAAAATTCAATATCCAACATCACTTCTCCACCCCATATGACCCCCAAGGTAATGACCAAGCTGAGGCTTCTAACAAAACTATCCAAAAAATCCTCAAGAAAATAGTCAATGAAGCTGGTCGCGACTAGCACCTACAGTTGAATCCTACCCTATGGGCCTACTGAATGAGTATCCCCACATGTGCAACCCTTTTCCCCCTAGTCTACATATCAGAAGCCATCCTTCCCATTGAAATTGAGCTCCCATATTTGAGAATATCACTGTAGAATCTCATTATTGATGAATAATATAGGGTGTCACGGTTGAATGAGCTAGAACTACTAGATGAGTGACACATGGATGCTTTGAACCACCTACAAGTCTATCAGAACCATCTTAAAAGGAGCTATCATAAGAAAATCAAGAGTCAGTCAGTTCAGTTGGAGAGCTTGTGTTGAAAGAAAATAAAAAAAATGTACCAAATCCAGACATCAAGAGCAAGTTTGAACCTAATTGGTTGGGACCCTTCATCATCACAACAAGTTACAAATCAGGAGAATATAAGCTATCTACACCTGAAGATGAGCCTCTGTAGGAGCCCATTGATATCTCCCATCTCAAAAAAATTTATGCCTAAGCTTGTAAGGTATAAATCCAAAATACAAAAAAAGATCAAAAAATACAAAAATTGAAAAAAAATTAGAAAAAGGATTGAAAATAGTAAGGAATTTTTTTTTCCTCTAGTGAAAACCACTTAGGTTGTGCTTTGGGAAAGTACCTTGGTGAAAATTTGGCAATCAGGCCCTTGTGTAAATAACACACTTTCCATCCACCATGGATTCTTTGGCTTGTTTTGCATCGCCTTCAATCGCTTTCCATCACATTCTCCCATCACATTCCATTGATCCTTCCCTTTCCCACCCACATCTGCATCATAGCTTGATCCTATGTTAGTATCATGTTCCATCCTAGAACTACTTGGCACATTCCTAAGGTTAGTTTGTCCTGCCTATATCAGAGTAGTCTATAACATCACATTGGGGGCATGTTCTTATACCTGATCAGATTGGATTCGTGTATATTCTTGAAATTTTTCTTAAAATCCTAAAAAATAAAAAAACATTCATAAAATCAGAAAATCCAAAAACATTCATAAAATCAAAAAATCCAAAAACATTCATAAAATAAAAAAATCTAAAAACATTCATAAAATCCATAAAATCCAATAACATTCATAAAATCAAGAAAATCCAAAAACATTCATAAAATCAGAAAAAAAATCCAAAAACATTCATAAAACCAAAAAATCCAAAATATATCAAAAAAATCCAAAAACAAGTTGAAAATAGAAAAAGTCAAAAACAAAGTTGTCATTTCGAACTATGAGGCTTCTATGTGTATAATGTAGGAAAGGTTGATCTTTGATTAGCCCCCGAGGCCCCTAGGTTAGGTCCTTTAGGTGTCCATCATAATAAATTGGCAATCCATTTGTTCATATCTCATCAATAAGCAAGTCTATGTCAATCGAACTACATGGTCTCTACATGTATAATGTAGGCAAGGCTAATCTTTGATCAACCCCTAAGGCCCCTAGGAAAGCTCTTTAGGCTAGGTTCTTGGTCAAAATCTCAAAAACACAACTTTTTTTTGGGAAATTTGAAAATCAAAACATTTGTAAAACATCTCGAAAATCCCAAAATAGCCTCAAAACATTTTAAAAACCCAAATCATCCATCCCATTTCACCTTCACCCGCAATAAACATCCACTCACAATAAATGATCATCATCTTCAACTTTTGGCAAAACAATCAGAAACAAGTATAGCAAATTAAAAGTGTGAACTCAAACATTAGGGTCTTAAGTCTAGGTCAGTACGTAAACAAGTTAGTCAACTCTTGGTGTCAACAACCCATCATCCTGTTAGTCTTAAAATCATCTGATAACATCATGTCCTAGGATGCATCCTTCCTACAATGGACATTAACATCAAGAGCTTGGTTTGTCTTTGCTAACTTGACTAATTCTCTTGTGTGTTGATCATGTTGGCATGAGGTTATTAGACAAACTAAGGCTTTGGAGGTTTTGAAGTCTTGCAAACTTAGGTCAAATGGGTCCATTAAGAAGATTTAAAGACATATCCAATAGAGTAAGATTTCCAAGAAGAAAAAGTTGCCGAGGAACATGACCGGTAAGCAAGTTTCCCTGTAAAGATAACTTAAGCATTGCAATGTGATCTCCAATATTCTCAAGAATACCACCAACCAAAGCATTCCATGACAAATCTAGCACCCCATAATGCTATAAATACACAGAGTCAAGCAAAGCTATTTTCTTGAATCCACCACATATTTCACTTGGAATGGTGCCACCAAGCTTATTGTTTGATAGGACAAGGTTATTCAGCATTCCCAAAATAGAGAATTGACTTGTTAACCAAACTATTCCATCTCTGAGCTTAAATGTAGGCAAGTCCAATCTTTGATCAACCCCCGAGACATAAACACATTTAAATAACCCAAAACTCCAAAAAAGCAACCTCATAACATTTCAAAAACATGAAAACATCTAAATAGTTGAAAAAAATCCATCTGTCTCATTTCACTTTCACCTGCAATAATCAATCATCCATAATAAATCAATCATCACCTTCATCCTTTGGTAATACAAACAAAAACAACCACAACAATCAGAAAAATAAAACTTCAAATGCAAAATCAAAATTGAAACAACAAACTTTTAAATGAAAAATCAAACTCTTGATCATTCTCAAACATGTCAATTGATCATAATATCAACAACCTTTTCAAGCAACCTATCAACTTTCCACCATCCACTAACATATCTTAGGATGCATCCTTCCTACAATGGGCGTTATCTTTGGCAATCACTTTGGATACTTATCCTAAGAAAAACACATCCCTTTGGCTAGGGATATGAAGAATATTGGCTTGTTTGTGTACTTGATCTTTTCTTGTGATTTATCTTATTGGACCTATTCCCATGACCTCTTAAGGATTTCTATCTAAAAATATTTAGAGATAAAGGAATGGGGCATTGATCATTATCTTTTGTCTACTGTGCTTGTTGGATATTCTTGTAATATAACTTAGTGATACTTTCTTTGGTAGGTTGTATGGAAGACGTTTTGAATGTCTTGTTGACTATTACATGGTTAGGATTTTCCTTTCTATGTTTTGGTCCTAGGTGTTTGAAATGTCTAAAGTACATCCTATGTTCAAGGTTTCATATGTTAGGTGTGAACAAGAATATTCTTATCTATTTTTCGAGTCAAAGTCCATCACACTAGATACCACACCATCCTGGTTGTTTGTACCTTGATGCATCATATCTATGTGTGTTATCAAACATAAGGAAAGTTATGCTCTTTACATCCCCAATCCCTAGATAAGCAATACATCACCATCATTCATCATCATATCTAATAAGGTCTCGATGACTCATAGCCTTGTTGGACTTCTGCAACTTCTCAGAATCAAGGGTTGATCCCTCTAATTCTTCTATCGTCTTTCACACTAACATGCTATCATGACATGCATCCATCCTACATTCATAAAACGTCAACATACCCATCTTGCATACTCATACATATCATCATAATAGGAAACACCATTCATCTCACATGCATTGCATCATCATTTAAGACGTTTAGGATAATATAGATTTGTTATTCTTGAAGTACCCTAAATTTGCAAGTAAGACCAACCTCAAATACTCATTAGAAGGGTTAGTCTAAACATACAAATCTACAAATACTTCTATGAAATAAAATATCTATGCTAAAGAAATGCCACAAGTAACAAAAACAACATCAAGAAGACATTTCAAAAGCAAGATAATCACCTATTCCATATTGGATTGGTGTCACATGTGCTAGTGACCCTTTCCCAACCCTTGCTAAGAAGCCAAAATGATGAAATGCAATGGAGATGATGGGCAAGATGAGTTCTCAAATTAAGAGAGTAACCTTGCATAAAAGTTGTGGATCCATGAATGAGAATGAAGGCCTTCTTTTATAGATTTTCTTGATGAGAGATAGGCCAAGATGGTGAATGTGGGACTAAAGATCCTCCAATGAGAATAGGCCACTTGTCAAGTGATGATAGGCCAATGGTTGTGCAAGATTTTGGAAGAGTGCCCATGAGAGGGAGAATTTGAATTCAAATTTTGCAATAAATTTTGAGAGGGGGACAAGAAAAATAGCAATTAATGTAATGTTGGAGGGACAAATCAACTTGTCATGTTGAGGGAAAATGAGGGTTTTTAATAAATCAATAAAATTGATTTATTTGTGCAAGTGGCTAAATCTAGATAATGCAAGTGGGTGAGATTAGCATTTAATTAGGATTAGATTAAATTAATGATGATTATGTTAGTTTAATGATGATTAGGTGAGTTTGAATTTTAGGACTTCGATATTTGATTTATTTAAATCAGAAAATGATGGAATATGATTTTGGATTTGATTTAAATGGATGTTTGATTTATTAAAATGTTGATGATAATGTTTATCTGATTTTAAATAAATGACCTTAGGAAATGAGATTATTTAATAAATGGATGAAAGTGATGAATGGACCTAATGTGAAACCTAATTTGACTGAATCTAATCGAATGCATAATGTTAATTTTGCATGTCTACATTTTTCCCCTCTTTGAAGCAATGTACTTGTTGCGTTGGTTCAAAAAATAAACTTGCTACGATCAAAATCAAAAAAATTCTGATTTTTCGGATGCCCTAGCAGAAAGTACACTGGTACATTGCCCCCTCGAGAGATTGAGCGAAAAGATTCAATTTGATGGTCAATCTCCCGATAAAGAGGTTCAAAATGGATGGTTAGGGATGATGATGAAAATGAGATTATTTTAAGATGCTTAGAATAACAAATCTATATTATCCTAAACAACTTAAATGATGATATGATATGAGATGGATGAGATTGATGATGTGATATGTTATGGATGATTTATGAGATGCTTAGACTTACAGATCTATATTATGATGATGATATGAATGCACGATGGATGCATGATGGATAAATTGGTGATGAAATGGTGCTAGTATGGAAATGAGATGATGACAAGAGGATCCAAGAAGCCAACATTATGAGAAATGATGATGAAAAATGATGATAAGAAATGATGATGATAGATGGATGATTTTGCTTTATCAAGGATTGGGATTTTCAAAGGGTCACTTACTTTATGTTTGCTAACACGCCTAAGTATGATGCATCAAGGTATGAAGGACTAGGATGGCGTTGTACTTAGTGTGATGGACTTTGACTCGACAAATAGATAGGAGTATTCCTGTTCACACCTAACATACAGAAACCTTGCTAGGATGCACTTTAGAAGTTGTAAACATCTCGAACCAAAACACGGAGGTATAACCAATCAATGCAATAGTCAACAAGCCATCCAAAACATCCTCTATACATATCTAACAAAGAAAGTATTCACCAAGTTATTTTACAAGAACGTCCAACAAGCACAACAGACAAAAGAATAATGATCATTGCCCCATTCCTATCTCTCTAAATCCTTCGTTTGGATATCATTGAGAGGTCCTTGAACTGAGCACAATAAGATAAGTCAAAAGAAAAAGACCAAGTATGAAAACAATTCAATGTTCTTCAATACCGCTAACCAAAAGGGAATGTGTTTTTAAGGATAAGAACCGAAACTTATTGCCAAAAGATTATGCCCATTGTAGGAAGGATACATCCTAGGACATGTTAGTGGATGGTGGCACATCATTTCATTTATCCAAAGTGTTCTTTCTGATAAATAATGCCCCTTGTAGGAAGGATTCATCCTAGGACATGATATTATCAGATGATTGATATGGGACTATTTGGATGATGGACTATTGACACAAAGACTTGACCAACTTGTTTATGTACTGACTGAGACTTGAGACTTGACGCTTTTGAGATTTACTTTTAACCTGCTAGACTTCTTTGTAACTGTTTCACCAAAGGTTGAGGATGACGATCACTTTATTATGAATGGTGTTTATTGCAGGTGCAAACTAGATGAGGCGGATGGATTTTTTCAAATATTTGGATGTTTTTGATGTTTTGCAATGTTTTGAGGCTGTTTTTGGTATTTTTTCGAAGTTTTACAAATGTTTTTGGGATTTTCTGAGATTTTGACCAAGATACTAACCTATAGACCTATCCTAGGGGCCTGGGGGCTAATCGATAGATTAGCCTTGCCTACGTTATACTCACAGAGACCACATAGTTTGACTAACAACTTGACCGATTTACAGATGACGATATACATGATGAGATGTCAATTTATTATGACGGGCTCCTAAAGGATTGACCTAAATGTCTCGGGGGATGATCAAAGATCAACCTTACCTACGTTCAAGCTCAGAGACGACGTAGTTCGACAAGACGACCTTGTTTTTGGCTAAGTTTTGAATAAATTTTTGACTTGTTTTTGGATTTTCTGATGTTTTGATGTTTTTGGATTTTCTGATGTTTTGATGTTTTTGGATTTTTTGATTTTCTAATGTTTTTGGATTTTCGCATGATTTTGACAATTTGGATATGGACATGTGTGATGATATCAGTGCTCTATTTATGATTTTTTTTGAAGACCAAGCTAAGGTTGATTGATCGGATCGATGGATTGATGATGATAATAACATTGTTGAGGATACACAACAATGTAATGATAGTGTTATGCAACAGAAGGATTGGGATGTTGATGGGATTGATGATGATAACATTGTTGAGGATGCACAACAATGCAAGGATAGTGTTAAACAACACAATGATATCCTGAGATGATGATTTTTTGATTGGATTTGATTGATCATGTTTTGATGAAGCTTGATTTGGAACAAAATTTGTTCGAATGGTTTGATGTGACATTTGAAGGGTGTGTTAGATGCAACTAATAGTGATTGTTTGGATTGATATTCGATGAAAGATGAAGACTAATAGGGAATGTCTTCTTGTCAAAATATGCCATGGGCTAGTGACTCAGATTTTGGATTGCAAATGTTTTGACCAATTTGGTTTCATGTTTTCCAATGTTTTGATCACCACATAAGTTGGAGGATATAGACCAAGATTTATTATTGAAGCAAGATGTTCATATCTGCCCCCAATATCTAGCAATGTATCGAATGTCACAGGTGGATGCTCAGATAAGTGTATGGATGGATGGATATGGATTATCTTGTGATAAGATAAGGTGTTTGGATAAAGAATGCTTCATTGGGTAATGCTTCATGGCTCAGATAATGCTGCATAGGATAGGATCAATGAAGATGGCCCATGTCAAGATGTTTTACCATAAACAAGCGTAAAGTGTGAACCAAAATTTGTCAAGATCAAGATAACTTGGACCATTGATGCAGATGGATGAAAATGGATTGGATAAATGGCTCATGGTGGATGGATTTGTTATGGATAAGATGGATGGAATACTCAATTTATTACAGATGGGATGAGATGCTTTCAACTGAACTGGCGCACGTAGATGCTCGATTCTACACATGACACCTATTTGCCAGGTTTTCATCATGGTCTTGCCCAAAGCGCTGCCCATGCGGTTTTCACTAGAGGACAATTTTTTTCTCTTTACTATTTTCAATCCTTTTGCTAATTTTTTTATTTTTTTGTATTTTTCTGAAAGATTTTAAGCTCATGTTGAATCACAATGTGTTGCTGATGTAGATGCCCCTGTCATGATGTGCCATCGATATCCTGCCTGAAGGAGCTGCTTTGCTAAGATACGTGCACTTGAATGCAACTTTTGGGATTCTTGATCTGCTTCGTTGATACCAGAGTTGACTTTGTCTTTGTGCGCACATCGCGATAGATTGCCTTCTAAATCCTTATGATGAAGGGTTGTTGCCAATACACGGTCAATGTAAGAATTGGATATTATGCGTGGAGGCATGGATGGAGTGTGTTTAGGGATAAGAGATGGATTGGTTGACAGTTTGGAACCTTTGACTCTCCAAACTTGGGAAGATGAGCAATGATGGGTGGATACAAAAGTGTGCATGGAATTAGGACCAATTGCTTGATGTACCTTGTACATTGCTTGAAAATCCTGCTTTTGCTTTTGTGGACATCTTTGATGGATACTTTTCCCATTTTTATTTTTCCCCATAGTTTCTTTGACTGATGGAGTTTGATAGGGATAATATTTCTTTGTATTTTTTGGTATCCATTTGTATTTGATTTGTCCTGCACGCTTCTCAACTTCTTTTTCTTTGATAAATTTCTTCGTACTTTGATTCAATTCTTTCTTTTGACATTGGTCCCAATTCATGGATGGGGTGATAAGTGGATGAATATTCATGGCGTGACTAGTTGTAGTATTGACATCGGTTTCATCATAAGGATTCTTCATGCTACCTATGTTGACGTTTGCTTGAGACGAAGTTGCCCCCAGTATAGTGGTAGTAGTACCTTCATGCTTTGATTTTTCTTGTTCTAAGAACTCTTTTTCAAAATGTATTCTCTGATAAATGACCACCGTAGATGACGTTCTTTCAATTTGCTACTCCGCTAACTCTAGATGTTCTATCTGACTTGTTTCATTGAGTGGATAATATTGGATATCCTTATTCATGATGTCCTTAGTCTAGATTTTGGATATATCTAATCTTGATATTGATAACTCAATTTGACTGTAGGAGTTGAAAATCTGCTCTTTGTGTGTAACATAATTTTGTTCTAGATGAAGATCATCTACGTGTCCATCCATAGAAAGCATCTCATGGGTAGATGGAGGAGTATGTGCATCTTGCATAGATAGGAGAGTATCCATTAGATCATTATAGTATCTTGAAAATACAAATTCTTGATCTTGAATGATTTTGAAGTTGCTTTCGACATGCTTTGGATTAAGTTCTTGACATGGGTCAGTTTCAAAGGATGGACTACTTACAAATAGCTCTTGGATATCTTCATTATGCATGGGAAGTGGCTTAATATCTTCGTGATCTTTGAGTGGACTTGGATCAAGTGTCAAGTTGAAGATTCCTTCAATATCGACAATCGTGAGGTTGAAGGATGTCAATATGTCGTAGAAAGGACCATTGCTATAGTTTGGTCAAAGACATTGATCATACTTTAGAATAAATTCTTGAGGTATGTCCTCTACCTCATTAGGTGATGTAGATACATTTTCAACATGATCATTGGTTGATGCCTCGTTGGATGAAGTGAAAATATCTTTATTGATGGATAGATCTTGAACATTGTTTTCAACAATTGCGGTAGAGATATTTCTAATGTCTTCAACCATAGGGTCAAATGATGTTGAAATTTCTTGAATTGGATCATTGTTGGGTATTGTTGGTGGATTTTGATCATGATTGAGAAGTGACTCTTGACATATGTTCATTTCATCATTGCATGGAGTTGACACAACTTCAAGGTGCTCAATGATGGATTGATCTTGATCCTTGTTCTCAACAGTTGTTGTTTGTTGGGTAGTTTGAGAGGCTTGTTGAGCTTGTCTTGCTTGTGGTGTGGCTAGATATAGTCGGATAGCCTTTTGGTAGGCTTGGTGAGCCTTTAACACAATGTCATATTGTCTCGCTAAGTTTGGTTTTGGTGGTAGTGGTGGAAGATTTGGAATCGTGTTGGATGCGATAACAGGTGGTTGAAATATGATGGGTGTGATAGGGATGAGATTGGTGGAAATGATGTCTCCACTATGGTACTCACATCAAAATCCAAAGGCAACTTGGCCCCTTGTTTTGATAATTCAAGCATGTATAATGAAGGGTTGAGTCTCATCATGATGTCGATGATTCGATGATTATCTAGATTTTTAAGCATTTCTGTCATTTCCTCACGAGACATTCCAAAAGTAGGGTCCTCTCCTTGGTTTTCTTCTTGCAAATTTTGCAATGATGAGAGGGTCAATGGATTACTTGATTTTGTTGGATTCATTTCTGTGTTGGTTTGGCTAAGATTGCTTAAAGAGGGTGTTTCTTTGTTGGCTTCCATACTCTTCTTGTATTGAGATCTAGTGAGAACCATAAAACAAGGATCAATCTTCGAGAATATGGGAGATGAATCTCTTGATTCTTTGGATTAATCTCTATTTTATGTCCCAAAGTGAAATTTTTAGGATGCTTTTTGGGGATCAAAGGTGATTATATGATGATGAATGATATGAATGTTTTGGCTTTTGATAAATCTTGAATCAGACACTAGGCTTTAGGACTTGGATTTGATTGGATTTTGGATTTTGGATTTTTTCCTTGACTTTGATTTTGATTTTGTTTTGGATTTTGAACAAAAGGACCCTAAGATGTTTGATAATGATCTAAGGGATAGTTTTGTTCAAAGGATGATGATTTTTGGATATGTGTGAGGAGAAGGATGCATCTACCCACACCTATCCAAATAAAATGATAGTTTCACTAAGTATATGAAGAAGGATTCATCCACATACACTAAGACAAGATGATTTTGATAACTTTGACTAAGTATATGCAAAATGATGCATCTACACATGCCTAGCCAAAAGTGTTTTGATAAATGTTTTCAAGGACTTGGTCAAATTTTTTTTGGATGATTTTGATTTTTTGCCACAAATCCTAGTATCAAGGATGATTTTAAGATTTTACAAAAGATGATTTATGAGATGGATTTGATGTTTTGAAAGATGGATGAAAGAGGTTTGATTTGTTTTGATCCTTAGGTGAACCTAAAAAAGACACTTTGTTTTCCTAGACCTAGGTATTGAAGAGCATGCATATGCTTCCTAAAGACCTTTGTAACCAAGAAATGATTTCATTTGAACATTCATTTTCGGATTTCCAATGATTTTTGCTTTGGGATTTGTGAGTCTCCAATCACACATGAAAATTCATTTTGCTTATCTTTGCTTAATGGCTTTATTTTACAAAAAACACTTTCTTTGATTAAGTTTTCAAACTAAGATGTCCAATGTCTTAATTTCTTCACACTCCACAATATATGTTATGTGGAAATTTAATGAACTTAAGGCAAGGGTTTCCTATTGTTTACTTAAGGAGATAAATTGAGATATAATCCAATGTTTAGAAACCTCTAAGGATGTGAATCCCAAGGGAAAGCAATAACATATGGATTGAGTCAATGACATTTATCTCCAAAAGGGTTTGGAATTTTGAATGATATTGTTAAGTGTTTGTTTGCAAATATTTTTGAATACAACACTGTGTTTTCAAACCAAGACAAGTACAAACCCTATGGATGTGTAGGACAATATTTGTTGAATCCCCACTTGGAAAAGTCTAGCTACACTTATCTTTAGTGAATGGTTAGATGCTCGACCCCATTGGCTCCCCTCTACGACACTCACTTATACAGGGTAGCCAAGCATCAACACCCATGAATCTCCCATGGCATGTTTTCCATTTCTACTAAAGACTGTAAAAGTGTGGGGTGGCTTCAGAACGACTGTTCTTGCACCAACAAATAGATCAAGGATTTTGGAAAATTCTAGCACATGGGTTCTAGTAAGGACTTTCTGTTCGTAGGAGTTGACCCAGCGTGGCAAGAGTCCCCTTTTAGATCCATCTTGTCAGAGTCAACCGCGTGATATTGGCATTTCTTCCAATATCCACATTTATATCCTAGCTGGAAATACTCTTGGCTTTATAGTGTTACCGGTTGAGTCGTTCCCTTGGGTGAGTACTTTTTCCCCAAGGCAGGCCCTCTAGGATAAACAAAAGCAAGCAAAGACACAAGGGTGCTGCCACAATAGTGGTTTACAATTTTTGAGAGGAGCTGATTTTAGCTGAAATCACATATTGTTAGAAAATATAATGATTTAAGCCTTAAAAAGTTACATTTTAAGGATTCCAATTGAAGAGAGTTTGATCAAATCACCTTAGATCAAAGCCCCTTGGATAGAACCTCGCTAGTTGTAAACCATACCTATAAATGAGTCTCCTTTACACCTATCAAAATGCTGATAAAAAATAACTTTTGATTTAGCTTTTGGGGGATCAAATGAATTCATTTAAAATTTATTTTAAATGATTATGGTATTCCTCAGAACAAGCTATCCAACAAATATAATTTTAATATGTTTTGGTTTTGTTATGTCTTTTTTTTTTAGTTTTATTAAACATAGGTTTTTCATTGGAAATGAATTTCTTTGTTTTTCACATGTGGAAAAATAGCAGATTATAAAAAAAAATTGAAAAATATGAGTGCACCAGATATTGAAGTCCTTGATCCAACAAAAATAAATAAATTGAATTTTGACATATACAAAAAAAGTTACGCGTTATACGGCCGCGCTGTGTCTGAATTGTAATTAGTTTGAATTTGAAACTTGATTAAGGAAACAATATTCAATAAAAAACTATATAACCAAGTGGAAGCACTAGATATCAGAGTTACAAATCTAAATTTGAAAGAATTATATTTTTATCCTTCATGGAAAAAAATTATCCATTATACAGTGTGCGTCACTTTTTAAAAATGTTGTTTTCTGAAAAAAACCAATTTTTGTGGGAGATGGAAAATGAAGTGCAATTTGATTCCAAAAATTTTGAAACAATATTTTTAGAATCTACAGAAAAAATTGATGAGACTCTAGTTTGCACCATCTTCAAATTCCTCATGGTTTAGCCGCTATAGGTGCCCAAATGTGAAGATTTAGTTAAAAATAATAATTTCAGTGTCCAGTTTGGCCAAAAATTGTAAACCACTATTGTGGGATCACCCACAATCCGTAACTCGATCAATCTTTGACGGCACAAAGAAAGAGAATATACACAAAAATGCCCCTACTCACACTCGCACAAGATATTGTTCAATTTTAAGCCCAAATCAAAGTGTGGAGGTGATCACTTTATCTTACACCAAAATCACCAAAAAGGCCTTTTGATTCTCAAGATCGCTTGGAAGCGCAAGAGAAGCACATATGTCCTTTTCAATGACTTTAGTTTAAGTAACCACAAAACAAAGCAAACACACATTCATTTTATTATTCCAAAGCAATTGTGAGTTCGTTTTAAGTACCAAGATGAAGTGTGAGTTTTGATTGTTCAATTTGTTAATCCCAAACAAAATCTAGTAAGTTTGTGATCCTCAAGTTCGTTTTAGCCTTTGCAAAAAACCAAAGTGTTCTTTTTAAACCCAAACGAAAATTAGTGTCCCAAAATGAAAAGATAACAATTTCATGAAGAAGTGTTAAACAAACACTTAAAGCATTTAAAAAAACTTTGGTTTTTTCAAAATATCCTCCTCCTTTCATTTTCCTTTACTAGCCTTCTCCTTGCTTTCCTTTGTTTGTACCTTTGTTGATTTTCAACTTTGTACCTCCTTTGTTTTCACCTATTAGCACATTACAAATCAAAATATTTACAAATGAGATTCATTACAAAAATAAAAATAAAAATCAATGATAATATTTATCATAATGAATACGCTTTCAAATAAAATGAATGTATTCAATGACAACCTTTAATGCAAGAGATTCTCTTCCTTTGAAATTTATAAAAATGAAAAAAAAATCTAAATCATGCATTGATACTAAATGTACAATAAAGACTTTATTGATGATCTCTTAGATGTGGATGGTGGACCAAGATTTCATCTCCTCTTCATATGCTACCTGCAACCTTTCTAAGCAATAAATTTTAACCTAGACACTTGTAATCGCATGTGAATCTTCCTAAGTCATAGCCTCTTCTTTAGTGTGATGGGTAAGTAAACCTCACTGTCAAATCTTTAAAACATGATTTTGGAGGATTCTCGACTTACAAGTCATCCCTTCATATCCTTAAAATGCCTATTTGTCTCGGTCAAGAATTTATAGTCACACACATTTATAGTTTTAATGAGGGTACACCATCCTTTTCTGACACAACACTACTGCAAATCTGTCAAAGTTTTAAATATCCAGTAGACAACAAAGTCAAGATAGGAATTTCTTTCTTATCCATCTTTACTCCTGATCACCTATGTGATTTTCTATGCTCTTTCAAATCAACTAAAGCTTATAGTACATTCTCAAGGAGCCAATAAAACTAGGTGCAACTATAAATTCCTTTGTCGTACTTAGCATTATTGGTTTTCTTTGCTACCTGAGTCTGTGTTGATGGCCTCTTTTGGCTTCAGACAATCATGCCAAAAAGAAAAAAAGGTGTCATTAAATTGACCATAGTGCATTATGAAGTAGACTGTGTGCAGCATGTGCGCATTTTAAAATAGCGACTAAAGTAGGGGGCTAAAATTTGCAAATGACTACGTGTGATCTACATCTGAAACCTTGTGGAAGAAATTGAGAATCCTGTGAATCAAGAAAGCTATGTGGAATATGACAAGATCATGTGGGAAAAACGTGGAATGGTGCAGTAAAAAGCATGCAGACAACAAGATGATGTGGAAGAAATGTGAAATTACATGAATGCATGTGGAAGACTAGGAAAGCTTCAACTATTAGACAAGGAACGAATGCGATTTATATCACCTATAGGAGTGATGAATGGATTTTAATGATTGAGTATATGAATGGATAGTGCAACCCAACTGAAGTAAATGTAGAAAATTTTCTAAGAGCAGCCGCTGACACCCTATATTCTCTCTCAAAGAAGTTCAAAGTCGCTACAAAGTGTGGAGTATAGCCAAAAAGACCAGCAGTGAGGGTATACTAACTGTGACTTCGTGTAGATTGAAGACTCTACCATTAAAAGAACTGTTAGTTGCTTGCCTAAGCCTCCTCCACACAAGAACTCTTGCTAGCTTTTAACAAGTGTTTAACAAGGGCGACATAACCTGCTCATTAATGGTAGAATTTTCGTGCTCAAATGAAATTTATTTCAACTGCATGGTTTCTTCGATGGAAAATGTAGGTAATATTAGCAATAATCCACAATAACAATCAAATCAATAAGATCTCCACCAACTAGATTGTGCAAACAACAAATTGCGGCCCACTCAATTAAATGCGCTGGCTGGTTCACTAATATACTTTCGCATTTGGTCTAAACGTCCTATCAGATATTTATTGGCGCATTCACCTTTATTGGTCTGCTTGCATTTTTGAAATGGTTCACTTGCATTCATTTTTAATAGCCCATTAGTTAATGACAAAAGAAAATAGAAATAGTAATGACAGAAACAACCATCACCAGCCGTAGTGTAAGTATTTAAAAGCAGAACCTTGAATAATAGTGAATGACTAGAGATCTGCCTAAATAGTCTGATAGAATAAGAAAATGGACCTTCAGAATGATTATGCAGACTTGAAGTTTTTTGAGCATAAATAAAAAATTGTCTCTGCTTTGCAATCAAGAATGATGTTAACTTAAAGATACTTTGAGCAACCCATGTTGAGACAGTTAGAAAGATACAAGCCCTTCATATATTCAAATTAAATTCTAACGCTGACATTTATGGCGCTGGACATACTGTAGGAAATGTCTATTCTATTGGATATCAACAAGATAACAGTTTAATTAGATATCAATAAGGAAATCAATGCCTTTACAAACCTGCACCTCCTCCTATCACATACACACCAAGCAATTTATTAAAGACAAGCATGTGTTGAATCATTAAGTGAAGGTATTGAGCACAACAAACTTTTTTTTCCTTTCTTTTTATCACTAGCACTACAGACTATGTGTGTAAAAGCTGGCAGCAATCAATATTTTAATAGACATGAAATCATGCTTTGCAAAATTGTCCCCATTTTGGAAAGATAGTTAGCAAATGTAAGAGAAAAATTACAAAAATATTTTAGAATGGGTGTGAAGGTTAGTGCCAAAGAAGAAGGTGTAGGAAAAATTCATGCAAATGCACTTAGCAGATGTTTAAGCGTATGTCATTAGTAGGCATAAAACCCAAATCTCAGAACCTTTACCGATGCCTTCACTGCCTATACCGTTAAATGAGATACATATGGTAATAAGTGGCAAGAAGATCTTACACCTCTTGTATTTTCTTTTAAATCACAGCAATCCGTATCTCATTAGCTTTCAAATCACACCAAATAAATTTTAAAATAGAATATGCAGATCATTATATCGTTAGCTTTCAACAAATCTTAAAACAAAATGCTTGGAATATTGGTTGATTCTGCCCTCCCTCTAGCGCCACAATGAAGTACCCTAAATCTGCAAGTAAGACCAACCTCAAATACTCATTAGAAGGGTTAGTCTAAACATACAAATCTGCAAATACCTCTATGAAATAAAATATCTATGCTAAAGAAATGCCACAAGTAACAAAAACAACATCAAGAAGACATTTCAAAAGCAAGATAATCACCTATTCCATATTGGATTGGTGTCACATTTGCTAGTGACCCTTTCCCAACCCTTGCTAAGAAGCCAAAATGATGAAATGCAATGGAGATAATGGGCAAGATGAGTTCTCAAATTAAGAGAGTAACCTTGCATAAAAGTTGTGGATCCATGAATGAGAATGAAAGCCTTCTTTTATAGATTTTCTTGATGAAGAGATTGGCCAGGATGGTGAATGTGGGACTAAAGATCCTCCAATGAGAATAGGCCACTTGTCAAGTGATGATAGGCCAATGGTTGTGCAAGATTTTGGAAGAGTGCCCATGAGAGGGAGAATTTGAATTCAAATTTTGCAATAAATTTTGAGAGGGGGACAAGAAAAATAACAATTAATGCAATGTTGGAGGAACAAATCAACTTGTCATGTTGAGGGAAAATGAGGGTTTTTAATAAATCAATAAAATTGATTTATTTGTGCAAGTGGCTAAATCTAGATAATGCAAGTGGGTGAGATTAGCATTTAATCAGAATTAGATTAAATTAATGATGATTATGTTAGTTTAATGATGATTAGGTGAGTTTAACTTTTAGGACTTTGATATTTGATTTATTTAAATCAGAAAATGATGGAATATAATTTTGGATTTGATTTAAATGAATGTTTGATTTATTAAAGGTTGATGATAATGTTTATCTGATTTTAAATAACTAACCTTAGGAAATGAGATTATTTAATGAATGGATGAAAGTGATGAATGGACCTAATGTGAAACCTAATTTGACTGAATCTGATCGAATGCATAATGTTAATTTTGCATGTCTACAATTCTTAGCATCTTAATTCATCTCATTTGCATCATCATTATCATATATATCTATTAGTTTAACCATCCATACATCCATTTCGAACCTCTTTGTCATGAGATTGACCCTAAAACCAAACTTTTCCCCCGATCTCTCAAGGGGGCAGTGTACCAGTGTACTTTCCACTGGGGCATCTGAAAAATTATTAAAAAAATAAACTTTGATCTCAACAAGGTTGTTCTTTGAACCAACACAACAGGTACATTGCTTCAAAGAGGGGAAAAATGTAGACATGCAAATAATCCTAACATAGTGCATCTAATTCTGATCAATTATCATCAAATTTTTCTATTAATCAAATAAAGTGGTTTATTAGATTAATTCACTAATGTCCATCATGTTTAATGAAATAAATCAATTTTTTTAAATAAATCCCCAAAGTCCTCTTATTTGATTAAATAAATCAAATTATTTAAATCAAATATCATAAATTCACTAACCCACTTAAAGTTAATTAAATTCTAAATTAATTAACTTTAATCACCTTCTAATCATCATTAATAATTTCTCTAGCTTTTAACTCCCCAAGAGTTAAATCAACCCCTAATTAACTAACCCACTTGGATATGAAAATAATTTCTTTTGATTAACTAATTACCTCATTTATCCTCTCAAAAGCATATTTTAGGGAATATTCTTTCATTGATTCCCTTTATTTAACTTTCTAACAGTTGATGCCAAAATTTGGCAAGGTAACAACCCTTTGTGGGAAACTCAGTTTATGGGGGACTTATTGCGCTAAACAAGTGACCTCCGAATTTTTAAAGAAGTTGGCTTCTTCTGTAATTGGGGTTTTAGAATGGGAAACAAAAGTAGATATAAAAAATTATAAAGAATCTAACTAGGGCAATGCGCCAAAATGTAGATAAAAGACCCTATAAACCTATATTTTGGATATGATCTAAGGGTTAGTTTAGCAACTTACCATGTCTTAGAATAACAAAAATTAAGGGTTGTAGCATGAACAACTCATTCAATGACATAAAATAATAATCATACCTATTTATTGAAAAGAAGAGTTGAAAGCCATGATCCAAACCAACAAACTTGCATTCAAATTATAGAAATACGACAAATAAACCATTCAAACAATAATGGCACATTATAAATTTTATCAATAGCATAAGAAATAGAGAGGCCAAACAATAGCACAATCTATAAATTCTTGCAATGATCTAAACAATAAAGGCCTGGTCTCTCCAAAAATCCTATAATTCTAAAACTAGTAAAGATCTAAAAAGCATGTAGCAAGTAATCTTCGAATTCAGAACCTCCAACTTCTTGAACTGGAACCAGGGGGCTCCTTCAGAAGAAAAGAGCAATATTTATAGTGAGACATTCACCGCCTGACGAGCAACAACTGAAAATATTTCAAATCCTGGGAAATGATGTTGAGGCAATGATTCCCCTCAGTCATTGTAACAAAAAAGATTTAAGACACAACACTTGGTCGCCCCCCATTCAGGTGCATCCCCTTCGACTGATGGCAGTGGTCCCAAAAAAGTATTGTGCAGAAAAGTGTCACCTCCTCATATAGGAAATTAGAACACATGGTAGCTTATCACAACCCTTTGTTCGCTTTAATCTTTCGCTTAAGAAGCTTGCGCTGAAGGGACGCGTGGTAGTATTTTGCTGCCCACGATCAATTTAACCTTTCTTTGTGGAAAACGTGCACGGGGATGACACATAGCAATAATGTTTGATAGACACCGCCTGTTGGGTCCACCGAACCTTTTTGTGAATGGGAGCTACATGGCACGTGGGCAGGGACCGATGAGGAAGTGATAGGAAGCAATCAAAATGACCTACGTTGAAGACACGTGGGAGCATATTGAGGGCCGATAGATGAGCAAGGAGAAAAATCCCTTGGAAAGTGATGAGCAGACACGTGGCAGAGGCCATGGTGATAACCAAAAGGGGGCTGATGAATTTATTTGAAGGCATGGGCCGACACTTAGCCAAAAACCAAAAATCTGAAGGGAGCATGGTGAATTTCGTATTCATAGCTCTTGGCGACTATAAGGGGCATTTCACTCTGAGGAATGTGGAACCCAAAAAATTTTCTGGTTTGCAGAACAAAGTTCCATTCATTGGCAATGGAATTAGAGCTTGGAAAGGGTTTCCTATAGGGGTGGCTAGTCATCCTCGGATGGTCTTGCTATATTGCGTAAATTTTCCTGCACTCTGCCTAGGTTGAGCGTTTCTTTATAAGGAAGTGTCTTAGGTAAACCGGCCCCTGCCTTGCAATGGAACAGTAGATGCACAAGGGGATGAATGAAACCTTCAATGTATGCTATAGTAGGAGGATGGCTGAGACTCTGGAAAGTAGTTGGGTCTTGCTCCTTCTCTTCGATTCTTTCTACAATCTGTTCGATTGTGGCGATTGACCCATTTTTAGAAAATGGAGACAACAAACCCATCTCGCTCTGCTAGGAGAAATTTTCCTGCATGCTGTCCATTATCTGGTTCAAAGTAGCTATGGCCACTTTAGTCCATTAGAAGCGAAGTGGCAATGGATGAACTTGTTTGCCATCTGGGCAGCGATATCCCGATCTTTGATCCCTGCTTTGGCTAGGTCTTCATCAAAGACCAAGTATAGCTTGGTCATAAAATTATTTTCTTTCAGAGCCTTCTCTGAGATGAAGTACATGGGAATTGCTCAATTTTTCTGTGAACCTCTTGGCATAGTTTTTCTACCTTTGAGATAAATCGGAGTGTCGGCTGTAGTGTTAGCCATAAGATTTTAACCTTTTCCCAATAAAAAATATATAGCTGACGAGCCAATGGGATGAGGTCCAGCTGCGTGGAGGAGGCTTGGAGAGAGCCCTTTAGAGAGGTGATCTCTGCATCCTTTGAGTTAATAACCTCTGTTAAATCCGCATTCCTCTTTTTTATGGATGTCAGTTTTTCCCTTAAGCTACTTATCTCTTTACACTAGTTCTCCTTGGCTCGGGTGTGGTTCGCCAATTCTGTGTCAAGAGAGGACTTTGTCTCTTGAAGCTCCTTTTCTAACTGGGCCTTTTGGCTCAAAAATTCTAGATGATTCTTTTCTAATTCCTGCTCATATAGAGTGTGTTGAGCTATTAACTCTTTATCCCTTTGTTGCATATTTTTCTTTGTTGAGGTCAATAGGCTCTGATATTTCTGGTTTCTCGTTCGCAACTCGTTGAGTAGTGTGGGGTCAATGGATTGGGACTTATTGAGTTTCTTTTGGAGTTTTCTCTACTCCAACTCTTCCATTCGCACTTTCTTAGACAAGCGCACAACCTCTACTTCTAGTGATTTCTCCTTCACTTTCAGAAAATTGACCCTTTCCTTCACAAGCTTAGTCACTCCTCCTTTTTCTTCAATTGACGGCTAGACTGCAGAAAGTCAGTCGTCACTACCTGCTACATTTCCTCGATGAGTTCTACCTTGTCCTACAGCTAGTTTGCAGCTAGATCAAGCCCCATGGCATACATGTTGTAATCACTCAACAACATCCCACCTTATGGTTTGGTAACATTTGGGTACATGGTTGCAAAACTCAGTGTTTGTTGCACTTTGTTGTAAACAGTATACACCTTGGACTCCGCCTCCTTTTTATCATCCTTTGTTTTTCTCTTTTGGATCCTGAGGGCTTGCATTTTCTTTGTGGCTTCTCCCTTGGATATGAATTCAGCTGGCAACTGAACCAACCCACCAGCAATAGGTGTACCAAGAGGTA
This sequence comes from Sequoia sempervirens, assembly GCA_007258455.2. Lineage (NCBI taxonomy): Eukaryota > Viridiplantae > Streptophyta > Pinopsida > Cupressales > Cupressaceae > Sequoia > Sequoia sempervirens. The sequence goes on along the minus strand of VDFB02075321.1, from coordinate 61,464,266 downwards.
GGACAAAATGGAATATAAGTGTAGAAGGCCCCTGCATTTTCTTTTGTGAGAGATTGATAGTTTTTAGGGAGAAAAAGGGAACTTGCCATAGTTCGGTTTGTGAACTGGAAAAAGGGCTCATTAGTTGTTGTGGTGATGGGGTTGTCATAAGGGTAAGTGCACCAAGATGGCTGCACTTTTGTGGCCAAACAAGAAAAAAAAAAGCCATAATGCAAACGCGTTATAATGCGTTCGCGTTATGGCTTTTTAAAAGCAAAAAAAAAATGAATCCAAATATCATTTCTCATCTGGTTTTTTTTGTGTTTTAGCTCCGCCCACAACCAAAAACCCTGTCTTACGCGCTCGCATTCTTGGAGAGGTGATTTCTTCAAAATTCATCAACAACAATTGGATTTCTTCACACATATGGCGCCACGACGATGAAGAGATGCAAGAGGTAAGTATTGTTTGGTATTTGTTTTGAATTTGTTAGTTTTAAATTGATTTTGTTTGTTTTAGTTTAGAAATATTTTTTTTTTTTTAATTTGTAGGAAATCCTCAACAAGAGGAGGAAAATCCTCAACCAAATCAGCCTCAACAACAAAATCAACCTCCCCCATGATTCTCTCAATACCCTCTTGGCACTCAAGAAAATTTGAGGAGTGAAATTGAAAACAATAGAAAAGAAGTTGAGGATCTTATTAGTAGGTTGAGTGATCAAAATTCTTCAACCACAGAAAGAATACATCTAGCAGATTCATTGAAGGATTTGTTAAGAAATGTAGATGCAATTACCCAAGAAATATCTGGATGGCAAAATAGGAGGCAAACATCGAGGGCATATTATGCAGACAAATTATCATATAAAAAAGTAAAAGATTTAAAGATTACTAAAGGTGATTTTTGCTCTCTATTCACTGACCCTAGAACAAATCAAAATCTCACCCTTAATGCAAAGAGGTTTCCTATTCATTGGTGCCACCACCAAGAGATTAGGAACCATTTTTATGACAGATGGTATATGGTCTTTGATTACCCACCGTGCAATAACTATGAACTCCCCCAATATTTTCTTAGGAAATTATACTGTGAGTTTGTATTGAACCAAATCCTGTATTATTTTGATATGAGGGAGTTTCAAGGGAGAGGTGGGGGTTCAACATAGGATAGACTTGGTGCACAACCAGATCCTACATGACAGGGGAGACAACCTCTCGCTAGGCTACCTCATGAGTAGATTTGATGCCTACAGTTGCAAAGGAGAGTGCTGATGTAGAGACTTTGTAGGCGATCACATCCTTGACTCGGAGTGTCATCCACCACACTAGCCCCATTGTATAGCACAATCTAGGGGAGTCTTCAGGTGGTGGCCTTCGAGGCCATGTGTGTCGATCTTGCGGAGCCACTTGTTCGTATGACCCTACTGACCCTCAGGAGGGTGCTACGCAGGATCCATATGCTTCTATGTAGCCTGATCCATATGCATCTTCGGGGATGGCGAGGGTGGCTGACATTCTGCATGATGCATATGGTATTGAAAATCAAGTAAAATTCAACATGTTCATTGAATTTAGTTTATTAAATTTGATTGTGAAATGCAAGATTAACTAATTTAGTTTTATTATTTTAATAAAATTGAAGGGTCACAGTGTTGACCCTAGGTACACCAGTCAATCTACTTATTTTTGCAGTACACCTATCAGTGGGGTATGTAAAGTTAGTAAACAATTATAAATTTATTACATGTGTCAATAGCATTTTTTTACAATGGTATTTTAATATGTGATTTTGGATGTTGAACAGGGTGTTGTTGGAGGTTTCAAGGAAACACCTCCGAGTGCGAGTAGATTTGCTCAAACTTTCACTAAGGTAATATAGAATAAAGAGAACTTAAAGTTAATGAATTCTAAGTTTAATCTAGATTTGTGTATATATAGTCATAAGAGTATATGGGTTCACTAGGTTATTATTTGAAATATTTTAAGAATGGTCCTACCATGATTGTTTGTTTTAGAATTCCTACACTAGAAAGCTATATATAATAAAAATTTAACATGGAACTGACAAAGGTAGAGCTACATTCTACTCCATCCTATATAATTTTTTGTGATTTCAACATAACCAAGAATAAGACTATGGATGTCCTACATGATGTCAATGTAACCAAAAATAAAAATTCTATCCTCGACCCTATCTATCAGCCAAGACTCCTTCAATATCTCCTAGATGCTTGGAGATGCTTAAGACTAGGTAAAAATACCCTATATTCTCTTCATTTGTTGTATAGCTCATCAAGTTTCCCTATATGTTCTCTAACTAATCATGATTGCATGGAAAGAAGTTATAAGTACTCATTAAACTCTCAACTATTGGAGCCTCCTCAAACTTTCCCATAGGATGTGGAAAATGCTTAGAAATGATTAAATTCCCTAATAGGGTGTGGGAGATCTTTTAGGAAAACATTTGACACTAATTTGATCCATTGAATTCTTCTTCATTCTTATATATTCCTCAAATATACCTTGCAATAACCCTATCATACCTAAATCTACTACATTCATGTCCTTGTTAGCTAGCATGTAGGTGATATAGTATGGTCCATGAATTTTTATGTCTTCTTTTTTCATTTTTCTATACAGTCCTCTTTTATCTCACTACTAGGTCCTCACATAAAAGAAAAGAAAAACATTACTTCTTTTCTCATCTAAGGCCCCTAAGGTTTTAAACCCCTTAGATGCAAGGATTCAAAGCACATCAACCATGTGGTACAAATGACTAAATCCCAAAGATGATCTGTAGCAATGAAAGAGTTTGGAAAGGTAAGAGAGCTACACTGGTGACTAGGAGAAACTTCAGCTTTCAAAAACAAAGCCAATTAGGCTGAGACATGTGGATCAGGACAACATTTGGTGGAAGAGGAAGAAAGATGACTAGAACTCGAGGCCCACCATACTTGGATTTTGATATTCAACCATGAGAGTAGAAGAGAGAGCTGATATCATGTATCAAAACATTAAGCATGCATTCTTCCAACCAATGGATAAGGAGATGATTACTTTTCTTCATTTTCATTTACATAACCATATCACGGCGTGGGAACCATGAAGACCAAGGATGTCCAGTTTTATGTGGAGGTAATGGATGTGGTCCAAACTTTAGGAGGGGCAAGAAGGTCAATGTATGATCTTGATGAATGATAGAAGAGGGGTTGGTCAGACAAACCAAGGGCACCTAGTCATGAGTAGGTACGTATAGGTTAGATTTGTGAAGCAAAGCACCAAGGAGGTCTTACAAGGAAAGGCCTAGAGCAGGTACATACAAGGAAAGGCTCCTACCTGCCTGCTCCTCTTCCTCTGTTTGAACCTCCTTGAGGTCCTCTACCCCTGTTATATCCACCTCTTGTAGATGTTTCACCTCCATGCTCTATGATTTTTTACTCTCCTTGGTTTCTTTGGTCATTGCCTCTACCTTGGTAGCCACCACACTGTCCTCTTTGATCTCTTTGATCTCTGCCTTTGCCTCTGCCCTTAGAAGTCTGATCTTGCTTCCTCTTACTCCTCTCTTCAATCTTTAATGCTAATTGATAACATTGGTGCACTATTTTGGGGCTTAAGAGAACTATCTCCTCTTGAATGTTCCACTTCAAACCATTGAGATACCTTGCCACCTTGATAATTTCATCCTCTGTAACATTGGACCTCATGCAAAGTCTTTGAAACTCCTCAGTATAAGAACTCACATCCTAATCTCTTTGCCTCAAACTCTGTCTCCTCTTATGCAACTGAATTTCATAGTCTTCAAGTAGGTATGCTTCTTTCACCTTGGTAAACATTCCCTTCCAAGTAGAGATAGGCTGGTTGCCTTCCTTCTCCCTCTTTGTCTAAATGAATTTCCACCAAGTTAAGGAAAAACCTCTTAGTCTTGATTTAGCCACCTTTACCTTCTATGCTTCAGTGACTCCAACACACTCAAAATGGTTTTCCATTCCCTCTATCCAATCCATAACTAAATCAGCCTCCATCTTTCCACTAAACAGTGGTACTCCTTCAAGTGCTTTTCCACTCAAAGCCTTCAATAGTTTCAAGAAGGGATCCTCCTTCAATAAAGGGTCAGGTTCAGGGATTCTATCCTCCTCTGCAACCTCTTCTTCTTTTGATATTCTTCCATCAAATCGCATAACATTCAATGCTTTCTCAAGTTGGTCTAACTTCTCTCTCAATACCCTATTGTCTTCCTCTATTTCTTCAACCCTCTTGGCCAACTCAGCATTTGTCACCATGATGCTAGAACCACTAGACTTTGTCTTTGACATACAAGATCAATCCCAAATCTTTTGCTTGCTCTGATACCAATCTGATAGGGAGAGGGTTTGGAGGAATCAATCACTGATTCCTACTCTAGGCCTTTCCTTGTAAGACCTTGGTGCTTTGCTTCACCAATCTAACCTATAGGTCCCTACTCACGACTAGGTGCCCCTAGTTTGTCTGACCAACCCCTCTTCTATCAAAAACTCCAACCAGCAAGTCCACCTTGGTTCATTGCCACAACTCTTCCTTAGCCTTTACACTATACTAAAGAGCAATCTTCCTCAACACTCCATAAACTCTTGCAGGGGTGGTGATAAGTCTTAAAAGTCTTCAAACTATCCTCCAAAGGTGTTTGAACAACCTCCAAGACTTCAACTTCCCATCGCTCTCACCAATCCTTTAGCTAGGGTTTGAAAGGCTAGTAGCCCTTGAGCCCCTATTAGGTCTCCTTCACCTACAAAACAAGTTAGAACTCACAAATCTCAAAAAGGACTTCCCACTCTTTTTCCAAGTTTCTTGGTTCACATGGACAACACTCAAAGATTCTTGAGGTCTTAGCCTTCCACTGTCCGTACAAAGCTCAAACATGAAATGGAGCAAAAACTAGGGTTTTAATCCTTCCCTTGACAGTTAGCAAACTTCCAATTTGTTTACACACCAAATGGATAGATGGAGCCTCCTCCTTCATGTAGTAACAAGGTAACACATCACCCTACCTCCTCCAAGAAGAAAATCCTCAATGGCTCAGCACCCCTGCAAGATTTGTGACCTGCACAACAAGTTTTTCCTAGCCAGACCTACACTGGCTCACCTAGGGCATCACTTTGCTAGCAACTCCTGCATGCAAACAAAACCTACCAACTAACATATTTACAAGCATGGTGTCTAGGTATTGTTTCCAAAAGGTCATATGGTTCGTACGGTGGAAAAGTGCTCTAGCACCCCATTTACTCAACACTGCCTGTTTCAGGCCAACAAGCACAAAGAAACCAAAATATTTACAAAGAGACAAGAAAACGATTGAAAGAACTATCTAAAGGCTAAAAAAAACTTGTACTGGATTTATTCTACATCCTACACACAACACAGAACCAGATTTAATCCATTAGAGCCTTCTTTCAGACCAAAAAAAAGAAAATTTCACTCAAAAATTGTTTTCCTTCAATTTACAACAAAACAATCCATACAAATGTACTTTCAACCTTGCACAAAGGTCGAGGAAACCTTTAAATATGCTTTCCCAATAGTTATTTTTCCAATGGGCCCTTCTTGGCTGCTCAAACACAAAATGAGCATGTTTTTGCAAAAATTGTCAATAATTGCAAAAACCTCCATTCCTAAACTTTGGACTAGAACCTTTTTGTTTCTTACCCATGGTCAACATGACCTTATTAGAAAACATCATTCCAACCACAAAAATGCCTGAAGGCATACATCTAAGTCATAAACTCATTCTATACTTCCTCATTTTGCCTAGTGTGCTCTCTATTGCTTCCTAGGTGCTCCTGCACCAATGAAATTAAGGAAGAACAACAAGAGAGGAACAACAAAAATAAAATCAATACATAGTTTTAAGGATTTTTCAAGTGAGTAAGAGAGCTATGGGAGCAACCTCATCTAAAATATTTTGAACTAGAGTTTTATATACCATTTAGAGAGCTTGGTTTTCATGGAGTTCCTTTCAAATCCTCTGCTTTTATTATTCCTATGGTAAATTTTTTGGTAGAGTTGGTGGAATTACCTTTCTTAGTAATCACTATTAGTGAGATTGAGATTGTTAACCTTGAGAGAGTAGGACTTGGGAAAAAGGGATTTGATATGGCTATTGTTTTCAAATAATTAAAGCGAGATGTACTCCATATGTACACCATTCCTAAATCTTCACTTGATGGCATCAAGGAATGGATGAATTCCATGGATATCAAGTATTATGAAAGTAGAATGAACTTGAACTGGCAACCAATTTGTAAGACTATTACTGATGATCTAGATAAATTTATTGAAGATGTTGGTTGGGAATTTTTGAATATGGAAGCTAGTGATTTTGATTCTAATAATTCAGAAGAGTTAGATCAAGGATATGAACCCTCTAATGTAGAAGAGGAATCATAATTAATTTCATATAGCCACCATCTTATATAAGGACAATTTTCAATGTTGCAGGTACCAGCTTTAATGCCAACTACAATGGCAACATTGAAATTCCCTAGCAGTATTTATGTTAAGGAAATTTCCTTTAGATGCAAGGATTCAAAGCACATCAACCATGTGGCTTAATTTATATCATAAGTTGTACCATGATGTTCACTATGCATTCCTCTACTCTTTCAACTGTCAAATGTGCCATTGCCTTGTCATTGATCACCATCATATTCTCCTTTTCATGATTATTTTCTCTATCATCTTTGGTATAAACACTTGACTATTATATTTAACTCAAGTGAGGAAACTTAAAAATCATAATGATAGGCCAAAGAAAGAATATTCAATCTTTTCATGGTAAAAGGAGACCTCAATTTAATCACTGTCATCCTCAAAAGGTTAATTCCATTGTCAAACATTTATTGCATATCTTAAACTATGACAAGCGTTTAATAAGGGTTTTGAAGAATAGGCCCTTGACAAGTTAGCTCCATCATTTTTTATTGTCGTTGTATCTTTATTTAGCTCTTACTCCATTCCTTGCAACAGTGATACTTGGATTTGTCATACTTAACTCAGTTGGCTACTATCAAAGCTCCTTTTGACTAGATAATCTCTTCTTCTCATATTGGTTGTCATATTTTACATTGTGTTTTGACGCTTTTTCACTTAAATTTTTTCCTAAAGGGTCTTTTGTTTTTCAATGTGATTGTCCCAGGTTATTGCTTTTAAAAAAATTGATAATCATATTGTTGCTTACGTTGCATTACACATCATTCAAACTCAAAGCATTACTTCAAATTCGATAACTATTTTGTGATTGAATAATTTGTTGTTTTATTTTCAGATGTTGGTGAGAGAAACACCGCCAAACGTAACAAGGGCAATGGATATCGGTGTTTCTACTACAATACAATCCTCGATGGCTCTGATAGGGGAGGTATGAGGCAAATTACTAAATTTCAATTTACATTCGTTGTTATAGATGAACTAGTTCTAGTGAAAAATCAAACCATTATTGATTCATAGTTTAATTCCTATTCGAGATGGTTTATACAAGGCTCGACCTTTGAGCATCGGCGTGCAAATATTTCCATCGAGGAGAGTGATTCGTCAAATGGCTGTAAGTGATTAAATTTTGTTAAATATATTAATTTTTATAATGTAATTTCTATATATTAATGTCTTTACTTCTTATTGTAACAGTTGAAACTTGACCAAGAGCTAAACCCTAGGAGGAGCAGTAGGAGCACTCCTCAATAGAAACGGGTGACAGATTTATCGCCATCGGGTCGCCTAGGAAAGGGAAAGAAAATTGTATTTGAACCAAAGCATGGATAGAAATGAATTTTGAATGTAGAGCCCTTTGTTGTATGCCTACTTGGCAATTTTGTACATATTTTGTATTCACTATATTTGACATTGTATGCCTATATGGCATTCTCGTAAGCCTATATGGCTTTTTTGTAACTATATTTTATACTTATATTGACATATATTGATGTACATGCGTACATGGCTATTTGATTAATAAAAATCCTTTTTATCAATGGTGTACATATTTGCATTATAAACTCATGGTTCAATAGATATGAGTTACATGTATTCAAGTGTATACTTTACAACTTACACACATATACTTTTTGACTTACGTTGGAACATCGAAAAGTGTGAAAATTTGTGTTTGGAAGTCAAACGTAAGCCAATTTTGCAATTCTCGGTTCTTGCATACTCAATCTTATGGACTTATTCCTTCCTAACACATATTGTGAATATTTATCATTTGGTGTAGAAGACAAATTCCTCATTTTTGAACCATTATTTTCTTGTTTGCCTTCCACACAAAATTTTCACACTTTTCAGTTGATCAATGATCAATAATGGCTGATTGTAAACACTTGACATTTTTATGTTTTGAACTTTAATTTTATAATTTTGTAGTTTATATTCATAACGTTGATTACATTGCATTGCACATCTTTCAAACTCAAAGCATTGCTTCACATTGCATAACTAATAACTAGATCTTTGATAGATGACAAAATTTCAATTACAATATAGTTTTACAAAAGTCAACCTAAGCGGTTATGCAATTACTTCACATTGCATAACTAATAACTAGGGTGTTGCCAATTGCATTTGGATTTGTCATGGCATTCTATGAGACCACATTTCTTTGAGGCATTTTTCAAATAGTTCCTTTGCCTTGTCTATACTACCACATTTTCATACATGTCTACCAAAGCATTTTGTCAAATAGTTCAAGGTGTTTCCTTGTTGCTATGGTGAAATCCTAAAAGAAGTGCTTTCGAACAAGCTATGCATGCTTAGAAAAAATCTATCAAAAGCATAATAGTAAGCAATATCATAGACAAGGTAGTGAACTCTTTGAAAAAATGCCTCAAAAAATGATGAATGACCTGCCATGTCATGGCATTCTCGTCATGAACCTCATTTCTTCGAGCTTTTCAAAGTCCTTTACCTTATCTATGCTTCCACACATACATGTTTGTCAAAGCATTTTATCAAATAGTTCATTGCCTTCTACTATGGCTAAAAGCCTAAAATAGGTGCTTTCGAACAAGCTATGGATGCTTAGAAAAAATCTATCAAAGCATAATAGTAAGCAATAGCATAGACAAAGGAATGAACTATTTGAAAAAAATCGTCAAAGAAATGTGGTCTCATGGTGGTGGAATATCAAATAGTTCACTTCCTTGTTGCTATGGTTGAAAGCCTAAAATAGGTGCTTCCAAAAAAGCTACATGGATGCTTGGAAAAAATCTATCAAAACATACTAATAAGCAATAGCATAGAAAAGACAACAAATTGTTTGAAAAAAAGCCTCAAAGAAATGTGTGGTCTCAATTTTGATGGAATGCCATGACAATCCATAGCAATTTGCTTGTCATGGCATTCGTCATGCGTTCCATCACCATGAAACCACATTTTTTTGAGGCATTTTTAAAAGAGTTATTGATTGTCATGGCATTCCATCACCATGAGACCTCATTTCTTTGAGGCATTTTTTCAAAGAGTTCATTGCCTTGTCTATGCTAACACATTTTTCATACATGTTTATCAAAACATTTTATCAAACAGTTCATTGCCTTGCTGCTATGGCTAAAAGCCTAAAACAGGTGCTTTCGAACAAGCTATGGATGCTTAGAAAAAATCTATCAAAGCATAATAGTAAGCAATACATAGACAAGGGAATGAACTATTTGAAAAAAATGCGTCAAAGAAATGCAGTCTCACGGTGGTGGAATATCAAACAGTTCGCTTCCTTGTTGCTATGGTTGAAAGCCTAAAATAGGTGCTGCCAAAAAAGCTACATGGATGCTTGGAAAAAATCTATCAAAGCATACTAATAAGCAATAGCATAGAAAAGGAAGCAAACTGTTTGAAAAAAAAGCCTCAAAGAAATGTGGTCTCAATGGTGATGGAATGCTATGACAATCCATAGCAATTTGTTTGTCATGGTATTCGTCATGCTGTTCCATCACCATGAAACCACATTTCTTTGAGGCATTTTTTCAAAGAGTTCACTACCTTGTCTATGCTAACAAATTTTTCATACATGTCTATCAAAGCATTTTATCAAACAGTTCATTGCCTTGCTGCTATGGCTAAAATCCTAAAATAGGTGCTTTCAAACAAGCTATGGATGCTTGGAAAAAATCTATCAAAGCATAATAGTAAGCAACAAGCTGATGCAATACAAAGATTGCCAAACCACTCAATAGGCCCATTCAAACTACCACAATTCAAGTTACATCAGGCCCATATCACTGAGACACAACCCGAACAATAGGAGGAATGGCCTATTTCAACATACTACACTCAAACCCTTAAGGGATCGATCTGGTTGAACGTAGGTAGAGTGATTCGCGTGTTTGGGTGTGAAAGAGGACCATTCCTAGCATAAAAATGCCTATTTGAATGTGTTGGAATAGTCCGTTTGGTCATGAGTTGCAAAATGAAAATTGCACCACCTTGCAACTTTCCACTGCTTCCATTTGACACTTTTTCCATCAACTAAAAATTGAACACCACGGGAAAACCACTCTGAGATAACAAAAACCGAGAGAGGTTATTGTAGAGGGTCCCAACATGATCCCATAGGATCAGACAAGAAGTTTCTAAGCATCACGGTGTCCGAGTAACCTCATGCTAAAGTTTGCAACCATTTTGCCCTTTGGACCCTTAAGGGATCGATCCAGTTGAACGTAGCTCGGAGCGATTCAGCGTGTTTGGGTGTGAAAGAGGACCATGCCTAGCATAAACATGCCTATTTTAATGTGTTGGAATAGTCCATTTGGTTGCACGAGTTGCAAAATGAAAATTGCACCACCTTGCAACTTTCCATTGCTTCCATTTGACACTTTTTCCATCAATTGAAAACTGGACACCACGAGAAAATCACTCTGAGATAACCAAAACTGAGAGAGGTTATTGTAGAGGGGCCCAACATGATCCCATAGGATTAGACGAGAAGTTTCTAAGCTTCACGGTGTCCGAGTAACCTCATGCTGAAGTTTGCAGCCATTTTGCCCTTTGGACCCTTAAAGGATCGATCCGGTTGAATGTAGCTCGGGCGATTCCATGTGTTTGGGTGAAAAAGAGGACCACTCCTAGTGTAAAAATTCCTATTTGAACGTGTTGGAATAGTCCATTTGGTCACACGAGTTGTAGAATGAAAATTGCACCACTTTGCAACTTTCCACTGCTTCCATTTGACACTTTTTCCATCAATTGAAAACTGGACACCACGAGAAAACCACTCTGAGATAATGAAAACCAAGAGAGGTTATTGTATAGGGGCCCAACATGATCCCACTGGATTAGATGAGAAGTTTTTAAGTGTCACGGTGTCCAAATAACCTCGTGCTGAAGTTTGCACCCATTTTGCCCTTTGGACCCTTAAGGGATCGATCTGGTTGAACGTAGCTCGGAGTGATTCTGCGTGTTTGGGTGTGAAAGAGGACCATGCCTAGCGTAAATATGTCTATTTGAACGCATTGGAATAGTCCATTTGGTCACATGAGTTACAGAACAAAAATTGCACCACCTTGCAACTTTCCACTGCTTCCATCTGACACTTTTTCCATCAACTAAAAACTAGATACCACGGGAAAACCACTCCGAGATAACAAAAACTAAGATAGGTTATTGTAGAGGAGCCCAAAATGATCCCATAGGATCAAACGATAAGTTTCTAAGAATCATGGTGTCCGAGTAACCTCATACTGAAGTTTGCAGCCATTTTGCCCTTTAGACCCTTAAGGGATCGATCCAGTTGAACGTAGCTCAGAGTGATTCCACATGTTTGGGTGTGAAAGAGGACCATGCCTAGCGTAAAAATTCCTATTTGAATACATTGGAACAGTCCATTTGGTTGCATGAGTTGCAGAACGAAAATTGCTTGCACTAGACGACCAAATTTGCTTGTAAGTGCTAAAACACTAAATCAGGTGTAACATGCAAACCAAAATGAATATTTATAGGATAAATACATTTTAGGATACCCATTTTGGGAATTAAAAATATATATCGATTTTAGATACACTTTTTTTGGAACACATGCCTGCTGTCCCAACTTCTTTGCTTCTAGTGAACCCCAAACATGTAGTGAGTTTTGCTTGTTTTGTGTGGATTTTTCTTAAAGAGGCATTTAGGAGTGATGGAAATGGTTGTAATTAGTCTATACGAATCTGAATCAGGGCTTTGGGGTGAAGGGGTGAGCCTAGGTAATCAAAATCCTAGTGTGATCAACAAATTAAGCCTCTTGGGGACACTGATACATTGGTCCATGGTTGTTCTTCCATCCACTGTCAAAAGGTGAGACTTTGGGGTCTTGTAGAGGCATATCATAGTTGCCTAAATTCAATAGTTTGAGCCTAGTATAGGCTTTTGGGTGGATTTTATTTAGACTATCCTACCTTTCAAAAATCTGTTGTCCCACCAAAACTAGGCCTGAATAGCCCCCTTTTCCAAAGCAACCCTATTCAAAACTTATCACTTGACCATGAAACTTTCTACAATATCTTAAATTGTTCCCAAACCAAGTATTTTCTAGTTTTAATCTCCTATAACACCCTCAACACGCTCAAACACAAAACCCTCATGAAATTGCTCCAAAAACTAGGGCCTCTTGAAAAATTGACTTCCACACACTTCCAAAATCTTCTCTTTGACTTTTCACCATTAAATCATCATTCTTAAACACCTTCAACTCAAAAAAATTCCCCTCATTAAGGTAGATCTCCTGCTGCTACACTTTAAGCAGCATTTTCATGTAGTTTTCAATGTGAAATCTCAGTGTACACCCTATCATTCCTCCTTCCTACACAATATTTTATTAGATCTGTATTATACATGTAAGGATTGATTCATTTCACAAGTCACAAAAACATTCTTCCATGAAATGGATCAAATATCCGATGGTAAAAATTGTTCCTTGACCAAACTCTTCATCCTTTCCCATATAGAAACTTTTGCCAACCCTCTAGCCATCCTATCATTCTGAAAACTAGTACACCATGTCAGTGCTGTACCTCTCAACTTTGTCTTAGAAAACTTAACCTTCCTCTCTTCTTCCATCTCTTCAAACTCAAAATAGTTTTCTAAGGCATCAAGCCATCCTAACACCTCTTCACTATCCATCTTCCCCTGATAGATAGGCAACTCTATGTGACTCTTTCCTCCATGACCTTGTGCTGCTTTCAACAATCTTATGAACTTCCTTTCCTCAGGGTCTTCTATCTCATCTGCTGGTTGTCTTTGAGTTACCCGCACATGCTCTTCTTCTTCATCATTGTCTTCTTGTTCTCCTTGTTCTCCTCGCCTATTTCTCTCAAGGCTATTGATCCTAGCCTGCATAGCTATTGATCAAGGCTATTTATGGAATGAAAGTAGACATTGCCATGAGTTGTGATCCTAAAGGGTATATCAGTAAAATGAGGGTAGAGAGGGGTAGATCTCATATCTACCATCATTTCCATGCATCTAATGATGTGATAAGGAACCTCAAAACTAATAAGGAGGTCAGAGAAAGGAAAAGGAAATGGATGTTCATGGTCCAAACAAAATAGAAGAGGATAAAAATAATCATGCTTATGTTATTCCTTTGCAAAGTACACAAGTCCCATGGAAATGATGGAGAAGATGTTTGTTGCCATGGCAGATGGGAATTTTTCCAGCATGATGAAGTTGGCAGAGCAAGAGAAAAAGGGATGGAAGTTGAACAACTTGTTCAACAACAAGCCTTGTCAACAGAATCATCAGCACAAGTTGCTCACAGCCAATCAATGCAAACTCTTGATGCACCCTTGGTTGATTATTCAAAGAATCCAAAAGAAAGGGAGAGTGTGCAAGAGGAGACTATGAAGAATGTTCCTAGAGATGAGGAAGTGAACTAACACTTCCCTTCTCCCCAAATCAATCAAGGTGATGAAAAAATTCCTAAAAATAGGCTAGCATTTTATTTTTATGATGAGAACTCTGTTCCCAATGATGTCAAAGTATTAGCTTGTAGCTAGTTCATGGATGATGATACCTTTGTTACTACAAATGACTTTAGAGACTTCATCATCAAAGTGAAGAAAAATGAACTTAATGAAAAATTGGATAATGAAAAGGAGTTGACCCATCTACGTATGAAGAGGTCACTCAACAAGTTATCTAATAAATAGATTTTCATGCTTATAGAATCACTTTGGAAGAAGGGAGGAGATTAGTTAAAGAAAGTGGTATTCTTGTGTTTCTGATAGGGAGGGGGTTGGAGGAATCAATCACAGATTCCTGCTCTAGGTCTTGCTTGGAAGGCTTCCTTGGTGTTTTGGCTTTCCACCTTAACCTATAGGACCCTTCTCAAATTTAGGTACCCTTGGTTTGTCTAGCCAACCCCACTTCTATCACAATTCCATCTACTAAGCTAACCTTGGTGCAATGCTCCAACTCTTCCTTAGCCCTTAATCAATCCTAAAGGCTAACCTATCCTCAACTCTCCATTAGTTCTTGCAGGGGTGTGGGAATGTCTTTAATGGCTTCAAACCAACCTCCTAGGGTACTTGAAGCTTTAATGGATTGATATAGCATCAAGACCTATGTAGGATGTAGAGTGGTGTTTCTACAAGCTTTGTGTGTCATTAGATAGTCATTTTATTCATTTTCAAGCACTGTTTGTAAATAAGTTGGATTCCACATTGTTGCTGGTCTGAACCAGGCAGTCTTGAGAAAATGGAGGTTTAGATCACTTTCCCACTGTACAAATTGTATGGCCCTTTGGGAATAGTGACTAGACTCCATGTGTGTAAATATGGTAGGATTTAGGGTTTGTGTGAAGACAGGAGCTGTTGGCAAAGTCTTGGCCTAGGCGAGCCAGGAAGAGTCCGGCTAGGGAAGACAAGAAGTGCAGAGCAAATAACTTGCAAGGGTGACCAGTTCTTGATAAATTTCTTTTTGGAGGAGGTAGGCAAGTGTCTTACCTAGTTTCCACATGAAGGAGAAATCTCCATCAGTTCAATTGATGTGAGAACAAGTTGACAGTTTGAAAATAGCTAGAAAATGGCTTAAAACCCTAGAAAATGACCATTTTCAAGTTTAAGCATTGTACGGACAGTTAAAGCTTAGGACCTCAAAAATATTTGAGAGGTGTTCATATGGGACAAGGACCTCAAAGTAAGATTGAGGTGGTCTTTTGAAATGTTTGAGTAATAACTAGTTGTTTTGGTGATGGAGACCTAATTAGGGGTCATGGACTAGTAGCCTTCTTAACCCTAGATGAGGGTTTGGTGAAAGCAATGAAAAGGTGGAGTTTTGGTGAACCTTAAAGAACCCTAGGAGTTTGTTTTGAAGCCATTGAAGACATCTCTACACCCCTGCAAGAACTAATGGAGTGTTGAGGATAGATTAGCCTTTAGGGTCGATTAAGGGCTAAGGAAGAGTTGAAGCATTGCACCAAGGTTAACTTGGTAGATGGAATTGTGATAGAAGTGGGGTTGGCCAGATAGACCAGGGGTACCTAAACTTGAGAAGGGTCCTATAGGTTAATGTGGTGAAACAAAACACCAAGGAGGTCTTGCAAGCAATACCTAGAGCATGAATATATGATTGATTCCTCCAACCCCCTCCCTATCACTCTTCTTCTTCATCATTGTCTTCTTGTTCTCCTTGTTCTCCTCACCTATTTCTCTCAAGACTATTGATCCTAGCCTACATAGCTTCTCTCTCCCTTCTCCATTTCCTCTCTTCCCTTGCTTTAGCCTGCTCTCTTGCTACTTCTTGTTCTTTTCTTTCCCTTCTCTCCCTTTCCAAGGTTTCCCTCAACTCCTCCAACTCTCTTGCTAACTGATTTTTAGGTTCCATTGTTGATTCTTCAATCCATAAAGGACCTACTTATTGCTCTGATACCACTATGATGTAGAGGATATGGGACTAAAAAAAAACTCAAAGGCTTGAAGGCTTTTTCAATGAAGTAATCTCAACCATGTTCTAAACAACGTTAAGGAAAGAAGCCTCAAAGTGCACTTATGACTACAATCTTTCTCCTATGGACCAAAACCCTTGGAATTCCCTTAAGGGACACAAAAAAACTTGTCTTGAATGTTTTCAAAGCCCCAAACCTTTGACTCAAACAAAAACCCACTTTTCCACCTTGACTAGGCTTCCAGCCAACTAGGCCTCCAACAGTGGTGTTTTTGACTTTTCCAACAACTTTTCCAAAAGACTCACCAAAATAATGATTGAATTAGGTGTGTTTTGTGATGCTACACAACATACCAAAATATTGATAGCACTTGTTTCAGACCAAGCCTTTCAAAAATCTGTTGTCCCACCAAAACTAGCCTAAATAGCCCCCTTTTCCAAAGCAACCCTATTCAAAACTTATCACCTGACCATGAAACTTTCTATGGTATCTTAAATTGTTCCCAAACCAAGTATTTTATAGGTTTTAATCTCCTAAGAAGGACAATCTCTTTAACATGATCAAACACAAAACCCCTAATGAAATTGTGTTCCAAAACTAGGGCTCTGAAAAAATTCGACTTCCACACACTTCCAGAATCTTCTCTTTGACTTTTCACCATTAAATCATCATTCCTAAACACCTTTGAAGGAACTTGAAGGAATATTTGAAGTATGACAGTCAATGAATAGAAAAAATGAGTAGCTACAATTTCAAAGACCTATTATGAAACTCCATGACAATTCAAGGCATCATACAAAACACACCTGAAGCACACCATTGAATGCAAGGATGTAGAGTTTAGAGGAGGTGTCCATGGACTCTTAAACTGAAATAGATGATAATGGAACACTAGTCTTAATGTCCAATTCTGCAGATGTTCCACTTGAAAGGACCTACTGGTCCTAATTTGAAATAGATGACTTTAAAAGGACCCATTCAATTTGAGATGTGTTCCAAACTGGCTTAATGTGATGTAGAGAAAAGGAAGAAAAATCTCAATCCACACTCAACTTGACATTCATTTAACAAATTCTTGTTTCCCTTACAATTTGGACTCTCTTTCCCTTCATAAAACCTTGAAAGTGCAGACTTTTCCATTGTTGTTTTTGATTGAAGTGATCACTCAACAATGCAACTTGATCACTCAACTTGAATCACACAATCAAACATCTCAACATGACTTGGGGATGATGTAAAAACTCTTCACATAATAGAAAATGACAAAACAAATAGACCTTGTACCCAAAAACATCCATTCACCAATAGGATAGTCAAAATCAAAACTGATTAAAGGAATTAACTAGAAAATGAAACATTCTTTTAGACTCCTAAAAATATCCTCCACAAGTTCCCAAAAGAATAGGATCAAACACCCACCATAAATGTATCAAAAGATTGACTTACAAGCCATAAACGAGGCTTAACTAGGCCTGCATAAGGAAGTGTTCAACCTTTCAAGGCACACCCAAACACCCATAATTCCTTTAAAATATTCTAATAGGTTCCCCAAGACCTATTCCATGCTTTTCATTCATTAGTATTGCACAAATACTCAGAAAATTATGAAAAGTGCATTTTAAAGACCATTTCCATGCATTTACAAGGGAAAAACTGACCTAGGGCATCAAATAACTTTTGCAAACCTCCATCTTTCACTCTGAAACAAATTTGAATATAAAGGAAGGCCCTAAACCTAACATTCTACCAAGTTTTACATTTTTCCCATGGTGGAAATGGGAATTATGACCATTTTGGTGACCAAACCCTTGTTTGGTAGGGTTTCAGACCCTCTTTCACTAAAATTGAAGTAAATTTCTTAATACTTAATGAAATCAATTCAAATCACCACCAAAAGAAATTATTCTCTACTCTCTATCAAACCATATTCATTATAGGGCTTTACAATGCTGCTGCAGATCGTACCAATTGAAGGAATAGTCAAAACTGCTAGAAAATCAAGAAAAATGGAGTTTTTTTAATATTCAAATGCTTTAAACTTCCAGTCAACCTTCTGCCCTAACCAAAAGGAGGCCTTATAAACTTTTACACATCATTTCCAATGACCCTCAACTATTTTTGAAAGAGGGAGCCATTGGTTAAGGGATTTA
>VDFB02075321.1:61309609-61436126 GCA_007258455.2 Sequoia sempervirens | reverse complement strand
CTCTCACACCCTCTCTCCCACCCTCTCACCCACTCTCCCACACTCTCTCCCACTCTCTTCCTCTGTCTTGTTGGAACTATAAAAATCTGATGATTTTTACATATCTTTCATCCCCCCAAGTCTCCATTTGAGTCCTACCTTAGGCACATTTTCCTCATTTTATGATATTTTTACCCACATTTTTGTCGTGTGACCCCATAGAATCCATTGAGTCATTCATTTTTCATGTTGTGGTCCATATCAGAATAGGTCTATCTAGGTCTCCCCAACCCATGTTGCCTGTGTGTTAACATATGTTTGCAGTAGGTGATCGGAAAGACTTGTTCATTGTTACAGCAATCGGCATTCACCTGTAGGTTTCTATCAGCATAACTTTCACATGGTTTCGGTGACCGAGGAGGAACCTATCGGCAGGAGTTTGGACGTCGGGATAGTGCCTCATCAATTTTGAATTGTCTCCCCGACTAATGCATGTGGAGGTTCATCAGCAAGAGCTTGGCGATATCGTAATGTGAACCTAGTGAGGTTGTTATGTCTTGTCGACACAGGGTTTTCGTCAACATGTTCTCGAGGAGAGTCTTACTGAACAACACATGGATGGTTTCTTTGGCCAAACATATTGCTTCCGGTGTGAGGTCATAGCGAATATACATTGTCACACCGACCAGTGGTAGGAGGATGCATATCGGTAAGAGTTGAGGCTTTTGAAGTAATGTCTCAACGAGTGGCCTTTGGTCTCGCCGATAACACAATGAGGAATTTGTCGGGATGAAAATTGGATTGTCTCAGCAACACACAAGATGGATAAATTCTTTCGGTAAAACAAAGTGCACTCTATATGAGGTCTCCCTGATGTCGGCATGTTACGGCGACCCACATAAGATAAAAGAATACATCGATGAGAGAACCAATTTGTCACAGTGACTCATGATGAATGAATATTTTCAGTAAAGAAAAGTCTAATCTGTGAGATGTCTCTTCGATATCTCAAGGTTATAGCAAAACGGATGAAGCAACAAAGCACATTTTGGTAAGAAAATTTCTTATGTCTCAGCGACTGGGAGATGGCATTTGGGGTGACTCTCGGTATAATGAAGCATTATCTACATGATGTTTCCCTGATTCCATGAGGTCACAATGAAACACATTGGGATAGGAGGTTTTTCTTTGGTTTCAACATAACAAATAGAATACTATAGCAACATGCAAGAGGCAAAAGGACTCATATCAATGAAACATAACAAGATCAAAACTAGTAAATAACGTGCTCACGTTATAACGCGAGCGCGTTATATTTTTCTTTGGGAATCCTTGAGCCTTAGCATTGGTAGTTGCCTTGGAATACCAACCCAGAGGCTTGGAGGGCATTCCCAATGACCAGAGACATGTTTTTACAAATTCTACAATTTTTTCACATAATCGGGTTCGTGCTCACCATCAGGATTGCATCTGGTTCAATATTGACAAAAGCAAACACATGGGTAATGTTAGGTTCTCTCTTAGCTATCCAATGATGTAATTTTTTTCACTTTTTAACAATGTTAAGCCTTTCATCCATAATTTCTTTTGTTTGTATGTCTCTTTTTTGCCAAAAAAGTAGTGTTTGGTTTTTTTTTCATTATAAATTAACCGTTCATTGAAATTTCAAATAAATTACATATTTATAAACTAGACTCTATTCTATATTTAAAAAAAAAAATTAAAAAAAAATTCAATTACCTTCAAAAAATTTAGGGGGAGCATGGCCAAAATTCTACTTTTCAGGAAGTGCCCACTTAGAAAATTAGTAAAAAATCAAATATTCATTAAAAAATTATCAGAAAAATTGTGCATCAACTAGATACTATTAGCTAACTTTTGACCATTGCGATTTTAAAAATACTACAAAAAAGTTCACCGTGCTCAAGTCGTACAAGAGTTGCTATGTTATGTTTTTCTGACAAAAATAGCACCAATTTGTGTACATCCCTCTTTTGAACCCCTTAATATCAACCATTTTCAAAATAAATTAGTAGTTTAGAAAGTAGACTCAAAGCACTTCGATCCTTATTTTTGTTCCATCTCAAAATTTTGAGTGTAACTATCCTCAATTTCATGTCCAAGGTCAGTATTTCCTTATTTCAGAAAAAAAGTGGCCACTTAAGCCCCCTTTTTGGGAACCATCTTGGTGCACTTACCCAAGTGTTAGAACTTCTTGATTCCCTTAACTATGGAAAATGCTTGCCTCTCTACAAAGTTGTAGTTTGTTTCATATTCCTTCAAGGTCCGGGAGTGAAATGCTATCAGATGTTCTCCCTTGCCATCGTCATCTTTCTGAGTTAAGATAGTAGAAATGCTTAACTTGCTACTGAATACATACATTATGAAGTCCTTGGATAAGTCTGGGTTGAACATAATAGGAGAAAAAGAGATAGCATCCTTGAATTTCTCAAAGGCTTCTCTGACTTCTTTTGTCCATTTAAATATTTGATCCTTTTTTAGCATTACGGTAATTGGCCATATTATTCCTACAAAATTAGAAATAAATTTGCTAATGAAATTTACCTTCCCCAAGAAATATTGAACGCCCTTCTTTTTGACTGAGAGAGGAAGCTCTTTGATTTATTTCACCTACTCAGTATCAATTGAAATTCCTTCTTTGGACACTACATGCCCTAGTAGTTTTCCTTACAGTACTCTAAAGAGACATTTTTTGGGGTTCAAGGATATCCCGAACTCTTGGAATTTCTTGGACACCATCTCTAGATGATCAAAATGATCATCCTTAGATTTGGAGAACACCATCAAATCATCCAAATAGATTAGGATAATCTTGTTGATTAGTTTTCTGAAAGCGATATCCATTGCCCGCTGGAAGGTACCTCCTGCATTTGAGAGGCTAGAAGGCATCTTGGCATATGCAAACGTTCCCCACTTAGTAGTGAACGTTGTATTATTTTGATCCTCCTCTTTGACATGGATCTAATTGTAACCGGAGAAGCCATCTAACAAGGAAAACATCTCCAATCTTGCCACTATTTGTAGGATTGACTCCATTGAGGGTAGCAGGTAATGATCCTTTAGGGATGCTCTATTTAAGTCTCGAAAGTCTACACATAGATGGATATTTCCATTCTTTTCTTGGACAGGGACTAGATTGGATACCCATGTGCTATGCTTGATTGAGAAGACAATCCATGACTGGATCAACTTTGTTAATTCTTGCGCCATTAGTGCTTCAATCTTGGGATTAATTGGCCTTTGTTTTTTGTGGACAAGATTTGCACCTTCTGCCAACTCAATTGTGTGTTGAATGATATTGAGATCATATCCCCTGAGGTCATCGTATGACTAGGGCACCATTCCTTCATATTTATCACAAAATTTGATAAGACTTTCTTTATCGTGATGTGAGACGTCCTACCCGACTTTGATCTTTCTTCCATCTCTAACTTGAAGGTCCACATAGTCACCTTTGTCTGCTACAAAATTTTGTTTGTCATTTCTTGAGTTGTCACAATTGAAAAGGTTTTTGAGAGTGACTAGTCCTTTTGGAAGCATGTTGGATTTTGGCTGGATGATCTATCCTTAATAGACTTTAGCAACCTTTTGTTGGAGCTGGTCAAAAAATTCTCCCAACTGTTGGATGAACAAGGCAATGTGTTCATCACTTTCAAACACTTGCTAGCTTTGGTCATTGTTTGGAATCGCCGATCAGACTATTACTCATACAAAGGGTTTGTTGTGAATGAGATCAGAGGCAAGATCAAACTGAGATGCGATTGATGCCATGTAATCCACATCTATATTCTATTCTTGGGGCACCGCCTAAATGTTGAAGGTTTCAAAACCCTCAGTTAGGTACCAAACTCGGTGTCTATAGGATCACATGTGGACATTCTTGGCTATAGAAATTCCTCAGACTTGATTGAATACTAGTTTAGAATCTCTGAACACCATCAATTGCTTAATTCCCATCCATTCCACAAGGCTGATACCTTGCCCTAGTCCTTCATATTCAGCTTCATTGTTCAAGTAGGTGAGCTGGAAGTGGAAAGACCTCAATTTCTTTTCATTCTATGGGGATATTAAACATATTCTAAATCTTGCACTATTCTTGCATCTTGCTCCGTTGAAGTGCAAAGTCCACATTTCTGAGGCTTGATCACCTTTGAATTCTTTGACAACCTTTAGGAGCACTTGATCTTCATTGTAGATGACATAGGTGCCTAGTCTGGTAGCATGGTAGTTGTCAAAAGGGTCAGTATCTATATGTTCACTCAAGAGAACATCTTCTCGATCATTCCGGTCTTCGGTCACTTTTTCATCTTCTAGTAGCTCAGCGCAATACATTTCTTGCTTGGTGATAGAGGTATGCGTGGCTTCAAAATTGATCATGGCTTCATCGGCTACATGTTCTAAATATAAAGATTTAGATTCTATCTTCATCTTTGAACCATGCTTGGTTCTAAGGATCAAATGCAACCAATCTAGGGACAAATATATGCCCACCTTTGAAGTAAATTCTCAGGATAGAGAGAGACCAAACATGGGGGAACATCTATGATTGTAGTGTCTTGCAGCACTGTGGTACTAGGGCAAGCGAATAGGGTCAAGGGAAGTTGTTTGATGACTCCTACAGTCTCGAATCTATTTCCATCAAGCTGCATCACTCCTCTTTTTAAGGGTTCATAGCTGAGTCTTAAAGCTTCAGCTATCAGTTTAGGCATAACTGTGGTGCTAGCACCGATATCAATCATGGCATTGTGTAATAATTTATCCCCTATAATGAGAGTTAAGAAGAAGGGTTGAGGCTTTGGCTTATCTCTTACTTTAGCAGGGGATTCCACTATGTTGTTTGTAAGAACTTTGGTAGACGATGTTTGATCAACAACCCTTATTTTGGGCAACTACTCCATTGGTGTTGTGCTCACTTCTTCCCAAAGAGCCTTATGTAGTAGTGTCTTTTGTTCCAGGATGGCTGGAATATCACATAGAGATACGTTAGTGAATGATTTCTTCAATTGTTCCACCACATTAAATGGTGGTAGATTCAAAGATTTCTTCTCCTTCGCTCTTGTTATAAAAAATTCCTTTCATGGAAGATTCAAAGGAGCACTTTTAGGTTGCAAACTGACTAGTTGCAGGATGACTGGTTCACCCATAAATCTCTTCTTTGAGTGAGTGTTGTAGTTAGATTGTACTTACAAAATTTTAGATGCAGACGTATCATTGGAAAACACTACTTCTTCCATCCATGATAAGAGTGCATGGTCGGGAGTGATGTCTGCTTCTTTCTCTAGTGACATCCCTTGCATTTATGCAGTGAGCACTGCATTGTCCATTTGTGAAGAGGTATACACATAGCTTCTGGGATCTAACATTGTGGCTTGGCTGTGCTACTCCACCACCTTTTGTTGTAGGTTGCCACGTAGGAAATTCTAGGGCATATGTGAATCACAACAAAGGGAAGCACTAGGGATTGGTGTCATCCACTAAATTGTTTTGTCCCATAGTTAGCTCTCTATTCAAACTTAGATTAGTGCTCCATAGTGAAGTGGGTACTGGTACTATTTGATTTGTTGTTTGCACCTATGGATTTATGCGAGTGCCTCCTTGGAACTAGTTTTGTTGGTAAGGGGACCTTCCTCCTTGATAATTTTGGTAGGTAGGTTTCAGAGGTGTAGACATGCAAAATTAACATTCTGCATTTGATTAGGTTCATTCATTAACTGAACTAGATTTCGCATTAGGTCCATTCATTGATTGATTAGATTCACCTTCATTCATTTATCAGGTAATTTCATTAATCTCCATTTCCTAAGATCATTTATTTAAAATCAAGCAAACATTATCATCAACCTTTTAATAAATCAAACATCCATTTAAAACAAATCCAAAATCATATGGCATCATTTTTTGATTTAAATAAATCAAATATCAAAGTCCTAAAAGTCAACTCACCTAATCATCATTAAACTAGCATAATCATCATTTATTTAATCTAACCATTATTAAATACTAATCTCACCCACTTGCATTCTCTAGATATCTCCACTTGCACAAATAAATCAATTTTATTGATTTATTAAAAACCCTCATTTTTCACTCAACATGACAAGTTGATTTGTCCCTCCAACATTGCATTTATTGCTGTTTTTCTTGGCCCCCTCTCAAAATTTATTGCAAAATTTGAATTCAAATTCTCCCTCTCATGGGCACTCTTCCCAAATTTTGCACATCCATTGGCCTATCATCACTTGACAAGTGGCCTATTCTCATTGGTGGATCTTTAGTCCCACATTCACCCTCTTGGCCAATCTCTCTTCAAGAAAATATATAAAAGAAGTCCTTCATTCTCATTCATGGATCCACAACTTTTATGCAAGGTTACTCTCTTGGTTTGAGAAATAATCTTGTTCTTCATCTCCATTGCACTTCATCATTTTAGCTATTGATCAAGGGTTGGGAAAGGGTCACTAGCACATGTGACACCAATCCACTATGGAATAGGTAACTTGTGTTTGCTTTCATAATGCTTGTAATTTTCTTTCATCCTTTATTGCATTATTTAAGCATTTTGTAAGGTATTTCATAGGAGTGTTTTTTTGAGGGATTTGTAGGTACTAAACTTTGTTTGAAGTTAGTGTTTGTAGATTTCAAAAGCACACTCACAGTTTGGAGCTAGAAGGAGGGCTGTGAAATCTTTGTTTTTGTTTGATGCTTATTGTCACCATATAAAGTCTTTTGTTTTTGCTAAGGCATTAAAATCTGCATATTGATAGGAATCTAAAGTCTTTTGTCTCTGATTATGCATTAAAAAGAGATATACATTTTCTTGCTTACATCCATTTCAAGGATTGTTTCTTTTTATGCATAAGTGTTAACCATTATCCTTCATCCCATCACTTTTTGAATTTAGGGGAGTCAATTACTGATTGCAGACCACCATTATTATGAGAAGCCATATGATATATGCCTATTTTAAATGAATGGATAACTTTGATCCTTTTATAAAGCTTCGTTCTCTACTGGTATGACAGTTGACAATGGTTGCACGTGGGGTGTGACTTGATTTTATCAATTTCATTTGCTTGAAAGCTTCTAAGTCCTTTCCACAAATTCATTCTACGTGCTTGACAAGTGTTATGCTTCATAAGAACGTCAAAAACATGGAAAAGGAAGGATGCTGCGCCAAGGTTGTAGAACTTGGCTTTACGCCTGCTAATTGAGTTGGCTTATAGTCGCTGTCTTTTCCTACACCTAGGCTCGAAGGTTCATGTATGTGACTTTTTCTTTGAAAACTTCTGCCAAATGGTTCATATACCTGGTATATGCATCCCTAGTCTAGCTTTATATTTACCACTGGCATTTGTCTGAAAGCTCTTCAATGCTTCGGACGCGTCACTACACCTACCACCTGCATTTTGCTTTGAAAGCTCTTCCCGATGGTATTTTCTTAAAAGTGTTTTAAAACCTCTCTCAATAGTTCTACTCATGCATAGATTTACACCCACATCAATGGTTTAAGACCACATTTCTCTTAGGCATTCTATCAGACAATCCGCGTGCCTTGAAGACCATAAAAAAAATGCATTCTTTTTCAGCCATTTTGTCAAATGATTCATTATGAGTATATCAACTTTCTATTTTGTAGTTATTAAATAGGACAATGAGCACATCAAAGAAGGTGTCGTCCACATTATTGCAAAGGTTGGTGCATCAGTTGGAGAACAAATGACATACACAGCTGGCTCAATAGATACTTCGCTAGAAACACTATGCGTAAAGGTTGATCAAAGATTCTCATTAAGTGTTTGCGTAGAATCTGGGTCATGTGCGAAGACTAAGCAACAAATCAAATCATTCAAACTAAAATGTGTTGAAGGCCTATGTCTGGATTTAATCTCTTAGTGAAGTCTGCAGTAATGGCTTGACGTGTTTCTGACCCTTGACAGGCAGAATCCCTTCAACACCTAAAGCAGTTAGCAGATTTTTAATGGATAGGTAGAGTTGATTTGATATTCGAGTCTGCAAATTTTCTGTTACATACGAAGTACAAATTGAATGTTATAAATGAGATTCTATAAAGTTTAAGCGAAGTTAAAGGCAACCAAGTCTGTTTTTTTTTTAACATTTGGGTTTTCTTTTAACATTAGATTTTTTGCTTACTTGTATTTTAAATTTTAGATTAATTTTGTTAACCATGGATTTTAGTATTAGCTTTAAATCTTTAGGCTTTTTATTTTTAGTTTTAAAGTTAGTGCTTAACTTTTGGCATTGGCTTGTAATTTTATCTAGAATATTTTTGTTAAAATTCTTTTAGATCAATCCAAATTTTAGAATAGATGTTAATTTAGATTAGTTCTCTTTTTTATTAGAATCTAATAAGTTTTTAGTTTTAATGTGATTGAAATGGATCATGGAAATCAAGATCTCTATTAATGATTCAGTTATTTTTCATTTGAGATTAACCTTTTATTCCAAAACAATCCTTGAAGCAATTTTAATTAGACCTTCATATAATTATTTGTTCTTTTTTTTTTTTTTACATATAGGTACAGCATGAAAACGAAGGGGGCACAAGGTACAAACGAAGGAAAGCAAGGAGAAGGCTAGCAAAGGAAAATGAAAGGAGGATATTTTGAAAAATCAAAGTGTTTTTAAACACTTTAAGTGTTTGTTCAACACTACTTCACGAAGTTGTTTATCTTTGCATTTTAGTACACTAATTTTCATTTGGATTTAAAAAGAACACTTGGTTTTTTTGCAAAGGCTAAAACAAACTTTAGGATCACAAACTTACTAGATTTTGTTTGGGATTAACAAATTGAACAAGGAAATTTCTCACACTTCATCTTGGTGCTTAAAATGAACTCACAATTGCTTTGAAGGATAAAATGAATGTGTGTTTGCTTTGTTTTGTGGTTACTTACTTAAAATAAAGTCATTGAAAGGGACGTATGCACTTCTCTCGTGCTTCTAAGTGATCTTGAGAATCAAAAGGCATTTTTGGTGATTTTAGCGTAAGATAAAGTGATCACCTCCACACTTCGATTTGGGCTTAAAAATTGAACATCTTGTGTGAGTGTGAGTAGAGAATTTTTGCGTATATTCTCTTTCTTTGTGCTATCAAAGATTGATCGAGTTACGTATTGTGTCTTTGCTTGCTTTTGTTTATCCTAGAGGGCCTGCCTTGGGGAAAAAGTACTCACCCAAGGGAACAACTCAACCGGTAACACTCTAAAGCCAATATTATTTCTAGCTGGGATATAAATGTGGATATTGGAAGAAACGCCAATATCACGCGGTTGAATCCAACAAGATGGATCCGAAAGGGGACTCTTGCCATGTTGGGTCAACTCCTACGAATGGAAAGTCCTTACTAGAACCCATGTGCTAGAATTTTCCAAAATCCTTAATCTATTTGTTGGTGCAAGAACTGTCATTCTGAAGCCACCCCACACTTTTACGGTCTTTAGTAGAAATGGAAAACATGCCATGGGAGTTTCATGGGTGTTGATGCTTGGCTGCCCCGTATAAGTGAGTGTCGTGGAAGGGAGCCAGTGGGGTCAAGCATCTAACCATTCTCTAAAGATAAGCATAGCTGGACTTGTCTAAGTGGGGATTCAACAAATATTGTCTTACACATCCATAGGGTTTGTACTTGTCTTGGTTTGAAAACACAGTGTTATATTTGAAAACATTTGCAAACAAACACTTAACAATATCATTCAAAATTTCAAACCCTTTTGGAGATAAATGCCATTGACTCAATCCATATGTTATTGCTTTCCCTTGGGATTCACATCCTTAGAGGTTTCTAAACATTGGATTATATCTCAATTTATCTCCTTAAGTAAACAATAGGAAACCCTTGCCTTAAGTTCATTAAATTTCCACATAACATATCTTGTGGAGTTTGAAGAAATTAAGACATTTGACATCTTAGTTTGAAAACTTAATCAAAGAAAGTGTATTTTGTAAAATAAAGCCATTAAGCAAAGATAAGAAAAATGAATTTTCATGTGTGAATGGAGACTCACAAATCCCAAAGCAAAAATCATTGGAAATCCAAAAAAGAATGTTCAAATGAAATCATTTCTTGGTTACAAAGGTCTTTAGGAAGCATATGCATGCTCTTTAATACCTAGTCTAGGAAAACAAAGTGTCTTTTTAAGGTTCACCTAAGGATCAAAACAAATCAAACCTCTTTCATCCATTTTTTGAAACGTCAAATCCATCTCACAAATCATCTTTTGAAAAATCTTGAAATTATCCTTGATACTAGGCTTTGTGGCAAAAAAATCAAAATCATCCAAAAACATTGTGACCAAGTCCTTGAAATTTTTTATCAAAACACCTTTGGCTAGGCATGTGTAGATGCATCCTTTTGCATATACTTAGTCAAAGTTATCAAAATCATCTTGTCTAACTTAGTGTATGTGGATGAATCCTTCTTCATATACTTAGTGAAACTATCATTTTATTTGGATAGGTATGGGTAGATGCATCCTTCTCCTCACACATATCCAAAATCATCATCCTTTGAACAAAACTATCCCTTAGATCGTTATCAAACATCTTAGGGTCCTTTTGTTCAAAATCCAAAAAAAAATCAAAATCAAACTCAAGGACAAAATCCCAAATCCCAAATCCAATCAAATTCAAGTTCTAAAGCCTAGTGTCTCATTCAAGACTTATCAAAATCCAAAACATTCATATCATTCATCATCATATCATCACCTTTGATCCCCAAAAAGCATCCTAAAACTTTCACTTTGGGACATAAAATAGAGATTAATCCAAAGAATCAAAAGATTCATCTCACATATTCTCAAAGATTGATCCCCATTTTATGGTTCTAACTAGATCTCAATACAAGAAGAGTATGGAAGCTAACAAAGAAACACCCGCTTCAAGTGATCTTAGCCAAACCACTCCTGAAATGAATCCCATTAGGGATGGAAATATCACAATTAGCCTTCCAACATCATCACAAAACCCACAAGAGGAAACCCAAGGGGAGGATCTTTCCCTTGGAATGTCTCATGAGGAAATAGTTGAAATGCTCCAAAATCCGGACAACCATAGAATCATCAACATCATGATGAGACTTAACCCTTCGTTGTACATGCTTGAACTAGCAAAAAAAGGGGCCAAGTTGCCTTCGGATTTTGATGTGAGTACTATAGTAGAGACATCTTTTCCACCAATCTCATGCACCATCCCCATTTCATCTACACCCTCATCTCAAAACGTCACAAAAAATATCCCGCAAATCACAACATCATTTGCTCCAACTCAACCCAACGTTAACAAGGGAAACACATTTCTCAATGCT
This sequence comes from Sequoia sempervirens, assembly GCA_007258455.2. Classification (NCBI taxonomy): domain Eukaryota; kingdom Viridiplantae; phylum Streptophyta; class Pinopsida; order Cupressales; family Cupressaceae; genus Sequoia; species Sequoia sempervirens. Next base: position 61,424,803 of record VDFB02075321.1, on the reverse strand, counting down.
CTTCAATCACATCCCCTTGTTAATAATCAAAACTTGGACGTAAACACCAAATTGGAATAAAACATCCCCCATAATCCATTACAAAAAAAAGTTCCTCTCACTTTACATTATGACCCATCATCAACATCTTTTCATGGAGCACCTCAAATTCCCCTCCTCACAAATTCACAAGAGGAGGGAGATGTGTTCGGACCAGGGGGCATTTTCAACACCACAACACTCTTGCAAGGATTCACCCCCCTTACATTTCCACCCCTCCCACCATCACCATTGTCATCTACACCACTCCTTTGTTTAGGGCTTCCCCCTCTACCAAGTATCAATCAAAACAACATCCCAACCATCAATCAAAACATTTTGCCAAATGCTCAAAACTTATTGTTGACATCACAACAGCAAATGAAAAACACACAAGCAATGGCAACATCATCAAACACCCCCACAACATTGCAAAGCATGGTCTCTCAAGGGCCAATCACATCAACAACACCATCCACCAATCATGTAATCAACATGACAACACCATCCACCAACCAAATAATCAACACAACATCATCATCTACCACCATTCCAGACCCACCACCACCCCCACCACCACCAATGTTCACCACATCAAACCAATTTGACGTAGCATTACAAGCCACTTTTCAAAGAGGATATCAACAAGTGCAGAAACAAAAAGCCATGCAACAAGCCGCTCAAGCTCTGCAAGCTACCAAAGCTGCACAAGCTGCATTACAAATGCAACAACAACAACAAGCTGCCCAAGCTGCACAAGCATTACAAGCACAAAGGGTCACTCAAGCACAAATTTTATTACAACAACAAGCAACACAAGCGTAAGATCAAGCACAACTTCTTGCACAAGTAGTGCAAATGCAAGCATATTAGCAAGCACTAAAACAATACCAAGAGCAACAAGAAGTAGCAAAATTGGCAACCCAACAACAAGCATTGTGGGAACAAGAACAAGCAGAACAACAAGCATTGTTAGAATAGCAACAAGCGCAGCAACAAGCACAACAACAAGCATTGTTGGAACAACAACAAGCACAACAACAAGCACAAATCCTAGTGCAACAACAACAAGATCAACAACAAGCATTGTTCATCCAAAAGCAAGTAGAAGCCTACTTCACCCACCACAACATACCGATACCATTGAACAACACAACAACCAATCCATCCATCAAAACCATGATTGCAACACCTCAAAACACATTCATCCTACCCCTTGATCCCCAGAATGATGTGATGACACAACTCAGGTTGCTCTCGCAACAAGTGCTTGACCTTCAGTCGAGGTGAACAACCAAAACATCAAGCAACTTGTGTCCCTATCCATTTGATAGGAGCTTAGAAATGAAACCATTCCCTAAGGGATTTGAGATTCCAAAATTTGACAAATATTGAGGGATGGGAAACCCTGAAGATCACATTAGGGAATTCCAGGTTCATTGCATGGAGGTCGCATACGACGATACTTATCTGATGTGACTATTTCCTAGAAGCTTGGCAGGCCCCACCATAGAATGGTTCTCTCGCTTACCTATAGGCATCAAAACATTCCAGGAAATCAGAGATGAATTCATTAGAAACTAAGTATGTATCATTGCAATGGATGTCAGTCTCGAAGAACTATATGCTCTAAAACAAGGAAAAAATGAATCTTTTGCTTCATTTCTTCAACGATGGCGATCCAAGGCCAATCAAAGCAAGTGGACCATGCCAGAGGAACAACAAGTCTACACAATCATCACCAACCTTGAAAACCTCTTTTCATTCCACCTCAAGGTTTAGGGAATCACCACCTATGATCAACTGATCTCTAAGGTGCTTAGCATTGAAAGATCCCTTGCAACCCAACCCATCGAATCAATGCCATATCATGAACAAAAAAACAATCACCCACCATCAAATTACAATGATAAACCTCGTACATGGGCGAGAAAAAAAAACATCACTAATGATGGCGTCATCGATGCCAAGGTGGTCATTAGTGGTCCATGCCAAAATACACCCGCATCGCAAATCCAACCACAACACCAAAACACTCATCACACAACATACCAACCCAATAATCCCACCATCAATAACATCAATGACCAAAGAGGACCACCTCAACGAAAAACATACCCCAAACAAAAATACACTACTTTGGGGGAACCACTTGAGGACATCATGAAAAAACTAATCGACAAAAAACTCATCCAAGCTCCTACATTTGAGAAATATCAAGAACCTGATGTGAAACCTCCTTGGTACAATGAAAATCAACTGTGTGAGTTCCACAAAATCAAATGCCACACCACAAAAAATTGTATGAGACTCAAGAACATCATCCAAGATCTCATCGACAAAAGAATTATAAATGTGGAAACACCTACCGAGAATCAGGATCTTAAAATCTATATGAATCTGATGTTGAATCATGGCAAAAAGGGAATAAAAAGGATAAAGGAAAAGGCAGTGTAAATCATGTATACAAAACAATCGTTGCCTCCCTAAATGAATACTACATGGTCATCACCATCAAGGGCGCTCATGCCAAAGACTGTGGAGTCACCACAAGAGGCGGAAAAGTCACCATCACAAGATCATCCCAACCCAATAGAGTCCCTAAATCAAGATCCACTCCGTATAGCTACAATGTTGTAGAAAAACTCAAAAGAACACCAACACACATCTCCATCATGGAGTTGTTAAAAATCTCATCAGTGCATAAAAAGATCCTCGAGGAAGCATTAGCCTCATCTACTATCCCCGCAAACCTCGATGCAGAACAATTCCAAGCTATGGTTGGAAACATCATAACACCTAATCTCCTTACATTTTCCAACCAAGATTTACCCACTCAACCATCTCACAATCATGCACTTCACTTGGAGGTCATTGTGAATAAGAGCAAAATCAAAAGGTTCTTGGTGGATGGAGGTGCAGGTTTGAACATCTGTTCTCTTAGCCTCATCAAGCAATTGAAAATATTATAAGATTCCATTGACAAAGGCAAGGGCATCACAATCAGAGCATATGATGACCAAGAAAGAGTATCTTAGGGCACAATTAAGCTCCCTATCCAAGTAGGGCCAACACTCATGGAAACCACATGTTAGGTCTTGGACCTCAAATTGCCATACAATATCCTCCTGGGACACCCATGGATTCATGCGATTAAAGCCGTAGCATCAAACTTCCACCAATGTGTGAAATTCACACAGAATGGACAAGAGGTTACCATCCATGGAGATCTTGGGCCATTTTCATACTGCAAGAACCTTGAAGCTAAATATTACAAAATCCCCCAAGTGCCAAAAAATGATGAGGACCCATCCACATCATACATCGATCCGGCCACTCTCATGTCCACTTTTGCGACAGAGACACCTGCCATTCCCACCATATCCAATATCAAGCTCATCATCCAGGAGGATGGTTGTGAAAGTTATAGGCTCCCTAACAATGCTTTTGTGATAGGAGAGTTACTATAATCTCCAAGATCATGAGGATGCCCACAAGAAAATCAAGCTCCCACATCACAAACCTATCCTCAAAATTATCTTGAATTCACAATATGGGGAGACCTTGGCCATGAGGTAATTGAAGAAAATCCATCAAACATGTTGTATCAAGATGAAAGACCAACAGCTAATCTACCAATGGATGAAAGAAGCAAAGGCCTACACATGATGCTCGCGATGGGCTATGACCGCAATCAGAGACTGGGACAAAATGACAATGGGATCATAATACCTATCATGCCAGAGATGTGACCCATAACAAATCTTGGTCTTGGATGTGCCACTCTGAGAATAACCATACATAGCTAAAGTCCTCCGGTTAGAGCCGCTAATGTTTGTCCTCAGCCAGTAATAGGACAACTACACTCACCAATAGTCACAGGTAAAGACACACATAATTTTATAACTAAGCCCTACATTAGTAGCGATGATGAAGATACCTTATCCAACCTACCTAGGTTATTCGAAGATACCACCCTGTGTATGATTAGTACCATATCCTTTGAACCAGATAGTCAAAATCACAAGATCCACTTAGTCTACCCCCAATTGATCGACTATGACCAACGAGGACCACCAGTTCTCGATACATTCAAAAATGATGAAGCACTCTCAGAATTCATGGGGTTGAGGGATAAAATTCCAAATGGAGATCATAAGGCAGGATTCATAATCGAGTTGGACACACATGCCTATTACGGGGAAACGATTGAAGCCTTCAGTCACAAAAGTGAGAAACTAAGAATCATATCCAAGTCCTTGAGTGAAAACCACATTGTGGCACTCTCTGACAAGAAAATAGTAAAAAGAAAGGATGTATCCAATGGTGAAAACCTCTCTGAGGTGCCTGAGGATGAAGGATTCAATCTTCCCCTAAGAGCTATTCATCAAGAGAAGTCAACAGTCTTGGCCAAAAAATGCAACCCAATCAACCTAGCAACAGAGGAGACCCCACATATCACATTCTATGTGGAATCACTATTATTAGAAGAGCAAGAACTCCTAGCAGCGTTCCTAAGGGAAAGACAAATAAACTTTGCATGGAGTTATGCTGATATGCTAGGACTTGATCCAAATACTATGGTCCACCACCTAGCAGTGTATCCAGATGCAAAAATTGTTAGACAAAAGCTTCAAAAAATGCATCCCCAAATTGCTTTGTTAGTCAAAATGGAGCTCAAAAAGCTATTAGATGCTGGATTCATCTGACCAATTGATTATCCAGAATGAGTATCGAACTTGGTACCTATTTCAAAACTTGACGGAGCCATCAAAATCTATACGGACTTCAGAGATTTGAACAAAGCATGTCCCAAGGATGATTTCCTGCTTCCCAATATTGACATGATTGTACACATGACAACAGGACATGAGATGCTATCAGTAATGGATGAATTTTCAGGATGCAACCAGATTATGATAGCAAAAGAAGATCAACACAAGACGGCTTTCACTTGCCCATAGGGGACCTACTACTGGAACATGATGCCATTCGGCCTAAAGAATGCAGGAGCAACCTATCAAAGGGCCATGACACTAATATTCCATGATATGATTCACAAAATAGTCGAATACTATGTCAACAACATCCTAGCAAAGTCAAGAAAAAGACAAGATCATATAGCAACCCTAAGTGCTATCTTTGATAGACTGGAGAAATAAAAAGTCAGACTAAATCCCAAGAAGTGTGTCTTTGGCATACAATTAGGTAAACTGCTAGGATACATAGTTTCCATGAGGGGTATTGAGGTGGATTTGGTGAAAGTAAAGGAAATCCTTGAGATGGAAGCACCAAAGACATTAAAACAACTGAGAGGCCTCCAGGGCCGACTTCAATCCATTTGATGGTTCATAGCACAACTAGCAGACAAGCAGAACCCATATTCGCACCTTCTCCACAAGGGGGTAGTATACAAATGGGATACAAAATGTGAAGAGGCATTTAACAAAATCAAGGAATATCTACTAACACCTCCAGTGTTAATGCCACCTATCCCAAAGAAGGCATTGATCTTATATGTGTCAGCAATAGCAGCAGTGCTTGGATCTCTTCTAGCCCAGCATGATGAAAATGGAATGGAGAGGGCCATATACTATATTAGTAGGACAATGGTGGGTCATGAGCTAAATTACTCATTCATTGAGAAAGCATGCCTCGTAGTAGTGTTTGCATCCCAAAAATTTAGACACTACATGTTGGCACACAAGATCAAGCTTATTGCCAAAATTGACCCCCTTAAATATCTCTTATCAAAGGCAATGTTAACTGGCAGAATGGCAAAATGGGTCATGATATTATCAAAATATGACATCGAGTATGTTGAAAGAAAAGCCATCAAGGGTCAAGTTATTGCAGACCAATTAGTAGAAGCACCTATGTATTCTAAGAATCCCCTTGTCTCTGAGTTTCTAGATGAGTATTTTTAACCTCAACGTTGCTGATCACTGGAAACTATACTTCGATGGTTCATACACACAACATGGCTCAGGAGCTAGTGTCTTCTTCATCACTCCACAAGGGGATTGCATACCAAAGTCATACAAATTGGCATTTCCTTGCACCAACAACATAGCAGAATATGAGGCTTTGACTATAGGTCTCAGAATAGTAGTGCAATGGAATATCATAGCTCTCAAGGTCTATGGAGACTCTCAGTTGATCATAAATCAAGTCAATAATGAATATCAGACAAAGGATGACAAGCTAACCCCGTACAAGAAATTGGTGGAGACCCTAAAGGAATCCTTCATCGACATAACATTTGAGCATATTCCAAGAACTAACAACAGAGCCGTTGATGCCATGGCTACAATTGGGTCTCTAGTAGACATCCCTCACAACATGCTGAAATATGAATTTCTGATCGAGCAGCTTCTCGTTCCCACATTCGAGGTATCAAAATCAAAATATGTGTGTCAAATCATTGGTCCTGGCGATCCTTGGTATCATGACATCTATACATATCTTCACATAGGAATCATACCCGCTGACCTACCATCGAGCCTAAAATGAACCTTTATCAAAAAGGCATCTAGATTTGTCATCCTAGGTGATACCTTATACCGTAGAAGCATAGAAGGTACCTTGTTGCACTGTCTAAATGCTGAGGAGGCATTAACCACTCTAACCGAGGTTCATAAGGGTACCTGTGGCTCACACTCGAGTGGAATAACCATAGCCAAGAAACTACTGAGGCTGGGGTACTATTGGCCCGCAATGGAGTGAGAAGCACATGATCATGCTAAAAGGTGTTTACAATGTCAGCAGGATGGGGACCTCATCCATGCTCCAGCTCAAGAGCTTCACCGATTATCACACCATGGCCCTTTTCGTAGTGGGGACTCGATCTCATTGGGAAAATCTCACCCACCTCATCCAATGGCCACAAATTCATTATAATTGTAACTGAGTACTTCACAAAGTGGGTGGAAGCCATACCCATGACATATATCACTAGGAAGCAAATCTCAAAATTCATCTTGAACTATCTCATTTTTTGTTATGGTGTTCCACAAGCCATTATCTCAGATAATGGGACACCATTCAAGAACCAGGAGGTTCACACCTTGTGTGAGAAATTCAAAATCTAGCATCGCTTCACCCCATACTATCCCCAAGGCAATGGCCAAGCAGAAGCCTTGAACAAAACCATCCTCAAAATCCTCAAGAAAATAGTCAATGACGCAGGTCGTGACTGGCATCTACAACTTAATCTCACCCTCTGGGCTTATCGAACTAGCATCCACACACCCACTGGCACCACCCCATTCTCCCTTGTTTATGGATCATAAGTTGTACTACCTATTGAGATCGAGCTCCCATCCGTTAGAATATCATTGCAAAATCTCATCACTGATGAGGACTATCGGGTGTCAAGATTAAATGAGCTGGAGTTACTGGATGAGAGATGCATAGATGCTTTGAATCATCTACAAGTCTATCAAAATAGGCTCAAATGAAGCTACAACAAGAAGATCAGAAGCGGGACTTTCCAAGTCAGAGAATTGGTCTTAAAAGAAAATTAGAAGAATGTTTTGAATCCCAACAGCAAAGGCAAGTTCAAACCCAGTTGGTTAGGGACTTTCATCATCACAACAAGCTATAAATCAGGGGCATATCAACTATCAACACCCAAAGGGGATCCTCTGCAGGAGCCATGAATAGCTCCCATCTCAAAAAAATTTATGCCTAATTCTTCTGGGTATAAAACCAAAAATCCAAAAATTCAAAAAATCAGAAAATGTCCTGAAAAATGGTTACTTGACGAAAACCTAGCAAACAGGCATCTTGGTGACAAAAAAAGAAGAAGCAAAAAATAAAAAATAAATAAAAAAAAGGATAAAAAAATAGTAAAGGAAAAAAATCGTCCTCTACTGAAAACCACTTCGATGGCACTTTGGGCAAGTACCTCAGTGAAAACCTAGCAAATAGGCACCTTGTGTAAATAAGCACTTTCCATCCACAAGGACCTTTATAGCTTGTTCATCATTATCCCTCCATTTCGCTTCCATCATCCATCTCATCCATATCTCCATTCATCACTCATCCACTTGCATCCACACCATAGCTTGGTCTTGTGTTCGTATCATGATCCCTCCTAGTACTACTCGGCCCATTCTCAAGGTCAGTTTGTCTTGCCTTTATCGGAGTAGTCTATTGCATCACGCTGGGGGCACATTCTCATCGGATCAGATTCGTGTATGGTCTTAAAGTTCTCAAAACATCAGAAAATCCAAAAACATCAAAAAATCAGAAAATCCAAAAACATAGAAAATCAGAAAATCCAAAACATCAGAAAATCCAAAAATCCAAAAACATCAGAAAATCAGAAAATTCAAAAACATAAAAAAATCAAAATCCAAAAACATAAGAAAATCAGAAAATCCAAAAACATAAAAAATTAGAAAATCCAAAAACATCAGAAAATCAGAAAATCCAAAAAACTTCAAAACATCAGAAAAGCCAAAAACATCAAAAAATCAAAAAAATCCAAAAACAGGTCAAAAAAGTTATTCAAAAATCCAAAACAAGGTCGTCTTGTCGAACTACGTCATCTTTGAGCTTGAACGTAGGCAAGGTTGATCTTTGATCATCCCCCGAGACATTTAGGTCAGTCCTAAGGAGTCTGTCATAATAAACTGACATCGCATCATGTATATCTTCATATGTAAATTGGTCAAATCGTTAGTCGAACTACGTGGTCTTTGCGTGTATAATGTAGGCAAGGCTAATTTGTTGATCAGCCCCCGAGGCCCCTAGGATAGGTCTTTAGGTTAGTCTCTTGGTCAAAAATCTTGAAAATACCAAAAACAGCCTTAAAACATTTCAAAATGTCAAAAGCATCCAAATATTTGAAAAAAACCCATCCGCCTCATCTCGCTTGCACCTGCAATAAACACCATTCATAATAAATTGATCGTCATCCTCAACCTTTGGTGAAACAGTTAGAAACAAGTCTAGCAGGATAAAGTAAAACTCAAAAGCGTCAAGTCTCAAGTCTCAGTCAGTACGTAAACAAGTTGGTCAAGTCTTTGTGTCGATAGTCCATCATCCAAACAGTCCCATATCAATCATCTGATAACATCATGCACTAGGATGAATACTTCCTACAAGGGGCATTATTTATCAAAAAGAACATTTTGGATAAATGAAATGACATGCCGTCATCCACTAACATGTCCTAGGATGTATCCTTCCTACAATGGGCATTATCTTTTGGCAATAAGTTTCGATTCTTATCCTATCAAAACACATCCCTTTGGCTAGAGATATGAACATTGACTTGTTTGCGTACTTGATCCTTTTATTTTGACTTATCTTATTGTGCTCACTCCAAGGACCTCTTGATGATATCTGAATGAAGGATTTAGAGAGATAGGAATGGGGCAATGATCATTATCCTTTTGTCTGCTATGCTTGTTGGACGTTCTTGTAAAATAACTCGGTGAATACTTTCTTTGTTAGACATGTATAGAGGATGTTTGGATAGCTTGTTGACTATTGTATTGATTAGTTATACCTTTTCGTGTCTTGGTCCAAGGTGTTTAAAACTTCTAAAGTGCATCCTAGCAAGGTTTCCATATGTCATGTGTGAACAAGAATACTCCTATCTATTTGTTGAGTCAAAGTCCATCACACTAAGTACAACGTCATCTTGGTCCTTTATACCTTGATGCATCGTGCTTAGGCATGTTATCAAACACAAAGTAATTGAACCTTTTAAAATACCAATCCTTGATAAGCAAATCATCCATTTCTCATCATCATTTCTCATCATCATCTCTCATTATGTTGGCTTGTTGGATCCTCTTGTCATCATCTAATTTCTTCATTTTCTGCACTAACATCATACCATGAATAATTAATCATCATCACCAATACATCCATCATGCATCCATTATGCATTCATCTTGCATCCATAAATCATTAGTATTCTGCATATCATCTCACATGCATATCATCATCATAATATAGATCTGTTAGTCTAAGCATCTCATAAATCATCCATTGCATCTCATAGCATACCACATCATCAATCTCATCCATCTCGCATCATATAATCATTTAAGTTGTTTAGGATAATATATATTTGTTATTCTAAGCATCTTAAAATCATCATCTTTGCATCATTGTCCATAACCACCCATTTTGAAACTCTTTATCGCGAGATCGACCCTCAAATCGAATCTTTTCGCTCGATCTCTCGAGGGGGCAATGTACCAGTGTACTTCTTTCCACTGGGGCATCCAAAAAATTATAAATTTTTTGATTTTGATCATGGCAAGTTATTCTTTGAACCAACACAACAAGTACATTGCTTCAAAGAGGGGCAAAATGTAGACATGCAGAATTAACATTCTGCATTTGATTAGGTTCATTCATTAACTAAACTAGATTTCACATTAGGTCCATTCATTGATTGATCAGATTCACCTTCATTCATTTATCAGGTAATTTCATTAATCTCCATTTCCTAAGATCATTTATTTAAAATCAGGCAAACATTATCATCAACCTTTTAATAAATCAAGCATCCATTTAAATCAAATCCAAAATCATATTCCATCATTTTCTGATTTAAATAAATCAAATATCAAAGTCCTAAAAGTCAACTCACCTAATCATCATTAAACTAACATAATCATCATTTATTTAATCTAACCATTATTAAATACTAATCTCACCCACTTGCATTCTCTAGATATTTCCACTTGCACAAATAAATCAATTTTATTGATTTATTAAAAACCCTCATTTTTCACTCAACATGACAAGTTGATTTGTCCCTCCAACATTGCATTTATTGTTGTTTTTCTTGTCCCCCTCTCAAAATTTATTGCAAAATTTGAATTCAAATTCTCCCTCTCATGGGCACTCTTCCCAAATTTTGCACATCCATTGGCCTATCATCACTTGACAAGTGGCCTATTCTCATTGGTGGATCTTTAGTCCCACATTCACCCTCTTGGCCAATCTCTCTTCAAGAAAATCTATAAAAGAAGTCCTTCATTCTCATTCATGGATCCACAACTTTTATGCAAGGTTACTCTCTTGGTTTGAGAAATAATCTTGTTCTTCATCTCCATTGCACTTCATCATTTTAGCTATTGATCAAGGGTTGGGAAAGGGTCACTAGCACATGTGACACCAATCCACTATGGAATAGGTAACTTGTGTTTGCTTTCATAATGCTTGTAATTTTCTTTCATCCTTTGTTGCATTCTTTAAGCATTTTGCAAGGTATTTCATAGGAGTGTTTTTTTGAGGGATTTGTAGGTACTAACCTTTGTTTGAAGTTAGTGTTTTCAGATTTCAAAAGCACAAGAGGTACGGCTTGATTGTGCTTGATAACGATTATCTCATTAACAATAGTTCCCAACATTTCCTTGAACTCGCTCATCTCCTCTTTTGAAGAGCTGGATGTAGAGGCAACAATTTGCGGCACACTCGAATGTGTGTACATGGATGGAGGAGGAGCCGATATCTTAGGGAATATAGGAATGATGGGTTGAAGCAACAATTTACCAACGTCTATCAAATTGTTCTCCGCCTTGATAGCGATACTATATGCACCTGTTAGCGTGGTTTTGCCAAGAGACTAGATCATCATTTAAATGTCAGGATTGATAGACTTTAAGTAGAACACAAATACTAGATTGGGTGGTGAGTGGATGTTAACTTGAATCCTCTACCAACTTGTATGGAACTGAGCATTGAAGTTAGCAATGGCTTTGTGTGGGGCCTGCTTTATGACCGAGAGCTAATAGTATAGTGATGATCGCTCTTCTTCATTCAAAAATCTTTGATAGAAAGGCTTCTTGAGCTCATCTCAGGTACTGATAGTGTTTTCTTGCAACGTGTGGTACCAATCCAGTGCCTTTCCCCTGAAAGAGGCAGAAAGTAGACTTAACACCACATTTTGGGTTGTAATCCCATGTACTAGACATACGTCTGCAACATCTTGCAAGTGTTCAGACGGTGTTTTTGAGCCATCTCCAGTGAATTTAGGTATATCCTTTAAGGCAGAAACTGGGATAGCTTCCCAAATAGAAAGTGCTACTAGTGCAACAAGAGGGCTTTCAGCATCCCATGCCACATAATTTCTATTAGCATTAGGCAACATGGCTAGCGAAAAGGGAGGAGGAAGCAGAACATTCACTAATTGGGTCATGAGCTGTATTGTCCATAATGGTGGTACTAATAAACCAAGATTATTTTTTTTTTGGGACCTAGTAATATGTCGATGGCTCATATACCCTTCTAAAAATTTGATTCATTTAAGCTCAGTCTCACCGAGCGTTCCAGGAAAAAGAAAAACTGTTGATGCCAAAATTTGGCAAGGTAACAACCCTTTGTGGGAAACTCAGTTTATGGGGGACTTATTGTGCTAAACTGAGTGACCTCTAGATTTTCAAAGAAGTTGGCTTCTTCTGTAATTGGGGTTTTAGAATGGTAAATGGAAGAAGATATAAAAATAAAGAATCTAACTAAGGCGATGTGCCAAAATGTATATAAAAGACACGATAAACCTATCTTTTGGATATGATCTAAGGGCCCACTTAGCAACTTACCATGTCTTAGAATAACAAAAATTAAGGGTTGCAGCATGAAAACCTCATTCAATGACATAAAATAATAATCATACCTATTTACTGAAAAAAAGAGTCAAAAGACATGATCCAAACCAACAAACTTGCATTCAAATTATAGAAGTACGATAAATAAACCATTCAAACAATAATGGCATAGTATAAAGTTTATCAATAGCATAAGAAACAAAGAGGCCAAACAATAGCACAATCTGTAAGTTCTTGCAATGATCTAAATAATAAAGGCCTGGTCTCTCCAAAAATCCTGTAATTCTAAAACTAGTAAAGCTTTAAAAAGCATGTAGCAAGTAATCTTTGAACTCGGAACCTCCAACTTCTTGAACTAGAACTAGGGGGCTCCTTTAGAAGCAAAGAGCAGTATTTATAGTGAGTCTTCCACCACTTGGTGAGCAACAACTGAAAATATTTTGAATCCTGGGCAATTATGTTGAGGCAATGATTCCCCTCGGTCATTATAATAGAGAAGGTTTATGACATAGCACTTGGTTGCCCCCCATTTAGGTGCATCCCCTTTGAATGATGGCAGTGGTCCCAGCAAAGTCCTATGCAGACAAGTGTCTCTTCCTCAGATAGGCAATTAGAACATGTGGCAACATATCACAACCCTTTGTTTTCTTTAATCTTTCACTGAAGAAGCTTGCGCTGAAGGGACGTGTGGCAACATTTCGCTACCCATGATCAATTTACCCTTTCTTTTTTGAAAAAATGTGCGGGGATGACACATAGCAATAATTTTTGATAGACATTGCTTGTGGGGTCCGATGAACCTTTTTGCGAATGGGAGCTATGTGGCACACAGGTGGGGACTAATGAGGAAGTGATAGGAAGCAATCAAAATGACCCGCGATGAAGACACATGGGAGCATATCAGGGGTTGATAGATGAGCAGGGAGAAAAATCCCCCGAAAAGAAATGAGCGGACATGTGGCAGAGGCTGTGGTGATAACCAAAAGGGGGCCGATGAATTTATTTGAAGGCATGGGCCAACACTTATCCAAAATCCAAAAACCCAAAGGGAGCATGGTGAATTTCATATTCACACTAACCACAAAAAATTTCCCTCCAAACCACATGCATTTAGTGCCTCTTACATCTCAACCACATGCATTTCATGCCTCTTACATCTCAATCACATGCAAGGTGCTCAATCCTCACCCATTAGCATTGAGAAAAAGTGTCCCAATCTCATTGGCTCTCTTTTAGTCCCACATTCCTCCCATCTCTTCATTATTCAATCCCTCAACCTATAAATAGAAGCCACTTATACTTGAAAACTATCTACAATCTTATGCATTGGCACTATAGGCACATTCATCTTGCAGTTGATCACTCATCTTTTCTTGTTCATCATTTTGGAATCTTATCAAGGGGGTGGGAAAGGGCATCCTTCTCACATCAAAGGAGCACCACTCCCACTATGGGATAGGTTTGAACATGCTTTTTTATGCTTTTATTTAAATTCTTTGATATTTAGTGTCTTGTTTGGCATATTTAACATGATTCAATATCTCATAGAGAGGCTTTTGTTTGCTTTGTTTTAAATGGATTAATATACTAATGTTTTCTTTTGAGAAAATGCAAAAAAAAGATTCTACAACACTAAAGACTCTGAGAAGAATACCTCTAGAGATACAAGGAATATCTATAATGGCAAGGAAAAAGGTGGATCCAGTTCTAATCATAATCCAAAAGGATTCAAAAGTACTCCATCAACAAAACAACATGCTCCCAATAGGTTCAATCAATCCTTTCAAGGTTACTATTCTTCTTGTAATATTTTTGGGCATAAGAGTATTGATTGTAGAGTTAGACAAAGAAAGAATAACATAGGAAGAAGGTATTTTGTACATCAAAGAAACAATATTGCTTTATTTCATGGAAATTGCTATGCCTACAACAATTATGGTCACAAGGCTGATGAGTGTAGATCTAAAGTAAAGAGGAACAACTCTGTTCTAGAGCACAATGTTGTGTACTACAAGTGCAATAATATGGGACCCAAGGAAAACTACTATAGGAATGGTTTTGTGAAGCCATCTTCTTAGTATCAGAAAAAGGATGAATCCTTTAATCGAAAAAAGAGGGGAAATGAAGAGATCTAGAATGAAGACCATGAGAAGAAGGATGATTCTACTCTTGTGCACTCTACACAAGATTCCAAGACAAATTGAGATAGAGTATTATCATAGGGGGAGATGTCACTTGCATAACCATTTTTCCCCCTAAAAAGAAATGGTGTTGAATACTTCAACATGAAGGCTGATTTGAATCAGATCAATCAATGTGTAGATCTATTGTGCATAAATGGACCTTGTTTGGTGTTCCTGGTGGAAGGTGGTGTATAAGAGTGAATTTTCACCCCATATGCAAATCCCATTTTTTCCTTTATCCACCTTAGAAAACCAAGTTTAGAGGCTTAATTCCACCTAAGTCTGCTACTTGCATCCCACTTGGCACTTGTTTTGAGTGTTGGTGGAGGCGTTTCTGTCGAGGATGTCCGCATGGTGCATTTACATCCCTAGTAGATTCCTACTGTTGAACCTACAGAGGCGTTACTCTTCTCATTGGAGGTGAAGTTGTAGTGCCCCCTTTGGCTGATCGACCCAAATATGGCCATTTTTCCCCATACCTTCTTGAAATTCATTCTTCCAACTTACATTTCAACTCTTCACGACTTCAAGCTTCTATTCTCAGACACTCACATTCACTTTGAAGCATTCCAAGCATTTCATTGTAGCCAAATCAACACTCCATCACTTTGGTAGAACAAGTTTGGGACCACACCATTGTAGTAAAGGCTCGAGTACTCTTATTTTTTCCTCCATGCAGCCTTGAGTGCTCTTGGTGGAGGTGGTAAGCTTCCCTCTCCTCTCGTCTATCACTTGGTTGAGTAACATAACAATGTTTTTTAGTGCTTCTTTTCTCTTTACTACATTATTTACTTTATCTCATTTCCTTGGTTATCCGTGGAGGTGGAAACACTTAAACAGGGGTCTGATTGAGCTAGAACCCTATACAACCACCCAAAATTTTCCTCTCTTGTTGTGTGTAGGAGTACATGCTTCTCAAGGGATTAGCTGGCAAACAAATTCCTTGGTCAGATTCTCCCTACTCTCTTCACTCTTGCATATTTTCCTTATAATATTAGAGAGTATTTCATTTATTTAATCACATCATTCTAGGCCTTTAGTTAATTAGTTGGTCCATTAGCTAGTTTTATTGTTTTGACCTCATCTTCACTGTTGTCTAGCCATACATATACCAACACACTTTTTAAATTCCAGCGCACCGTGTTGACGTCCAGAGACCGTGCTTTCATCCTCAGACATAGAGCTTCCTGAGGCATAGCCTTAGACCTAAAAATTAGCTCACCTAGCCCTTTCTTGTGTTTCAGGTTTGTAGAGTAACTAAGAGGCTCTATAGTCCTCATTACTCTTGCCTTGCATTTCCTTACATTACACTTAGCTGAGGTAAGTTAGGGCAGCCTCTCGCATCTTGACCCTCTTTGAATTGGGGTCTTGCATGCGGTGGTCCCCCTCTCTTACATTTTTGGTGAACATGACGTGAACCATTTTGGTTCCATTCTTGCAATCCTGACAGTTCCTTTCCTCGTACCCTAGGAGTGTTGTGAGGCTGTCACCTTACAACCCAGCCTACAACCCCTAGTTCACGTAGTTGGAAGGTTCCAAAGGTATTGTACAATGAAACCTTAATTGGGTCATTGTCTTATCTATTAACCTTTAGGGACTCTGTGAAAGCATTGTCTAGTGTGTGTAATGGATTCCTTCTTGCACCAACCCATTCCCTCTATCTAGCCTATGGATAGTGGTACTTGTATAACTTTCACTTCATAGGACCTACTGATAGGCTTTAACAAGGAACCATCTCCTCTTTACATTCCTGTGCGGATCAATGGAAACATCGTAGCAGGTGTTCTCATTGATCTAACATCACAAGTGAACATAATAATAGCGGAGATTATGCTAATAAACTTCTTACACAAGGATGGGTATGATGCTCTTGTGAATACCATCCGCACACATGATGGGCTTTGTGTACCCCCTTTGGGTAGTATTGTCCTGTCGATCTTAGTTGGACCCAAGTCTATGAAACTCCTATTTGATATCATCCTTGGGTCTAGACTCTTTAGGGTAAAATTGGGTATCCCTTGGTTAGTGGAAATGAATGTGGTGCCCTCCGTTGTGCATAAATGTCTAAAATTTACCCATGGGGGCTTCGTGCATGTAATGTACGACACTGGTTATAGACAACTGGTTGCATGTGGTAGCTACTCCTTGGACCACTCTTGGCCTGTGCCTATTGGTCCTCTCCTACCTAGGAAGGACCTTGTGAACCAAACATATCAAAACTATAAGAAAGGGCGTCTAAGGCCGAGAGTGATATACCCTCCTCCACCTTATGTTGTTTCACATAGGGCTTGCTTAAAAGCTGACAATGATGCCACTAAGGCATGAAAGAAGGAAGAAGAGAAACGGTCTCGCGATCCCCCTTCTTTCTCTTCCACTAGTCAGTCTAGTGCTTCTTCTCACTTCGCTGAGGTACCATTGGGTCCTACTCCCCGTCTATAGGAGAACCCTATGGTGCCTGCTTGGAAAAATCCTAAGCGTCCTACTTTTGAACTTCCTGTTCTACTGATGGAACCTAGACTTGTTTGATACACCAGGAAGAAGGTGTCCCAAGGAGAGTCCTCATAGTCTTAACCTCCCGGCCTCCTACTGCCCCTACTCCTAAGGCAACGAGTAGAAAGAGGCCCACTTCTAAGGCTCTCGAGTCAACTCCTCGTGTCGCTCCTCAGCCTATTCCTCCTGCTCCTGTGTAGGAAACTGTCCCTCTTCCAGAAATACTTGAGGTGGATGTTCCCATGGTTGAGCAGGAACCTTCTATCCCTTCACAAATCCTAACCTCTAACTGGAAGAGCCATAGAAATTGCCTTGCGCGTGAAAGCAAGCACCGACAAAAGGCTCTCTTGGATGAGCAGGCTGCCTCACAAAGGAAGGAGGAGGAAAAAACCACCCATGCTTTAGGGCCTCCCACAGTGTCTTCTTTCCCCGTTCCTCCTGCTTCTCTCTAGTTTGATCCTATATTGCTCTCAGCTTCCGTTGCGAGTACGAATGTGCCTAACCCTAAATGGGTACAAGTGTTCATTGCTCCTTTGGTGGAGCTGCCTTTGCTGATGTCCATTCTGGATATCCAACCTTTCTCAAAGCCCATGGATATGGTTAATACCTCAATCATATCCGCTACGGTTCCCTCCTCCTCTTCCTTTGCACCTCTAGCCTTGTCTGTGGGGAGCTCATGTCCTCTAACGAAGAAAGAGGTGGAGAGTGGTCCTTCTAGCAATGAAGGATGTAAGAAGAGCCCACCTTCTTCACAAGGTGGTCCTACATTGACTTGTTCTGTCTTGATGATGGAACTGGTCCTAGCTTCCACTGAGTTTGTCACCACTCCTAAGTCATTCGATGAGCTTAGCGATGAGCCTCAGGCACAGCCTGTCCTACCTGCTAAAATTAGGCATGGCGCCCATGTTGGGTGCATGTTTAATTCTGTGGATGAAGTCTCGGCCCTGTCAGCAATCTTCATGAAATCATTGACCTTAGCTCCACAAGAGCTCGGTGAAGAAGAACTTACGAGGGCTTCTTCCTAAGCCCTTGTTATGGGAGGACTAGATGCTCCTCCTCTTAACATACCACCATTGTAGGCTCATCCTCCTTCCCCTTATGAGGATTTAGATTGGGAAGCAAACGACCTCTTGGCTGATCAATGTTAGGAGGAGGCCCCTTTTCTTGATCTTGTGTGTGTGCATGTGTGTTTTGTAATGTGTTCCCCCGTGCTTATGCTATGTGTGCCTGGATGACCCTCGTCACCCCTATTGGTTCTTTGATACAGGTGTGGTTTTTGTTTCATAAACCTTCTTCTATTTGTATCATCATTCTTCCATGTTTGTGCTTGATTCTCGATAAATTGGGGACAATGCAAAGCGTTGGGAGCATTTAGGCTTCCCTTCCATGTTGACCCAATTTTTTAATTTTTACTTTTTCTTCTCATGCATTCTTCCTGATCTAGTTGGGGATTGATGATCTTTCACCTTGCATTGCGGTTACCTATTATTATGAGCTTAGACAAATCTGACTGAGCTAAACTAGATCCCCTTGTGCCATTTGAATATATTTTTCTCTTTCTTTTGTTATCCCTTTATCTTTCTCTATTATTTTCTTGAGTTGTCCCTTTAATGCTTGACAACGCATTCTCTTTAACATTTTGATTTTTTAGAAAATGCATTCATTGTCAATAAATCTTTTCTCAAAAATCTGCACAAACTTTTCTTTGGAATCACATTCTCAACTTGGAACCCTAATGAAATGTGTTTCCTTCATCACGGGTTCATAAAGAAAGGACTTGAAGACCTTCCTCTGAAGCAGGAACAACTTTGACCTTCCTCACATGTAGGGGCATATCCTTCCTTTCAAATTCCTTGATGAAGTTAACATCTTTCGAAAGGATTCCTTGATGATGGATTGCTCTGAGAAAAGAACAACTACTTTCAAGCTGTGTGTCCCTTGAGTGGACCCCTTTTCATTATGGGTTCCCAAGGGACCCTTCTTTGAAATTATTTACCTCGAATGGATTCCTTCGCATCTATCCTAGGGGCAGCCCAACTAGACTTATTCCATTCCCCTTTTTTGTCTAGCTTGAGGGCAACCCAACTAGACCTATTTTATATCTTTGCATCTAGCTTGGGGTAGCCTGACTAGATCTCACCTTTCAAACAACACTTACCTTGAGTGGACCCCTCTCCTTTTGAAGGGTTCCTGAGGGACCCATTTGAAATACTTACAAATCATTGATGGTTTGCAAGACTGCCCACCTACTTGCCTATTTGGCCGCTTCTTGACTCAGTAGAGTCCGCTTCATCGGGGTTTCCTTCATGCTAGAGTTTTTAGGGGATACCTTCCTTGTAGGTTTGTGGGCCTATAAGGTACTTACTTCATGGGGCTTCCTTCATGTGAGAGATCTTGGGGGTTGCCTCCTTATAGATCCATGGGCCTGTAAGACACTTTTCTTTTCCAACTTCATAGTTCTGAGTAGCTATGGAGTCCTTCAATTTCCCTACACCTTCAGGTTCACCAGATCATGGTCTGCTTCCTCGATGGTTCATGTATATGTTTCTAACCCTAATTTTTCTTGATCTACTTTACCAAGCACTCATCAATATTCATGCTCACCAAAGTGGGGGCAAAATGTATGAGTGAATTTTCACCCCATGTGCAAATCCCCTTTTTTCCTTTATACACCTTAGAAAACCAAGTTCAGAGGCTTAATTCCACCTAATCTTATTGCTTGCATCCCACTTGGTTCCTGTTTTGAGCATTGGTGGAGGTGTTTCTATTAGGGATGCCCACACAATGCATAGGCATCTGCATGATGTGCTTACATCCCTGGAAGATTCCTATGACTGAAACTACAAAGGCATTACTCTTCTCATTGGAGGTGTAGTTGTAATGTCCCCTTCGGCTGACTGACCTGAATATGGCCATTTTCTCCATACCTTCTTCAAATTCATTCTTCCAACTTGCATTCCAACTCTTCACAACTTCAAGCTTCTATTCTCATACTCTCACATTCACTTTCAAGCATTCCAAGCATTCCATTACAACCAAAGCAACACTCCATCACTTTGGTAGAGCAAGTTTGGGACTACGCCATTGCAATAGAGGCTTGAGAACTCTCATTTTTCTCCCTGAAGAAGCCTTGAGTGCTCTTGGTGGAGGTGGTAAGCTTCCCTCTCCTCTCCTCTATCACTTGGTTGAGTAGCATAACACTGTTTTGTAGAGCTTCTTTTCTCTTTACTACATTATTTCTTTTATCTCATTTCCTTGGCTTTCCATGGAGGTGGAAACACCTAATGGGGGTTTGATTGAGGTAGGCCCCTATACAACCACCCAACATTTTCCTCTCTTGTTGTGTGTAGGAGTATGTGCTTCTTAAGTGATTAGTTGGCAAATGAATTCCTTGGTGAGATTCTCCTTTCTCTCTTCACTCTTGCATATTTTCTTTATAATATTAGAGAGTATTTCATTTACTTAATCACATCATTCTGGCCCTTTAGGTAATCAACTAGGCCATTAGCTAGTTTTATTGGTTTGACCTCGTCTTCACTGTTGTCTGGCCGTATAGACGCCAGTGCATTGCACTGCCATCCATAGACAACATTTTCATCCTTGGACAAAGAGCTTCTTGAGGCATAGCGTTAGACCTAAAAACTGGCTTGCATTTCCCTTTCCTATGTTTCGGGTTTGCAGAATAACTGAGAGGTCCCACGGTCCTCGTTACTCTTGCTTCACTTTTCCTTACATTACACTTAGTTGAGGTAAGTTATGGCATCCTCTTGCATCTTGACCCTCCATGACCTGGGGTCTTGCATGCGGTGGTCCCCCTCTCTTACAGGTGGTAATGTGTGAAGGTTGGTATACCTATTCTAATTGATGTCATTCCAATTTGGTGCACCAAATTTAAAGATAAATTCCAAGTGTAGTAAGTTCAAAATTTTTCCTAGACATCCAATAAATATTTTGTCAAGTCAATGTTGAGGTTTTTTGTCCTCATCTCTCTGTAGATAAATTTTTGGCCTTGCGGTCCAAAGTACTTGCTGATCAAGATGTGAAGGTATCATATCCACATTTTTAACTCTTCATACTTTTTGATATTGTAGACATTAGTGATAGTGTTCTTGTCTAGCTTAGTGAAGCAATGTTGAAGGCTTGTTGAAATATGTTGCATTTCTTCAAAAGAAAAGTTTTTTCCATACAAGATGATTTGATGTATTGCAATGCTCTATAACAATGTGCTACAATACCTTTCCTTTGGTCAAATCATTTGCTAACTAATGCTTGAACAAATCAATTATATGAGTTGGTGTAATTGTCAAGTTTGCTCTGCATGCAATGTGTTTATTTTCCAAATTTCAAGCCAACCCTAAGCAATCTCATGAGAAATCTTTGAAAATAATTTTAGATACTTGAAGAGAACTTTGAATTATGGCCTATGGTATAAAAAGGATCAAAATTTCTCTCTGAGTGCTTATACTGATGTTGAATGGGTAGGTTGTGTTGATGACTGTAGGAGTACAAGGGGAAGTGCATTCTTTTTGGCAAACAAATTGGTCTGATGCTTCAACAAAAAGAAAGACTCATCATCCTTATCCATAACATAAGTAGAATGTATTGTTGCAACATATTGCTACACTCAATTGCTTTGGATAAAGAAGACCTTAAAGGATCCTTGAAGATTAAAATTTGAATGTTTGGCACGCTCAAGGATATTGTTTTGGGTCACATCATAATATTGGCCGATGGTGTATGATTCACATGAAAAATTTATTTGTAAATTTGGGTTGACATTGTAAACTTGTTTTATACTTTTGGCCAATGAAGTTGTTGATGTAATTTCATGTTGTGGTTATATAAGAGTATTTTTTGAGAGAAGTTAGTGTGTGCATGGTGTGAAGGAAAGCCAAAGAAAGAGAAAGTGTGCGAACATTGATTTATTCATTCGATTGCAAAGCAAAGTGTGAAGAAGTTTGAGCGAAGTGTGAAGAAGGTTTTTTTTCTTAACCGGAACTCTAATAAGGCTTGTGTAGAAGCTATTTTCTTAGTTCATACCCTGTGGATCTAATCCATATTGCATTGTATTCCTAGGGTAGTGAGCCTTTTGTATTTGAGTAGTTAGCTCTAGGCAGTGTGCCTGAATGCATGTGCATTCCTATTATTTTTTATTATACTTTTAACATGTTATAATATTTTGGACTAACATCCACCATGGTTTTTCCCCTAATAGGGTTTTCACGTAAAAATATTGGTGATCTCTATGCTTTTGATGTATTGATTTTTTATGGTTTATTGTTCATTCATTAGATTTGAGATTAAGTTAAGTAAAGTTTGAAAAGTTTAAATATTCTATGACAACTATTCACCCCCCTTTCAGTTGTCTGTCCTTGTGTTACTAACAATTGGTATCAGAGCAAGTTCATCTGAAGAAGTTTAAAAGCTTGAGGTGATCCAAGATGGCATCATACAAGAAGGATATTCCTAGATTCAATGGAACCAACTACTCACTGTGGAAAACTAGGATGGAGTGTCATTTGAGGTGTATTGGTGTACCCTTTTGGAAGATTACAAAGAATCCATATGTTATTCCTTAGAATGGTCCTTCCATTGCTAATGAGATTAAGGATCCTAAGAATAACGTCAGGGCCATTAAAGCTTTGCTAAGTGCATTGACAAATTCAGAAATGAAAAATTGCGTTAGGTTTGAAGACAACTCATTAGATTTGGATGAAGCTGGAAACTTTGTATGAAGGAGATGTACATGTGAAGATTCCTAAGCTACAAAGTTTGAAAGGAAAGTATGAAAACTTGAAGATGGGTGAAGATGAAAATATTTCTTTTTTTATGCAGAGAGTAAATGAGCTAGTGATGGGTATTAGATGTGCTAATGCTACCTTATAAGAGGAAGAAATTGTGGCTAAAGTGCTCAGATCATTTCCTCCCTCCTACAAAGCAAAGGATCATGCTATTGAAGAATTCAGAGCAGTAACAAATATGTCAAGAGATACATTGATTGGTAAACTTGCTACCTTTGAGTTGAGGGAATTTGGTGAATCTGTTCCCAAGACTGAATCTACATTTAGGGCTTTTGTATCTAGAAGAAACAAGAAAATATATGATTTGGGAGAGTGTTCCAGAAAGTCATTCAAGTATGAGGAAGAAATTAAATAGCTTGAAGATGAAGAAAGAGAGGTGGAAGAGTTGAAAGAATTGATTGTAAAGAAAGAAGGCAGAGGACAAGGTAAGTATAAAGGAATGTTGTCTATTAAATGTTTCTCTTGCAATAAAATAGGTCATTTTGCATCAAGGTGTCCTAAAAGAGTTCCTAGGACTAAGCCTAACAAATCTAGATTTCAACAGAAATGTTACTATGCTAAGGGAGTGACTAATGAAGAGTCTGATAAAGATAATGGAAATGAAGATGAATGGGTGTTCCTTGCTATCAAGGAAAATGGTCTGGTGGCTACTAAATCTGCTAAAGTTGAGAAAGCTCTTGCAACTTGAGTTGAAGAAAAGGATGAGTGGGTTATTGATAGTGGATGCTCACATCATATGACTAGTAACAAAAGAAAATTTGTAGGTTTAAAGAAGTATAATAGTGGGCTTGTAAGATTTAGAGATAACAATGCTGGTGTGATTCATGGTAGAGGATCTATTTGTCTTGGTGGTAAGCATAACACTGATGATGTCCTTTATGTTGAAGCCTTGAATCACAACTTGCTGAGTGCTGGAAAGATGGTGGACAAGGGTTATGATCTTCAATTCAAAGGTGGAAGATGCAAGATACTTGGAAGTTCTGGAAATATAACTGCTTTAGGTAAAAAGACAAAAGGTAATATTTTTCACCTGAATGCTGCTAGTGAAAGCTATTTAATTGATCAATTAGATGAAAACTAGTTATGGCATAGGAGGTTGTGTCATGTGAATTTTGATAACATTGTCAAAGTAAGTTCCACTCAAGCAGTAAGAGATCTAGCTAAGCTAGTGAAGCCTGCTAACATAATTTACAAGGAATGTCAGATGGGAAAATAGACTAGAGTTTCTTTTTGTACCAAACAACATCATTCAAATGGATTACTGGAGCTAGTGCATACTAATCTATGTGGTCCCTGTAGAGTCAGAAGTCTTCATGGAGAAAGTTACTTTATGCTGCTTATTGATGATTACTCTAGGATGATATGGGTTGCTTTCTTAAGAGAAAAACGTGAAGCATTGGAGAAGTTCAAAAGTTTCAAGGCTATGGTAGAAAATGAGAAAAGTCTAAAAATCAAATGCTTAAGGTCAGACAGAGGTGGTGAGTTCACATCTAGGGAGTTCAATTCTTTTTGTGAAGAGCATGGAATTAGAAGATAGTTATCTGCTCCCTGAACCCCTCAACAAAATGGAGTTGCAGAGAGGAAGAAAAAAATAATTTTGGATGCTGCTAGTACGATGATGATACAAGGAAATGTGCCTCACATCTATTGGAGTGAAGCTGTAAGCACTATTGTGTATACTTTAAACTGAGTAAATGTCAATGGTAATACTGGTAAGACTCCTTTTGAACTATGGTTTGGTTATAAGCCTACTATTAAATATTTCAAGATCTTTGGAAGCAAATTTTATATTAAGAGAGATGAGGACATAGGAAAGTTTGATGCAAGAAGCGATGAAGGAATCTTTCTGGGTTTCTCTACTAAAAACAAGGCCTACCAGTGCTATAATAGAAGATTGAGAAAAATGGTTGAAAGTGAAAATGTCAAAGTTGATTAGGACTCTACTAGATCATCCAGATACTGTGGATATGATTCAGATGACTTGAAAGACAACACAAACAAAAGGAAAATGCTTAGACACAAAATCAACTTCAAATTGCTCCATTTGTTCCAATAAATCAACTTCCATTTATTCTGGTAAATCAAGAAAGTCAGGAAGGAGAGACAAGTGCAAGTGCAGAAGAAGGAACAAAAGAACTAGAAGTTTGAGAGAATCCTAAAATTCTGAGATATGTAAAGTTAAATCATTCTGAAAATCAAATTATATGAGACAAGAATAAATGTGTGAAAACTAGAAGAAAGATTGCAAAAGAGTATTTCCTGATTTCCAAGATTGAGCCTAAATATGTCAATGAAGCTTGCAATGATGAACACTAGATGGAAGCTATGAATGAAGAGCTGATGTAGATTGAAAAGAATGATACATGGATACTTGTTCCACACCTAAAGATAAAAATGTGATTGGTACTCTTTTAGAATAAGTTGAATGAACAAGGTGAAGTGGTCCAGAATAAAGCAAGACCAGTATGTAAAGGGTATTCACAAATGGAAGGTATTGATTTTGAAGAAACCTTTGCCCCTATTGCCAGAATTGAAGTTGTAAGACTATTTCTTGATTATGCCTCATATAAGAACTATAAAGTCTATCAAATGGATGTGAAGTCAGCTTTTCTGAATGGTGAGCTACAAGAAGTATATATTGAACAACTGGATAGATTTCAATTGACTGATAAGGAAGGCATGGTTTTCCGATTAAAGAAAGCTCTATATGGAATCAAGCAAGCTCCCAAAGCCTGGTATGCTAGACTAGATAAATATTTACTAAAGCTTGGATTCAATAAAGGTACTACTGACAAAAACTTGTATTTCAAATTGGATCATGACAAAGAGTTGATTATTGAGGCATTTGCTGCTGACATTATTTTTGGAGGAGATGCTAATCTATGTATGAAGTTTTTCGATGAAATGAAGAGTGAATTTGAAATGAGTATGATTGGAGAGATGAAGTTCTTTCTGGGATTGCAAGTTACATAGTTAGAAAATGGAATTTTCATATCTCAGTCCAAATATGTGAGAGAATTGCTGAAGAAGTTTGGCAAGGAAGGCTCAAAGCCTATTGGTACTCCCAAGGTAATCGGTTGCAAGTTAACAAAAAATGATGATTCTCCTAAGGAAAATAAAACAAGATATAGGTCAGTGATTGGTGGATTTCTCTATTTAATTTAGAACAAAACAAACATTATGAATGCTATATGTATGGTTGCTAGATTTCACGCTGATCCAAAAGAATCACATGTGACTGCTGTAAAGAGAATTTTCAAGTATCTAAAAGGGATAGTTGATTTTGGGCTTTGGTATCTTGAGGATGATGATCTTACTCTAAGTGCATATCCTGATGCGGATTGGGTAGGAGATGTAGATGACAGGAAGAGTACTAGTGGTGGTGCCTTCTTCCTAGGGAAGAAGCTGGTGCCTTGGTTGAGTAAAAAGCAAAATTCCATATCTATATCTACTGCTAAGGCAGAGTATATTATTGTTGCAAATAACTTTACACAAGTGATGTGGATGAAATAGATGCTGAAAGATATCAGAGTAGTATATGATGAACCTATTTCCATATACTATGACAACTCAAGTGCAATCAACACATCAAAGAATCCTGTGCTACACTCTAAGACCAAGCATATATCAATCAAGTTTCACTTCTTGAGGGAAAAAGTGAATGAGAGAGAAGTCAGATTGGAATATGTGCCTACCAAAGAACAAATTACAGACATTTACACCAAGCCATTGCCGAAGGATACTTTTGAGTATCTCAAAAGGATGCTAGGGGTGATTAACCCTCCTGATAGGAACTAAAGATACATTTTATTGCATCAATCCATGTGCTTCTTAGATATTTCTTGATCCATATTGATGTTTCTGTGGCTGCTACTCATGGGGAGTAGTTAGATGTGTAGATATTCAAAGCTTGTATGTGAGAAGATAATTTTTATCTTTTCCATTAATGTCAAAGGAGGAGAAGAGTCATATGAAAAATTGTTGCTTATCTGGGGAGAAGAGTTATGTGGGAGAAGAGTCATGTGAATGTGCTGAGGAAAAATTAAGTCATAACCAAAGGGGGAGTAAGTGTAGTTGTGTTGATGGTATTTTTCACATCATGTGTTGCCATCAATGCAAAAGGGGGAGATTGTTGGATGTTGTGGTTGTGTTTCTGATATGTGGTTGTCATTGATGTCAACACTATTAGCATTGATTGTATTGGAGGCTATATATGTCGAGGATATTGAGAAAATTGTTGAAGGAAGAGTTACAGGTTGCTAGTGGAACAGTGGAGGTCATGAAGGTGTTTTGTTCCGTACATTGAAGATAAGTTGTTGTGGAATAAAGGGTTTATTGCTGAGAGTATCTAGTTCATCTACTGGAAGCTTCAGAGGTCCGCATGAAGATTTGATTGTGCTATGAACAGTTGTGTTCTGACAGTGTTTATGTGGTTTTTGTTAGTATTCTTGATTGAATTTTATGTGATTATGGTAATTTTTGTTGTTTTGGATGCTTCTCTATTAGTTCTTGTTGCTTGTGGATGCTTCTAGATCATTCTCTATCTTTTTTGTACATCTGCATTGATCAGTGTGCTCATGGTCGAAGATTTTTCTCATGTGTGTTTGGGTTTTCATGTTCTTGGCTGACATGGTGGTTGTAACATGTTGTGGATCCTTGAAGATTAAAATTTGAATGTTTGGTGCACTCAAGGATATTTTTTTGGGTCACATCATAATATTGGACGATGGTGTATGATTCACATTAAAAATTTATTTGTAAATTTGGGCCGGCATTGTAAACTTATTTTATACTTTTGGTCGACGAAGTTGTTGATGTAATTTTATGTTGCGGATATATAAGAGTGTTTGTATGAGTGAAGTTAGTGTGTGCGTGGTGTGAAGGAAATCCAAAGAAAGAGAAAGTGTGCGAAAATTTATTTATTCATTTGATTGTAGAGCAGAGTGAAGAAGTTTGAGCGAAGTGTGAAGAAGGTTTTCTGTGCTTAACTGGAACTGTAATCAGGCTTGTGTAGAAGATATTTTCTCAGTTCATACCTTGTGGATCTAATCCGTATTGCATTGTATTCCTTGGGAAATGATCCCTCTTGTATTTGAGCAGTGAGCTCTAGGAAGTGTGCCTGAATGCATGTGCATTCCCATTATTTTTCATTATACTTTTAACAAGGTATAATATTGTGGACTAACATCCATCGTGGTTTTTCCCCTAACAGGTTTTCCACATAAAAATATTGGTGTTTTCTATGCTTCTGATGTGTTGATTGTTTATGGTTTATTGTTCATTCATCATATTTGAGATTAAGTTAATTAAAGTTTGAAAAGTTTAAATATTCCGTGACAACTAATTCACCCCCCCTCTCAGTTGTCTGTTCTTGATTTGCCACATATATATCTCTCTCTCCTTCTGCTCTAACTAGATGAAGACACTTGTCTTCCTCTAATATTTCAATGAATTTAAACCAATATGAGCAATTGATTTCACCTTTTGATTTCATCCATTCATTGGTTTATGCAAAATTATATAAGTTGGAGACCAACCCTAGAAATTTAATGAATAAAATCTTATACAACATTATTCTACTAGTAAGAGAACAAACACCTAACCATCTATGAGGATAGCCTCTTCTCTTTGGTAAATCAAGGGTTTTTGTAAAATATTTCATGTTTTAATCAATGTTTAGAAACCTTTATGATTAATCATGAGTATTGTTTGTGTTTTGAGTAGAGTAGGTTTATAATGTTTTTATTTAATGTAGTAGACTTAAAATTGCATGTACACACACAGAAAATTAGTTGGTTTTATCTTGTGTGATAGGGTGATTTTTTTTGCAAGTAATGCTTAGGGTGATGTGGGAGTATAATCATCAACTCCAAATGGTAATAGAGTAGTCTTTGGGGTGTTGTGGGAGTTCAATTATAAAATATAACATGGAATTAGAGCTCTAGATCTGTAATTCCCTATCTTTTAGAGACAAAATATGCCCAAGTTTATAACTAATATGAGACATCTCATAGGGCTAGTTTTTCTTTGCACCAATGTATAGGGATTGAAAAATTAGGGAAAGTTGTCTCATGAAGTTTTGTGAAATTTTATAAGGGAAAAAATTTGTGCTCATGCAAGTTTTGGTCTACCATTTGGATGGAGCCTTCTTCCTTGCAAAGGTGTAGTTTGGTTGATTTTTTCCATAATGAGTTAAATTATTAAAAAATGGCTAAGTGTTGAATTTTTGGACATGAAGGGACCATGTGAAATTTGTGTTTAATATTTTATCTAGGCCACTTACAATTTTCCACAATGTGGAAAAAGTAGGTGCATCTTCCCTTGTAGTCATTTTGGTCTAAATTGGATCAAGTAAGTTCAATTGCACTTGGATTTTTCATATGTGAAGGTAAAGGGAATTTTCCCACAAGGGAAATTTTAAAAATTGACTAAGTTCATTATTGTGGGTTTGCCCATGTGAACTTCACCTTTCCATATGCACTTGTTTGGTTTAGAAGGAATTTTCCACATGGGATAGATGGACATAAGGTTTTTGTGAGTTCATTTAGGCATCATTTTTTTGAAATTTCCTTTTGGTAGAATTTTGGTTGACAAATGGTTTGTGGGTTTTGACTACTAAATTAAATATATCTTTTGTTTAGTTCGTATGAGTTTTTCTACCTAGGGAAGATGGAGGTGGAAAACTTACAATGAATTTATGGCCGTGTTTTTCATGCTATCATTATAAAAGTTTTAGAATTTGATTAATTTTAAAGGCCACATCCACATGAACCAGGTCTTGAGGACTAGTTATCAACTACCATGTGTCATTTAGAGGGTGCCCATGGTGCCACATCAAAAACCCAATTTTTAGTTAAGTATGGAATTGAAAAACCTTATGTATCTTGTAGAGGGCTTTAATGGGTAATTACAAATGTGATTTATTAAGGCTTTGAAAAAAAATGAATAGGTTATGGATGTGCAAACTTTCCAACTCCATCAAAACATTTGTAGGTTAGATGGGTCCATTTGCACTTGTGGGTTTCTCTATTTGATTTGACTAAATTTGGTCAAGGTGCACTTATAAATAACTTTTCCATATGTGCACTCAAGGGTTATTTTCTTGAAAGAGCTTATAAATTCAAAAATTAGCTAAGTTTGGAATTTGCAAGCTTATGGAGCACACTTTCCCACATTCATACATGATGACATCATCTCATCTAAAGGTCTCCAATTCCACTTATGACATCACATTTATGACATCATCTATAAAATTATTCATTTGAACATAATTTTTGTTGTGTTCTATGTAGTTGCACTTGGCTTCTCCACAATGGGTGGATGACATGTTTTTTCCTATAGGTGTACTTGAAAACATTTTTTTGTGGAGGCAAACAAAGGTTGTTTCTCTACCAAGGGAAATAGAGATTGTAGGGAGAATTTGTAGATTGTAGGAAGTGAATGAAATATGTTTTTGAAGTGGGCTTGACCCAATGGGATTGGATTCCTACAACTTTGTGGTGCAATTTATTTTTTATTTTTTTATTTTTTATTATTTCTATAAGCTCCCACATTATGAGATTATGGTGTGCATGTGGGTTTTTTTATTTTCTTGAGTTGATATTGGGAAGTTTTTCTAAGGTGTATTATTCCATGAAATATCCACATGAGGTTCTTTTTTTTGATGTAGGAGCATCCAGTGGTGTAGGGAAATCTTACATCACCCAAAAAAATGTTTTTTCCTTACTTTCTTTAGTTGTTTTGCGTCCCATAATGGCAATTAAGGGGTGTAAGATAGTTAGAAGTTAGAAAAGGAAAAAAAATGGTCACTTACTATTTTTAGTAAGTTAGCCTAAATGGGCTCATATGGACCTACAAGTTTACCCCGAGGATCAGAACTGAAAAACATTTCTGGTCATGGAAGAATTGTCTCAATACCCTGCATGGTTTGGGAGATATTAAAGTTTCCATCCTAAGAAATTTCTCCAATGCAACTTCAAATTCAAATATGAAAAAAATAGAGGCCTTGAAATAGTGCAAAAAGTGGATGAACCGATCTCCAATGGGTTTAGTGTTGTAGATCTCTTCGATAGCTTTCCAACAATATGTTATAATAGCATATTAGACACCTGGATCAAAAGTTATGGCCCCACGAAGTTACCCCACTAAAAAGAGAATTTCATTAAAATATCTTCCTAAGCAAGAAATCAAGTGGTGAGACTTTTGGCACCAAAACAAAAGGGAAAGTTACACTTTCTAGAACATTCTAGGGTGGTTACTGGGTTAAATAAAAAGGGATATGTGGGGGTTGTAGGGGGTGGATCCATTAGTGCAGATTGTGGCTTTGAATAATATATTTTGTTTTTAGAGTGGATTTTGTTGTAACGAATCAAGCCTATGAGGTTGTAGCATGTAATTTTTGAATCTATAATTTCAATTTTTGAAAATAATTGAAAGTGGGTTATTTTTTGTCTTACATTTTCTGTGTTAGTATCTATTGTTGTTTTTTTGTGTGGGATTCAGGCAGTGTAGCCCTCATCATTTTTCCACAAGAAAATGGGGAAATTTTTGTAGTGCGAAATAATTAGGGAAAGTCAATTTCAACTACTTCCAATGATGCTTTCCCACTCTTGCAAATTGATGGGTTCATTCTGGGCACATTTCCTAAGGGAATTAAATAGTTTTTTTTATTGATTAGATGGGGGATATGACACCCATGCTTCATTTATGATTTGCAGATCTGTTTCTTACTAGAGTGCACTTCTTGGATGCCATTTCTAGTAGATTTTGTGGGTGTTTCACTATTGCTTGCACTCATTCAATGCACATTGTTAATTGTAGGAATGATTCATGTTAGAGTATTTTTTTGAATTCCTCTTTATGTTTATATCATATTTGTAGAGACCACATATCATCGGGGCACTAGAGGAGGTTGCAACCAGGGGTTCCTTGTCCTTGCATGCCTTACAATAGTTTGAAAATAACATTGTCGTGGTATATTTTCCTTGAGTTTAATTTTTGGAAGGGAGTAGACAAAGGATAACATTATGTGGAGAGGAGCAAACCAAAAAAAACATACACAAAAAAACTAGAAGGTTCACAGTTTCTAGCTTTGGGTATAGATATTTTTGGAATGTAATGATTTGGTTTCATCCCAAAGTTTATCATAAAACTTGTAATCATTTTAGATTATCTAATTAATATTATAATCAACCTCCATTAAGTGTCTCCACCTGTATGTTTTGTATTTTTGGATGTGTGTTGTTTAGTTATCTAGCTAGATGACTGCAAAATCCTTACAAAGATTTTGTGAGATATCTTCCAAAATAGTAAAAGAAACATATGTGTATGATTATGGATTAATACGTATAATCTCTTAATATTCTGCAACTATATGTGGTTTTCTTGAATGTATGTGTAGAGTCCACCTTGCTTATACAATCTTAAAAACCTAGTCTTATGTGGTGTATTGATTAATGCATCACATTGATTGCAATTATGACATGTTTTGTGTGAACACTACGACTCTACTTCCTAACTAGATAAAGGCACTAGTATTCTATTTTCTCTCTCCCTTTCATCCTCAACACACTAAAAAATTCAATTTAAATGTTTTCATTTACTTTTATCTATTTTTTTTGCTACCATGTTTGAATGAATATGGCATCTAAGGGGTTATCATAAGAAACATTATTGAACACTCATATGGAATATTATCTATTGATTAGGTTCTAGATACCTTACATTTCCAAACTAGCACACATGTATATTGTGACTCTAATATTGGGATACACTGTGTAGTGGGTATAGTTTTTTGTAAGGTAATTGTTTAGTCTATCCACCATTCATCTGATACCTTAGAGAAAACCCCCTCGATCTTGCAGTAGAAGTGAAGGAGGTATCACCCACCTCAAGCATTGGTCCTTAGCTACCCAACTTGAAGACAATTTTGTGGTAATTTTCCTAAGTTTGACACTCTCAGGGCCTAAAAGATTATCAAACCTTAGGTATTTGAGGTCTACAACTTATATCATCAATAGATGGATCCTAAATTTATTATAAATTAATTCATAAATATTTCTAAAGGATCTAATGAATACATCTTAGAGTTCAACATTAGATTTTATAGGCTAATGACAAGGATTCCTGCTTATTTACAACTAAATGAATCTATGTATTTGGTATTGTATTGTAATGATTATGATGCAAAAATGGGTTATATATTAAGAGATACATGTCCTTAGAATTTAAAAGATTCTTATAAAATAGCTACATGTATATTGAAAGAAATTAAAGAGCCTCTAGAAAATTGTAGAAGAGGATTGATGTGAGAATTTTAACCCATGATAAAGGATAGTAGTAAAGTACTTGCATATAAAGATAAATTGGAAAAGGTATTGAATGCATTAAAGGAACTAAGATATTAAGTGGCTCAAAATGAAAAAAGGGTTATCCCATGAGAAATAAAGCTATTAGAGACAAGAAAGAATACCAAGGTTGTCTAATCAACCATATAACACTACATAGTATAACATGGAAAGCTTGTTCAGAATAACCACAAGGGAACACCAAATAAATAAATTCTAGATCCCCTCAAGAAATCTATTGTGAATAATGTTTAAGAAAATCCTTGGTGTTTGAAATGCCAAATGCCTCAGTCTCCTCTATAGTGTGTGAACAATCACTCGAGTCTTTTAGTGATCCTTGTGATGAATGTGCTTATGTTGATCATAATGAAGAGAATGACATTAAGAGCTAAAATTTGTTTTTTTTATAAGATAAGAAACATTTACAGGGTGTTGTACCCTTTACAAATTGAGCCTCAGGGGCCAAAAAGATCTGGTCAAAACAACAAAGACACTAACTTTTCCCAAAAATAGAAAGATAGTCACAACAGATACACTTTAGAAGAACAACATAAACACAAACAACACCTGGTAACTAGGACCAAGAGAGACAACATACTTAGGAATAACAACAATCGTAAGTTAAAGACATACAAAAACCCAAACCTGGCACCACACCAGGAGTACTGGCCACAAGGACAAAACTAGTCCTGAAACAAGGAATCAGTAAAGGATTTGAGCCAAGAAATGACCCAGAAATAGTGGGCCCCAAGAGACTACCTAAAACAACTAGTCCATAAACCACCTAGAGTAGTTGGACTGCACCAAACCTTCCACTCAAAATAGACCAAAATGAGCCTAACCAACCACATATCCACCAGACATAGAAAACCTGCAGCACAAGAACAACAACTTCGAGCCCTTCTTCAAACACCAGTTGAACTAGGAAGCCAACTCAAACTCCACCTCATTAGGAGAGAGCTCCCCTCTATTAGAGAGGATCACATGTAAACTTTTTCCATCAGACCCAAAGATCTCCAACAACCCTATACTCCACCTCCATAGGAGTAGATCCCACCTCAAAAGGGACAACAAAGAAAACTAGAAAAGGGATCTTCCCAAAGAAACCACAAAAACCATCTTCACCTCGATAGAAGAGGAATCCACTTCAATAGGATCAAGTTGTAGAATCAAGGAGAAAGCCACCACTCCTGAAGAGAAAGTAAACACATTACCCTACAAAAAACCCAACAATAGGAAACAAAAAAGGAGTAACAACCACATACACAACTAATTCAAGAGGAAATACAACCTAGTTGACCACCAAGGGGCAGAGAACCACAACAACCAAAACTAGCAGAGTCCCACAAGAGCTTCAACAACTTTTTCTCTAAAACTACACCAAATTAGGGAGCAAGATCTGCCTATCCACCACAACACACCATAAGAAATGCCCTAATAAAGAGAGGCCAAAACCTTACCCAACACTACAACAAAGAACACCTTCAGAGAGAACCACAGACCCACACACCACAAAGACCCATAAACTGGCTAGGACAATGAGTTCAACACCAACAAAAGGTTTTTGGTCCACAAAAAACATCCACCAGACCTAACAAAAATCACCGCTAATAGGAACTAGTGACCCACATAGACGGTACCAAGAGTCCCAAATAGAAAGGGGGAAAAGCACTTGAGGTAGGCCACAAATGCCTCCCACTAGCCAAGAGAGGAAACTAACCAAAACCCCAATGCAAGCAGTGGGCACACAAGGAGGGGAGCACAAAAATCTATCTCCCAAACCAAACCCATTGCAGCCCCCACCAAGAAGAGTAACATCATCCTTCTGTAGAGCCACGACACCTACAACATGGGCAAAAGAAGCCACCAGACCACCAAAAAATGGTTCTCACCATTTATATTACCCAAACTAGGGAAAACACCCTCTCTGCATCTAAATAGAGCCACCACATGCAGTAGCATGCTATTAGAAAACCCATCAAGAACAAGGGAAAGAAAAATCCAACATATACCCATAGCATCCACCACACATACATAGGGAAGATTAGCAAATTAAACCAAACATCAACTAGAAGAAGGGCATCAAACCACCTAGAGTCTGTCACCATCCACCTTAGGCCCAACATTACCATCCACAACATCTTCAAAATGGTAAATGATAACCCCTAGCCTCACAACAATATGGGAGACAAACAACAAGAAGCCCACCAAATGAGAGCCACCCAAGATAGTCTCCACCTAGGAACATACCCAAATAGGAACATAACACACAAGAAAGCTAAAGCCCATAGATGAGCCTTTAAAGATCTCCTTCGGCTAGGACCAGAGACCCGAAGAGGAGACACGAGGAGACCCAAAAAAACATAAAGGCACCACCTCATCCATAGGAGAAGTGTCAACAGGGAGGGAAGCAACATGCCACATGAAGCCAAACCCACCACACATCCAAATTAACAATAAAATTCTCTAGAAAGAGCAACAACGACCACCTAAAGAATCCCAAAACCAGACACTCAGGCCAAAGGAATCAAAGTAGTTAGGGCATAGCATCATCATCTTTAGACAAATTCCTCACCATCATTGATGCCAAGCAAATTCAAATTTGGAGCCCCGCTCCTATTTCTGCTCGATCGTTGTAGAGCCATCAAGGTTAAGACTCTTGATATCTTTTGAAGGATGTTATCCATATTGAATTTCTCTAATACCAATTACTATTGTCTATTCATTTCATGTATTTTATTTCTCTTATATAATGATATTAGATTTTTACAATCCATATTTCAACACAATCTTAGTATGTTGTTAATAAGGTTATGTGCTAACGATAATGAATATTTATTATCTGATGAATATGGCTTGAGTTTAATGTTGATGACTAAAGGTATGCAAAAAACTATTATCATCAACAAGTCTTTTCAAATGATGAGGAAGTTCACAATCTTGAGTCTACTATCACTAGCTTCAAGTTAGGAACTCTTAGATGAAGATTCGAGATTTGATAGCTGTAGCAATTCTATTGGTGAGTGTTTTTGCACATCAAAACACAAAAAAAGTGAAGTATTCTATCTCTCTTGAAAGGAAATCTAATCTCTAAAATTTTAGAAAGATAACTCTAAGGCTTCGATAGTCAGGTCTTGACTTGTAGAAAATAACTCAGTGGTTCAATATTTTGTTGTTTTACAAGGGGCATTGCAATTGCTTAGATAGAACTTAAGTAACAAGGGTTTGGGAGATTTGCAAGTGATATTAAATCCTAAGTTTCTAGACCTAAGACTTTAAAATATTGTTCATCTAATATGGTAATCTGGACGATTCTTTTCTTCCTAAACTAACTCAATCTTAAATAAAATGTAAAAGGTATGGCGAGAAGGGATTAGGTGATGAAAACCTATGGACAATGACAATAATTGTTTTATGCTGCAAATAGACTAATCCCTCTCAAAACTAATTCATGCTTACTCAAATATTAGCTCACAATGCTACAAGAACAGTGCAATCTTCAAAGGAAATGAAAGATTTTCATATTATGAACATTCATGCAAATACCCAATTATGGAATAATTCAAACAAATCTTCATAATTGAACTAATAGAGAATAAGGCTCATACTAACCATACAAAGTAACTTACAATCAACAAATTACAAATGGTATGAAGCATAGATCTATCAAATATCTCCACACTATACCATTATCATAATTGAACTTCTTCTAAAATTGAATAAAGGAACCATGCAAACATAGGAAATTACAAGTAGAACACCAAAACTCCAATGTTGTGCTTATATTAATTTCAAATGTTGGTTACAACAATTCTAATTCAATAACCTTTACAATGAGAAAAGATCATCTTTTATAAGCAAGGACAACAAAAACCCAAGGAAAAATCAGTGGTGGAGATTATCTCAACACTAAGGGCCAATATTACATTTGCATTAAATATTTGAAGAACATTAAATATTTACAACATATTCTTTATTCATATCCAACTAGAATCAATTATAAATGCACCTAGGGATATGTAAAAGTACATTGTATTATATCTTTGTATTAAATTACATTTACAACATCCCAAAAAATTGGGGACACAAAATTCCAAAAATGTTTCTAATTGGAAATTCACAAAAAAATATCATCAATCACATAATTGTATCTCAAAGCATTCTTTATCTCACATATCACATTGTTGACCAAGTTTGATGATTCATTTTCAATCATGTGATTCTACTGTATAAAAAATTCTATACAAAAAATAAACACCTTATGAAAATTAAATCAAAATAAAGTAAACATTTTATATTTATGGAATCTACATTTCAAATGTTATAATTTATCAATTTATATTATCTTTATTTTTTTTAACAATTTGATTATTATGATTAATAGAATGCAATCAATATGTAATTTCGTATTTTTTTCTCCAAAATAATCAAAAGTGAAACACATTATTATACTTATCAAAATATAATTCAAACAGTAAAAAAATTACTATGTCCATTCATTTTGCACAATAGAAAGGAAAAATTAACATAAAACACCAATTAAGAGCCCTAAAATTGTATAGAATATGAAGATATAAATAGATATATGGTAGAGGATTATATGGAGTGTAGGTTATGTTTCCTAAAAAAATATGTTACCATCTAAAGTTAGGCTTTATGGAAGTAAAAAAGTTGTCTATTGACCTTAATTAAGTGGTTTCTAATTTATTGATTAAGTAGGATGCTTTATATAAACCTTATTAAATTCTTATTGAATATGAAAATTTGATACTTATCATATTTTAAATAAGACCATTTCAAATATTTTTTTAATAATAAAATTAATATATAAAAATTTGAAAGAAAAACCTAGACGACATTCTAACATCAAATTAATATTTTGTCATTAAAATGTGGATAAAAGTATTTGAGTGGGATTAAGTGAGTGGGGGACAAGGGTGTTTCTATGTGGTCAAAGTTCCATACTTTCTTGAACAAATTTCCTCCCCACTTACAAAATCATTAGGTAAGTGAAATGACCTATGCACTTAAAACGACCTTTATTCAATCAAACAAATAGCAATGATTTGTGAAGAAATTTCAGTTATGCTAATTGACTGCCCTTTATTCTTCCCATGCATTTGTTAATTTTCTTTATAGTTATATGCCATTATATTTGTGTGGTGTGAGTCCAAATTCATGATTGGTATTTAAAATCTAAATACACTTTATTCAACTAAGTATTTATGGAGTCTTGTAAGGGAATAAAATCCATTTTTTAGTTATATAAAAAATATATATTTATTTGATTTATATTAATTAAAGTTGAATTGATTATTATTGTCAGTTTCAGGAAAATTCATTGTCAATAGATCATTGTCAAAAAATTCATTGTCAACAATTCATCATCATGACAAATTCATCTCGTGGAAAATTCACCACCAACAATTCACCCCATGGATAATTCATCACATTAACATTTTTTTAATATATATTTCCAAGACCTTGAGATTTTTTTTTGCAATAGAATAATTTTCACGACAATAATAGAGATGACTGATATTGTTGTATAATTAGTCTACTAGAATAAAATAAAATATATTGAAAAATGGTTTCATTTTTATTATCATAAATCAAAATTTTTAATTGTATATGCAATGAATTATCCACATGGATGAATTGCTAGTGGTGAATTTTTCACGAGATGAATTTATCATGGCAATGAATTGTTTGACAGTGAATTGTTGGCTGTGAATTTTCCTAGAGACACTATTGTCATAATTTAATAAAATATAATATAAAATTATATATAAAAAATGAATATAACAAATACGGGTTCTTAGTTTTAATTTTGATATAGTAATGTTTGTTAATCATCAAGGCGTTTTGAAAATCAACATAGACGACTCTTCTCGTATTGGTGGTGTTGGTTGGGACAACTTTGGAGATGTTCAATTTATCTTCTCTGTTTATAAGGGTCTTCATATGAATAATCTTATGGAGGCTTGGGCCATTTTATTGGCTCTGGCACGTGGAATTCAATTGGGATGGCAAAGGATCATATGTGAGTCTGACTCCCAAGTTGTGGTGAACTTGTTGAATAGGCGACATTTAGAGGATGTCAGCTGGCATTTGTCTTTGATTGTTGATCAGATTCTTAACCTCTTTGCTTCTTTGGAGTCTGTTACTTTCACTCATATTCCTAGAGAATGGAATGTTGTTGCTGATTGCTTGGCTAAATGGGCTTTTGATCATATTCATGATTGGAATTTGGTGGACCGGGGTCAGTTACCCCTAGATTTGTCTAAACAATTGGATCATTTGGTGGAGCTAGATAGGGCTATGTGATGCCCTTGCTTTGTACTTCTTCTTGATTTAATAGAATTTTTACCCCTCTTTATTATTAATAACTTTAAGATGTTAAAGATTTATTCATAATCATCTTAAATTCTTATTTTTTGTTGTTTTCTTGAGAATTTGACTATGCATTATATGAGGTTGAATCCATGACTATATTGTAACTATAATGGTTGCATCACTACAATCAAACTCATGAAAACATTAGTGTTAATATCTACCCATCTAATTGGTTGCATACATAGGAGACAAAGAATTGGAAGAAAGGATAAAATCGATAAGTATGCAATTATATGTCTAGAAATTGAATAAAATAAATATGTGGGTATCTAGTTCTAATTTTAATATAAATATGTTTGTCTATAATTTTGAGATGTTAAAGATTCATTCATAACCACTTTGAATTTTTATTTTTTGTTTTTTTCTTGAGAATTTGACTATGTATTATTTGAGGTCAAATCCATGAATATATTGTAACTATCATGATTGTATCACTATAATCAAACTCATGGAAAATATTAGTGACAATATCTATCCCTCTAATTGGTTGCATACATGGGAGACAAGGAATTGGAGGAAAGGAGAAAACTAATAAGTGTGTAATGTAGCAAAAATATCATGCGAAAAGCATGCAAACATATAGATAGGAAATAATTATTATGACACAAATTTTTTTCCCTCAAGTAAACAAATGAGAAAAAAAGATAGTAATAAATGCTAAATAAAAAATATGTAACGACATCAAGAATGTAATAAATCATCTAAATGTAACATCATGTTGTGATCTAATGGAATATATGTAAACATAAGTGTGTAGTCTCATAAAGTTGTGCCCTTGGGTAATGGTAAGTTGTCATGAATGCAAAAAAAACATGGGTATTATATATGAATAGCATAAGCATTTATAAGCAAGATGACCAAGGAGGTATATTGGGTCAATCACTAGCACATAGGTTATTTAGTTCTATTAATATTTTTCCATCATCATGCCTAGTGTCGACATATATTAATTGTAAATGACTATAGGTAAGATGTAAAGTGAGAAAAACACCCCATTTATTAGCATATAGTAATAGTTTATTGTCACATTCACTTTGAGAGAGGTATTAGTTTGGTTATTTATGATTGTCATAGAATGAGCAAATATACCTACACAAATAATAGAGAATGGTGTTAGAGTGATGATAGCAAGTGTCCAAAACTGATATGTATTGATTTCTATCATTTTTAGTAAATATTTATTAATTTTTGAACAATGATTAGAATATTACAAAATTAACATTTTTAAAATATTTTTATAATGTGTGGATTTGATCCCTCATCCATAGGTATAACATTGATGTCCACAACTATGACCCCTTATATGTAGATCTAATCTATAGATATAATTTTGGAACAAAGATTTGATCTAGCCAAGTTGTTGGATGTTGTGGTTGTGTTACTTATATGTGGTTGTCATTGATGTCAACACTATTAGCATTAATTCATTTGAAGTTGTATATGTCGAGGATATTGAGAAAATTGTAATAGATGAGTTGCAGGTTGTTAGTAGTGAAGTGAAGTTCAGTATGTTGGTAAGTTTTGTACATTGATGATCAGAGGTTGTGGACTAAAGGGTTTGTTGTTGAGTATACCTAGTTCATCCACGTCGAATTTTAGAGATAGGCGTGAAGATTTGATTGAGTTATGAAGATTCTCATTCTAACAATTTTTTTGTTGCTTCAGTTGGTGTTCCTAATTGAAGATGATGCTATTTCAATTAGTCTAATTGTTTTAGATGCTTATCTTGTGATTCATGATGCTTGTGGATGTTTCTAGATTGTGCTCTATCTTTGTTGCACGTCCGCATTGATCGTTGTGCTCGTGGTTGGCTATTTTCTCTTGCGTGTTCATGTTTTTCTTATTCTTGGTTGACATAGTGTTTGTAGCGTGTTGTGGATCTTTGAGGAGAAATTAATTGAAGTGTCTTCATGTTGGAGCTATTGATTTGGGTCTTCACTAAGCTATGGCTGACCTTGGTTCATTCACATTAATAATATTAAATGTTTTGGGTTGACAATTTATATTCATTTTATTATTTTCATTGAAGCTGACATGAAGGGATGGAATTTCTTGTTGCGGATATATAAGAGCAATTGTTTATTCGAATTGGAGAGTGCGAGTGTATTCTAGAGTGTGCTTCTGTGTGTGTATGTGCAAATATCATTTGAAGGCAGAGCAAAGTGTGAAGAAGAGTAAAGAAGAGTGAATAATTATTCATGTGCTTAACCGAAACTATGATTAGGCATTAACAAATGCTATTTTACCAGTTCAAATCCCTGCGGATGTAATCCGATTCTTTCTGTAAGACAATTTGTCTTCCTTTGGGTGGTTAGCCTTGTTGTAATTGAGAAGTGATCTCTAGGCAGTGTGCCTGAATGCATGTGCATTCCCCATATTTCATTTCATTATACTTTTAATAGGGTATAATCTTGTGGACTGACCTCCACCATGGTGTTTCCCCTAACAGGGTTTCCACATAAAAATTGGTGTTATGTGTGTTTCTGATGTATTGATGATTTGTGCTTTCATGGTTAATTATTAGATCTGAGAATAAGGTTAATAAGTTGAATAAGTTTTGAATTTCTATGACAACTGATTCATCCCCCTCTCTTAGTTTTCTGCCCTTGTGTTTCAAACAATTGGTATTAGAGAAAGTTCTTTGGAAGAAGTTTAACAGCTTAAGGTGATCTGGGATGGCAAGTTACAAGAAGAATAGTCTGAGATTTGATGGAACAAATTATTCTCTGTGGAAGACTCGAATGGAGTGTCATTTGAGATGCATTGGTGAACCCTACTAGAACATTACATGTACTAGGTATGTTATTTCTCAGAATGGTCCTACCACTACTGCTAAGATTAGAGGTGCTAAGTATAATATCCAGGCTAAGGAAGCTTTGTTGAGTGCTTTGACTGATTCTGAGATGAAAAATGTTTCGGATCTGAAGACTGCTCATGAGATCTAGAAAAAGTTGGAAACCTTGTATGAAGGTGATACTAATGTGAAGATTGCTAAGTTGCAGAGTCTGAAAGGGAAATATGAAAGGTTGAGAATGGGTGATGATGAGAACATTAATACTTTCATGCAAAGAGTGAATGAAATTGTGTGTGGTATTAGATGTGCTGGTCGATAGATAGAGGAATCCGATATTGTTGCTAAAGTTCTTAGATCCCTACCTGATTCTTACAAAGTCAAAGCTAGTGCTATTGAAGAGCTCTGAACTGTAACAAACATAACCAAAAATACATTGGTTGGTAAGATGACTAATTTTGAGTTGAGAAAATTTGGTGATGCCCTTCTTAAGGTTGAATCTGCATTTAAGGCTACTACTTCTAGAAGAGATAGACAAAGATATGATCTGGGTGAGAGTTCATCTAGAAAGATATTCAAATATGAGGATGAAATTAGAAAGATTGAAGAAGAAGAAAGAGAGATGGAAGAGTTGGAGGCACTTATTGTCAAAAGAGTATCAAGAGGAAAAGGTAAGTATGAAGGAAAAATTCCTCTTAAATGTTTTTCTTGCAATAAGATAGGTCATTTTGCATCAAGGTGTCTGGAAAGAGCTCCTAAACCAAGACGTAACAAGCCTAGATTTAAGAAGAAGTGTTACTCTGTTGCTGATGAAGGCATAACAAATGATGAATCTAATAAAGAAAATAGAAGTGATGATGAATGGGTATTTATTGCTATCAAGGAAAATAACCTGTATCTACTGAATCTACTAGTTGTACAAATGTGGAGAAATCCCTAGCTGCTCGAGTTGAAGAGAAAGATGAATGGGTGATTACAGTGGATGTTCACATCATATGGCAGGATATAAAAGTAAATTTGTAAGCTTGGAAAAGTATGATGGTGGTGTTGTGAGATTTGGTGATAATATAGCTGGTGTGATCCATGGAAGAGGATGCATTTCTCTTGATGGTAAACATAATACTTATGATGTTTTGTATGTGGAAGGTTTGAAGCATAATGTTTTGAGTGTTGGTTAGATGGTTGAGAAGGGATACTATCTTTAGTTCAAGGATGGAAAGTGTAGAATATTGAGTTCCAGAAATGAAATTGCATCAGGTACAAAAAAGGTAATATCTTTCACTTGAGTGCTACTCATAAAAGTTTCTTGATTGCTTAAGTTGATGAAAATTGGTTATGGCATAGGAGAATGTGTCATGCTAACTTTGATAATATTGTAAAGATAAGTTCCACTAAGGCTGTGAGAGATCTACCTAAGTTGGTGAAACCTACTAATGCCATATGCAAGGAATGCCAATTAGGAAAACAAACTAGAATTTCATTTTAGAGTAAAAAGCATTGTTCAAATGAATTGAACATAGAGCTTGTGCATACTGATCTGTGTAGTCCCTCTAAGGTCACACATTTACAAGGTTACAGGTATTTCATGTTACTCTGATGATTATTCTAGAATGGTATGGGTTACTTTCTTAAGGGAGAAGTTTGAAGCACTAGAAAAGTTCAAGATCTTTAAAGC
This sequence comes from Sequoia sempervirens, assembly GCA_007258455.2. Taxonomy (NCBI): domain Eukaryota; kingdom Viridiplantae; phylum Streptophyta; class Pinopsida; order Cupressales; family Cupressaceae; genus Sequoia; species Sequoia sempervirens. The sequence continues at coordinate 61,380,525 of VDFB02075321.1, read as the reverse complement.
TATGGTTGAGACAGAGACATGTTTGAAGATTAAATGTCTAAGATCATATAGAGGTGGTGAATTCACTTCTGGTGAATTTAATTATTTTTGTGAAGAACATGGAATAAAGAGTCAATTATCTGCACCATAGACCCCTTAGCATAATGGAGTTGTGGAAAGGAAGAACAAAACAATTGAAAATGCTGCTAGAACAATGATGCTAGAAGGTAATGTCCCTCATATCTACTAGAGTGAAGCTGTGAGTACTGTTGTGTACACACTCAACTGGGTACAAATCAAAGGTAATATTGGTAAGAGCCCTTTTGAGCTATGGATTGGTGAAAAGCCTACTATTAAATACTTCAAGATATTTTGAAGCAAATGTTATATTAAGAGAGATGAAGACATAGGAAATTTTGATGCTAAGAGTGATGAAGGTATCTTTCTAGGTTATTCTACTAAAAGCAAGGCCTACTGGTGTTACAATAAAAGATTGAATAAAATGGTTAAAAGTGCAAATGTCAAGGTTGATGAAGACTTAGGTACACCATCCAGAACCTATGGATATGACTTTGATGATCAAGATGAAAGTAGGAACCAAGGAAAGCAAGTTCAAACTACAAATCAAGTGCAAATCAATCCGGTAAATCAAGAAAATGAAGAAGGAGAAACTAGTGGAAGTACAAAAGAGGGAACACAAGAGCCTGAAGTTTAAGAACATCCTAAGAAGACTCTGAGGTATGTAAGATTGAATCATTCAGAAGATCAGATTAGAGGTGATAAGAACAAAGGTGTCCAGACTAGGAGAAAAATTATAGAAGAATATTGCTTGATTTCAAAAATTGAGCCTACTAGTGTGAATGAAGCATGTAAAGATGAGCATTGGGTTGAAGCAATGAAAGAAGAGTTAAAGTAGATTGAAAAGAATGATACATGGATTCTTGTTCCTAGACCTAAGAATAAGAATGTCATTGGAACCAAATGGGTCTTTAGAAAAAAATTGAATGAGCAAGGTGAAGTGGTTAGAAACAAAGCAAGACTCGTATGCAAAGGATATTCTCAAATGGAAGGAATTGATTTTGAAGAGACTTTTTCCCCTATTGCTAGAATTGAAGCTGTAAGATTATTTCTTGTCTATGCTGCTTACAAGAACTACAAAGTTTATAAGAGGGATTTCATTTTAGTTGACTGATAAGGAAGATATGGCGTGCCGGTTGAAGAAAGCATTGTATGGACTCAAACAAGCCCCTAGAGCATGGTATGCCAAATTGGACAAGTATTTGTTGAAGCTTGGATTTAACTAAGGTACTACTGATAGTAATTTGTATTTCAAGATTGATCATAATAAAGATTTGATTGTTGAAGTATTTTTTGATGATATCATTTTTAGAGGAGATGATGGTTTGTGCATGAAGTTTGCTAATTGGATGTAGAATGAATTTGAGATGTCTATGATTGGTGAGATGAAATTATTTTTGGGATTGAAAATTACTCAGTTAGTTAAAGGGATTTTTATATCTCAGTCCAAGTATGTGAAGGAATTGTTGAAGAAGTTTGGTATGGAAGATTCAAAGCTAGTTGGTACACCCATGGTGATCGGATGCAAGTTGACAACAAAAGATGATTCTCTGAAAGAACATCAGACAAGAGACAGATCAATGATTGGTGGATTGCTATATTTAACTCAAACTAGGCCTGATATCATGAATGATGTATGTATTGTTGCAAGATTTTAAAATGATCCAAAGGAATCTCATGTGACTATTGTGAAGAGAATTTTCAGATACTTGAAGGGAACTGTTGACTTTGGCCTATGGTATCCTAAAGATGATGATATTACTTTAAGTGCCTTTACTGATGTTGATTGGGAAGGAGATGTAAATGGTAGGAAAAGTACTAGTGGTGGAGCATTTTTCTTGGGTAAGAATATGATTTCATGGTCAAGCAAGAAGCAAAATGCCATTTCCTTGTCTACTGCAGAGGTCGAATACATTGTTGCTACTAACAATTGTACTCAAGTCCTGTGGATGAAACAAATGTTGAAGGATATGAGAGTTGTGTATAATGATCCTATTACCATATTCTACGATAATTCAAGTGCTATTAAAATTTTCAAGAATTCGGTGCTACATTAAAAAAAAGAAGCATATATCTATCAAGTTTCACTTTTTGAGGGAGAAGGTAAGTGAAAAAGAAGTCAGACTGGAGTATATGCCTACTAAGGGGTAGATTGCAAACATCTTTACCAAGTCATTGTCTAAGGATACTTTTGAGTATCTTAGAGGGAAGTTAGGGGTGATTACCCCTCCTAATCATAACTAAGGATGCATTGCATTGCATCAGTCTGTGCATTTCACAATCATATCTTGCTTTAGATTTATGTTGTGGTGGCTGCTACTCAAGGGGAGTAGTCAGATGGTTAAAAAATTCAGATATGTGGTTAAGAGATTAGATATCTTTGTCATTGATGTCAAAGGGGGAGAAGAGTCATGTGAAAAACTTGCGATTATCTAAGGAGAAGAGCCTTGTGGGGACAAAGATTATCTGAAAGTGTTGAGGAGAAGATGAGTCAGAACCTAAGCAAGAGTTAGTTGTGTTGATGGTGTTTTTCACATCATGTGTTGCCATCAATGCCAAAAGGGGAGATTGTTGGATGTTGTGGTTGTGTTGCTGATATGTGGTTGTCATTGATGTCAACACTATTATCATTAATTAATTTGAAGCTGTATATGTCAAGGATATTGATAAAATTGTAATAGATGAGTTGTAGGTTGTGAGTAGTGAAGTGAAGTGAAGTGAAGTATGTCCATAAGTTCTGTACATTGATGATCAGAGGTTGTGGACTAAAGTGTTTGTTGTTGAGTATATCTAGTTTATCCACATTGAGTTTTAGAGATCCATCTGAAGATTTGATTGAGTTATGAAGATTCTCATTCCAATGGTTTTTCTGTTGCTTCAGTTGGTGTAATGCCCCTCCACGCAACCATAGGGGAAGTTGCACTTAACTACTCAAACACAATAATTTTTTTTTTGTTAAGTATAATTAACATGCAAGTTCACTACCCATTGCCAAAAACCCCTAAGGTTACGAGACTAGGTTTACTTAAACCCAAAGAAGAAACATGAATTAAACCACAACTTTTAATTACTTAACAAATTAAATACACATACATTCCAAACATGATAAAATTACATCAAAGCATAAGAGATACCACATGTTTCTAATAACAATAATTTACAATACAATTACAACTCTCATTCCCTGAATGAGGTAAATCCAATAAGAAAGATTACAAATTACATCTTCCACCTCAATACAAATGAGGGGTAGTAAAATTACAATGCTAACTAAAAAGAATAAAGCATGGAAGGAAAACTGGATCCCACGAGCTCTCCATCTGGAAACCTCATCCACACGAATAAGAAGATGACCAATGGATTAAGGTGCACGTTCCACCCAACCATGTGATACTCGAAGGCTCACCCCCCGTGCCAGGAGATAGTAACAAGGAATCCTATACAAGACCATCAACCACTAGACACAGGATAACTCACACTGACACAACCAATCACATGAACCACACAACCATACGAATAACACAAGTACAACTCTAACATCACTGACATAAGTCACATTGCTTCCAGAAATAAAAAAGATCGAGTATGATAAGAAGACCATATACATAAAACCACATACCAACTGTTGTCATAGAAAGAGTGTCATCACATAGCTTGACATGGGATATCCTCTGGGAATCTTCATAGGATTTGGCCCCCACTATGGGTTATCCTGGTGGCCTCAACCGAATCTTGGCACCCATACTCACTCATGCAGAATCAAATACCTCTTGTAAAGACAAGATAGATGACCTTACCATTCCAGGCCTTCCCACTCATCCCAATCCTATACGAGCACTTGCGTCCATGAGTGAGGCTCAATTATCTTAATTAGTGTGAAATACTACCTAACTTCTAAGTACATTGATTTAGTTATCACTTGATTAAACCACCTCCGAAGGTTATCCAGTTTACCTCTTTGGGCTCTGGCCCCTAACATAAGCCACTCTTCTACTTGACAACATAACAAACTAAACCAATCACCAAGGGAATCCCAACTGCATACCAACAAGATAAAACCACTCCAAATTTAGGAGGAACACATAATGAAAACTCACTCCAAACATTGGAGACAACAAAAGTCAAACCCCTCTCCAAACACTGGAGGCAACAAAACACATACTCCACTCCTTCCAAAGGAGGCACAAATCACATAACCCACTCCTAATCCAAGGAGGCACAAACCACATAAACCACTCCTAATACAAAGGAGGCACAAACCATCCCCGTTCATGAAAACCAGGTAAAACAACAAGATACAACCATATGCTCTACCCAAGGCAATACAATGGTTGACTAACAAATTACGACAACCCATGAAATTGAAAGATACCCCGAATCTGGAAGACTTACATAACATAAGATTCGGTTTTCCCAACATCACGAAAGAGGGAGATTTCATAACGAAAGGATAAAATAGGCAAGTCATTATCCTACTTTAGGATTTCCTAAACCCAATCAACTCAATCAACGTTACTTGCAATTACTCAAAAGTAAAAAAAGTTAAACTTGCAACGTTGAGAAATTTAGAATTAATGATTTAACTCTGTGTTTCTCAATCATACATAACAATCAAAATCAACTTTTTAAATAAAATCATTTGATTATACAATCAATATCTTTTAATCCTTATAGAATAATCATTAAAAAAAAGCTATATATATATTTAAATATTTCAAAATCATTTAAATATGTGTTCATAACAAAATATCATTTTATTTAAATTCTCCAACTAATAAAAAAACATTCCCTATTATTTAACATATATATAATATATATAATTAAATAATAAAATAATCATATTTATTTAAATTAAAATATATTATATATATATACATAATATATACATATTATATATATAATATAATATATATATTATAATAAATATATATAATATAAAATAATAAAATAAATAACAAGCGAAATTAATAAAAAAAATCTTTTTAAAAAAAAATAAGGGTGAACCCTTGTTGGCCCCACAGGGCCCCAAAGGGGAGTATGGACGCAGCCAAGGCTACGCCCAGCCTCCCCTGTGGAGGTTAGTGCTGCCTATGGTAGCGCCCTCCCCACGGGCTGTGGGGAAGCGTTGCCATAGCAGCGCCCCTCCATGGGGCCGTGGCTATGCGCAGCCTTGGGCTGCGCCCCCACACCCGTGCCTGACAATAACCAAAACAATTTTTTTTGGTTTATAATTTATATCAAAAAAAATAAAAACCCCTGTTCTTCACAAAAAATTTCTGTGTAAAAAGTCTTTAAAAAAAAAACATTCCCAGCATCTATTTAACTATAATATATATATATGTCTTTAAATATATATATATATATATATATATATATATATGTATATATATATCCCTAAAGTTTCCATTTACAGTCAAATTGTGCAACTTTTCTACATAAATTTTGCAATAAGATTAATTTATCAACACAATATTAGGATTTAAATTCCAAATTTGAAATGAAAGTTTCTTTTGTTCTTTTTTCTATTTTCCATTGTTTGATTCTTTCTTTGCTTTCTTTCCCATGATTTCAACAGAGTTTTTGCAAGTTTTGAAATAAGATTTGACATGGATTTTACTTCCAAACCAAACAAAGTTTAAATCTTTTCCAATAACATATAAAAATTTGAACACTCTTTCAAAATGAAAACAAAAATCATAGAAAGAAACCTGGTTTTTTCTCCAAAGCTTGAAAGATTGCCAATGGTGCTTTCAAACCTTATTTTGTTTCTAGCTCATCCAAGAAATCCAATCTTCTTCTTCAAATCCAAAAAAAAACCACACCAAATCCTTTCCTCTTCTCTTCTTTTTCCAATCCCCTTTTTTTTTGGTCTCCACAAATTCAAAATTTCCATTCCCCAAAATGAAATGCCAAAAAAATGCTCTCATAGAGTTTCCCCAAATTTAGTCAAAACCCTAAAAATATCCCATCCACCAAATTTATTGCACATTTGGAGATATTTTCATTTTTAAAATTTAAAACAAAATTGCTTTCAAAATGGATTTTTCATATATTTAAAAAAAATCTCTTTTCAACAAAAAAGGTATTTAACTTTTTAAAAAGAAAATTCTTTTACACAATATTTTCAAAAAAAGTACAATTTAAAACATGATTTTCAATTTTTTTTTTAAAATTTAAATCAAAATGTCCAATAATGCCAAAACAACTAACTTAATTCAATTTATCACCATTAACTTAATTAATCAATAAACTAAATCTAACCCAATATTAGATTATTTTGTTAATTAAATTAAATTAATCAATAAAATAACTAACATTTCAATGTTGCAACCAAATATATTTAATAATCATTTTAACTACACAAGCCATTTAATAACCTTTATAATTTGAAATTAAATAAAAACCAAGGTGAAATGGACAACATTAAAATGAGTAAACCCGACTACAACCTGATGACACACTATGACTAGGGTGATGACTTGGCATTGAAAACCTAGCTACTATCTCCCAATCAATTACCGTTGGTCAATGGACATGCTCAACCTGTGAAATCAGGTGGATTCGATGCCCTGTACCTATCAATGTACGAACAAAGAGTATATCAAATGCATATATATGATATAATAAAACACACCATGAAGAGGAAATCTTGGAATCGAAGCGCACTCACAAGCGATTAATACAATCCCATCCCCTTCACCAATACAGACTTTCTAAGTGACGATTCTAACATCAAAAATATAATCAAAAGCATAAAGCATCATTAATTAAATATCTACTAAGCTAATTCAAAATAGGCCATGATAATAACATCAGAGTAAAATTCCATCACATTAAAATATAACATAAGCATTGCTTAATAGTTTGCGATCAAATAGTAACCAAGTACCATAGTCAAAGTGCTAACAGAAATAAAGCATACATAGAAGAACACTATTCGATCAAAAAGAGAAAAATGGAGGGGTGCTACATCCTCCCGCCCTAGGGTCAGGCTTACTCCTGGAAGCCTGCAAGTACCCCTAGTACAAACTACATAAAATCACACATAATCAATGGTTCTAAAACTAAACCACTCCATACCTCAACATAAAATAACAAGCCGTGCTATAATCAACCCAACCAAGTACACTGTCAATCTATACAAATCAACATGGTGAAGCAACCACCAACCAAATCTTCAAAGCATATATCTAGGGATTAACATACATAATACACATATGCTCCAATACACATCACCGAGAATTATCACAAGGCCACACATGGGTCCATCTAGGCACCAGAAAGAAGCATACTAATCCATGATACAAGAATCCATGAACGCAAAAGCCAAGTCCATCACAAATAATCCATACAAAATATCATAGTGCTACAAGGATTAAATCAACAATGCCATGATAACTCTCACATTCACATTCACTTTTATCAAACTTGGTAAATCACCTTACTACACACATATGGTAACCACATTTATTTCCCACACATAGTGCAATAGCATTACAATGTTTACCCAAGACAAAGTATGCAACACTTCAACATACATTTACCATTTTGTATTTTAAATCCAGGTACAATAATTTAACATCTCATGATTTCTTAAGACTTAACAATAAAGTTGGGGACTATAGGCCTCACCAACAAGATGCACCTATTATGCAATTATCATTAACATGCAATGGTTTCACTAATCCCTTTTCTCTAAAATTTTACTTACTGCAAAATGATTTTCTATTCATATTATACATTTTCCATGATTATGAATGCAACTTGGGGACTTAGGTCCTTTACCCAAGGTTTGGTCTAATAAAACAAACCTTCATGAATACATAAGCATTTTCTCATAAGATACAACATACCATGGGTTTCAATACACCACACACTCAAGGACAGGCATCTTCGTTAAACCAATGGGAAGAGAGAGAAGACAAGAGATATTTACAGTTCTAACCTAGGCACGAATGCAATCATGGTTTCGTCATCACACAATAATTTTCACACAAATTCATCAACCATATGAGAGTATGCACAAATATCTATGAACTAACAACATGATCATTCATTTTCTATTACCATATTTCATAATTTCAAAACAATATAACATGCAAAAGCAACTCCAAAACCACATATTTTCAATCAAGAAATCACTTGCACAATGAGGTAAAGCACAAGAAGACATGCATCAAATACTTGCATGGTGAAGAAAAATGACAAGACTCCAGAAGAGAATATACACCAAAGGAACTTCTTGGCATCCTCAAGGTCAAATAGACCTTCCCACAACATGAGTAGAGAAACCAAGCAAGGGTAATTTTAGGCAACACATGTCACCTGCAACCCACCAACAAGCTAAGGCCCAACATGCTCACCCACAAAATAGGATAGAGGGGAGTAATCGATCTCAACCTCAGAAGACTCTCAACCAAGGGAATCGCTCCAATCCTAAAGGGTAAGGCAAGACCTAGGAGGCATCATTCCTCCACAACTCATGTCAAGGTTGGAAAACTCAACCCTCTAAAACACCATACTAAGGAACTCAAGGCAAGAGGTCCTATGACTATCTCACCATAACAAACACTTGGAACACACCCAACAAAAACACTACAACCACACTCAGGCACCACTCAAGGGTCACAACCCTTTACACAACAAAAGAGCCATGCATCAAGAAGGAGACCAATCAAAACACACTTCTTGGTAGGCTCGTGGGCCTAACTAACCCTCACCAAAGCATTTATCAACAAGACATGCAAGGGGCGGAAATAACAACAAAACTGGTTGTCATCCACCACACACAACACACCAAATTAACACACTACACAATTGTCCATAATGCATTCTTCTAGTAGGAAGGATATTGGTGCATTGCGTACTACACCGAGGGTCTTATCCTTTCCACTGGCTTCCTGCACCATTGGACCTACACCACCTCATAAAAAATTTTGGGTAGACAAGTGAGATCAACCCAAAAGGAAATCATAAACTAACGAACAAAGCACCTAGGTCAACGCCATCGCTCATAGTGCCTAGAGTATAACCTACGCAACTAATAGCTTAATGGGTTCCACATTATCCCAGAGTACCCAATGTTTAAACCTAGGCTCTGATACCATGTGTAACGCTCTGCCACACAACCCTAGGGGAAGTTGCAATTAACTACTCAAACACAATAATTTTTTTTTGCTTAAGTACAATTAACATGCAAGTTCACTACCCATTTCCAACAACCCCTAAGCTTACGAGACTGAGTTTACTTAAACCCAAACAAGAAACATGAATTAAACCATAACTTTTAATTACCTAAAAAATTAAATACACATACATTCCAAAAATGATAAAATTACATCAAAGCATAAGAGATACCACATGTTTCCAATAATAATAATTTACAATATGATTACAACTCTCATTCCCTGAATGAGGTAAATCCAATAAGCAAGATTACAAATTACATCTTCCACCTCGATACAAATGAGGGGTAGTAAATTTACAATGCTAATTGAAAAGAATAAAGAATGGAAGGAAAACTAGATCCCACGAGCTCTCCATCTGGAAATCTCATCCACACAAACAAGAAGATAACCCAACGGATTAAGGTGCACGTTCCACCCAACCATGTGATACCCGAAGGCTCACCCCCTGTGCTAGAAGATAGTAACAAGGAATCCTATACATGACCATAAACCACTAGACATAGGATAACTCACACTAACACAACCAATCACATGAACCACACAACCATACGAATAACACAAGTACAACTCTAACATCACTGACATAAGTCACATTGCTTCCAGAAATAAAAAAGATCAAGTATGATAAGAAGACCATATACATAGAATCACATACCAACTATTGTTGTAGAAAGAGTGTCATCACATAGCTCGACATGGGATATCCTCTAGGAATCTTCAGAGACTCCGGCCCCCACTATGGGTTATCCTGGTGGCCTCAACTGAATCCTGACACCCATACTCACTCATGCAGAATCAAACACCTCTCGTAAAGACAAGATAGATGACCTTGCCATTCCAGGCCTTCCCACTCATCCCAAGCCTATATGAGCACTTGCGTCTATGAGTGAGGTTCAATTATCTTAATCAGTGTGAAATACTACCTAACTTCTAAGTACATTGATTTAGTTATCACTTGATTAAACCACCTCTGAAGGTTATCCAGTTTACCTCTTTGGGCTCTGGCCCCTAACAGAAGCCACTTTTCTACTCGAAAACATACCAAACAAAACCAATCACCAAGGGAATCCCAACTGCATACCAACAAGATAAAACCACTCCAACTCTAGGAGGAACACATAATGAAAACTCACTCCAAACATTGGAGACAACAAAAGTCAAACCCCTCTCCAAACACTGGAGGCAACAAAAAACATACTCCACTCCTTCCAAAGGAGGCACAAATCACATAACCCACTCCTAATCCAAGGAGGCACAAACCACATAAACCACTCCTAATACAAAGGAGGCACAAACCATCCCCGTTCATGAAAATCGGGTAAACCAACAGGATACAACCATACACTCTACCCAAGGCAATACAACGGTTGACTAACAAATTACGACAACCCATGAAATTGGAAGATACCCCCAATTTGGAAGACTTACATAACATAAGACTCAGTTTTCCCAACATTACGAAAGAGGGAGATTTCATAACGAAAGGATAAAATAGGTAAGTCATTATCCTACTTTAGGATTTCCTAAATCCAATCAACTCAATCAACGTTACTTGCAATTACTCAAAAGTAAATAAAGTTAAATTCGCAACGTTGAGAAATTTAAAATTAATGATTTAACTATATGTTTCTCAATCATACATAACAATCAAAATCAACTTTTTAAATAAAATCATTTGATTATAAAATCAATTTCTTTCAATGCTTATAGAATAATCATTAAAAAAAAACTATATATATATTTAAATATTTCAAAATCATTTAAATATGTGTTCATAACAAAATATAATTTTATTTAAATTCTCCAACTAATAAAAAAAATTCCCTATTATTTAACATATAAATAATATATATATGTATTTCATATATATATAATATATATAATAAAATAATAAAATAATCATATTTATTTAAATTAAAATATATTATATATATACATAATATATACATATTATATATATAATATATAATATATATATATTATAATATATATATAATATAAAATAATAAAATAAATAAAACAACGAAATTAATAAAAAATAATTCTTTTTTTTTAAAAAAAAGGGCGAACCCTTGTTGGCCCCATGAACCCCAAAAGGGGAGTATGGATGCAGCCAAGGCTACATCCAGCCTCCCTTGTGGAGGTCGGCGCTGCTTGTGGCAGCGCCCTCCCCACGAGTTGTGGGGAAGCGTTGCCACAGGAGTGCCCCTCCATGGGGGCGTGGTTGTGTGCATCCTTGGGCTGCGCCCCCACACCCGTGCCTGGCAGTAACCAAAACAAATTTTTTTGGTTTATAATTTATATAAAAAATAAATAAAAACCCATGTTCTTCACATAATTTTTCTGTGTAAAAAGTCTTTTTAAAAAAAACATTGCCAGAATCTTTTTAACTATAATATATATATATGTCTGTAATATATATATATAAAGGATATATATATATATCCTATATATACATAGGATATATATATATATCATATATTTATATATCCTATATATATAGGATATATATATATCCCTAAAGTTTCCATTTACAGTCATATTGTGCAACTTTTCTACAGAAATTTTGCAATAAGATTAATTTATCAACACAATACATCTAACATTTATGGCACCAATTTTTTTTTAAAAAGTACTAACATACATCATAATAATCATATATCACATTAAATGAAACTAAACATGAAATACATATAACAAATCCCTCAGGTTAACATAACTGCATTACTTTTCACAACAACATCATTACATCACATGGAAGGTAGGTATACACCAGTAACCATAAGATAACATGGACATGGACAATACATTAATCAAGGATTACAATATTACAATGCCACTTCCCAACATGAATGGGGAAGATACAATAAAATGGAATGATACATTTGAAATGGAGTACAAAACTGCAATACTGGATCCAACTTTGGTACAACTCAGGAGTCACTGCAAGGTACAATTTCGCACTTCATGATCGACGAATAGGGACCCAATGGGGTGCATAGCACATTCCACCCAACCACATGGACCCGAAGGCCCACCCCCCGTGCTAAGAGATGACAAGAAGGACCCCAACAATAACCATCAAACAAAACAAGGATACAAGACTTCACAACAAGATCCACAATAACATAAGGCAATCTCTAGCACAGGATATTACCAACACAAGATGTGCCCAACATAAGGAATAACCAATAAAGCATCAACATACAAATGCCAACATGTGCTTCCAAAGAATAACATAGAGGGCAACAAAGCATACATGGTTGTTAAAGGAAGAGTGTCATCGCAATGTTGCATGGATTACCCTGGCGAATCTTCCTAGGCCTCGGCCCCCAACTTGGGTTACCCTAGTGACCTCTTACGAAACCCGGTCCCACATGCAATCCAATGCAGAATCAATTATCTTTCATAAAGACAAGATAACGATCTTGACATTCTAGGCCTTCTCAACTCATCTCAAGCCCATACAAGCACTTGAGCCATGAGTGAGGAATTCACTTATATCTTGTTAATGTGTGATTCTATCCAAAACCCCTAATTAAATATTAACATTTTCACTTGATTAATAAACTTCCAATGAGTTACCCTGGGACCACTTCTGGGTCCCGACCCCCATTGAAAGCCACTCCCCTTATGAGCAACAAAACTCAAAAGACACTATTAGGGTAAGCCCCCATGCACAACATATAAAGCCAGATGATAAATTGCATTAAGCAAGACATACACCATCCTACACAAAATCTTCATAATGAAACTATTTTCAAGTGCAAGGCTAAACCCATAACATCAAATAGATCATACGAGCAATAGTTCACAAAGAACCAAAAGTGAAGGCCAATAATAAAGCAACACCTTTCTTTCCCTTTCTCTGGAAGACTGATAAATCACTAAAACAAGGGTTTCCCAACAAGTTGGCAACAAAACTTGATCTCAAAATCGACATCAAACTCAAAGCCAAAAACAACCTCCATAAATAAATTCATCATAAACTCCAAAATTACACACAAAATTCACCACAAGAATACACTCAAATAATCCAAATTTTCCAATTTACAAATATAATATGTCATGCAACAACTATTCCAATAATGAAATAAAGACATACATGATAGATTAACCTGTCATCTATTAAGTAACTACAAGAGAATCAATTCTTATAAGGAAATTACCTTCAAATTCATCCTTGAAAAAAAAGATACTTTTGAAACCTATCTAAGCACAAATTAAAGTATATCAATAGAGAAATATGTCATATTATCTAGTAGCTAACCTTATAATAAGGGTGATATTTCTACCCTACTCTAGGTTTTAATCTAAGCCTACTAAACTTTCTTTTAATAATCACTAAATAACCATCTTTAATGAACACTCATAGGTACATGAATGTGGTATAAGAAGTTAGTATATCTCCTAACTTGGTTTTCAATGTTCCTAAGTTATAGAGTTTCACTTCTAAATTTCAAACTTCGACTTTGGAATAAAAATACCCTATTATATCAAATATACTATGCACTGTTAAATTACTCTTTCAACAATAAACCTTCCAATGCATAACTCCAAATGAATTAACTATTCAATCTCTATATCTTAAAGTATACTCATGTTCGACATTGATTAGGCTACTATGATGCTCAAAAGGAAAGAAGCTATTGAGCTGAAGATGAACAAATGATCTTGCTTTTGCAATCACGCTTCTAACCTTGTAAGCTTTATTTGTGTTGCTGATGCACTCAGTCATGCAAATTTGGTGGATAGGTTATAAGTACTTCGCACATAGTAACCTTATTGCATACATATGTAATTAATCAAAAGTTCGCATGGTTACCCTTTATGTCGGTGTTGGAAGTCCTGTGACACCCTAAACCTCATTGCTAAATGCTAGATAACCTAGTGGTTCCTACGAGTCATGAAAGAATAAAGGCTGAGTGTTTCCAGCAACACTGCACTTTAGTTGGATCCTAAAAATGCTACATCTGGAAAGGTTCCAACTATATCAGGGAGGTTTTTTTTTAAAAAAAAATTATACACCCTACCATGTTCAAATGCGTGGCTATAACAAGTTGACAATGAAATCAGAGAGATTATATAAAACTTTAAACTCCTATTATGTTCAAGTGCTACGGCCAAGATAGGCTGACAATGAAATAAGGGCGATTATTTAATTTACTACACCTTTGCAGTCTAAAAGTTGCAGCTGTGATAAGTTACCAAAGGTTTCAAGGAGGCTACTTAATTCTATACAATGCCTCAACTCTAAACAATGTAACAGTGACAGGTTGCCAAGTATATTAGAAAGTAAATATTGGAATTTGGAAATATTGCCATCTTCTTGCTTTATTATTGTTATTTTCAAATGTTGAAACTGTGATAGATTGTCAATAAAAACAAGCAGGATAATTAAATCTTAAAAAAATCCTATTAACTTCAAATGATGTGGCTAAGATAGATTGACAACGGAATTAGAGAAATTATTTAAAACTCTACAACACTCTATTTTCAAGCACAACAAACGTAACAAGTTGCCAATAGGAACACGAGGGCTATTTTCACCCCTAAAGTCTTCTATGTTCGAATGTTACAGCTAGGACAGGTTGCTAAAGAAGTCAAAGAGCTTAATTAAACCATGACAATATTTTAGTTTCAAATACTGCAAACAAGCATCTATTAGGTTGATGCAAGGAAGCAAACATCATGAATAAAGAGGCCTCCACCTTGAAATCAAGAAGGACTTGTCAACAAGATATAATTATAACCGAGGGAGCCATAATTGTTGCTATTGGTACATACATACTAAATGGTATATATTCTAGTTGTCACCAACTTGCCATAAGACAACTTCAACTATTATTATATAGTCTTACAACAAAGATAGGAAAATAGATCTCAACTGAAATTATTAGTCATAATTATGCAACCAACATGTATGGAAGACTAAAAGCTCATGGAATTTTAAATTAAGGACACATAAAGGTCAAATTCAAGCTAAACAAAAAATGATAGCTGGCAAACTTCAAATTTAAAAGATGACTGTTTCGAATATATGAGATACGTCTCTTGGTTTAAATGGATTTGGTCCATGTTACTTTAATTTTATGCTTGCTGGAATCTGTGGTAGCTCTTGTATAGAGAAAATCAAGACACAGATCCTCTGGTGAGGTTGTTGCAGAATTATTTATTTCCCCGTACACTAAACAAACTAAGTTGTATCCCAATTAATCTACACTACACTCATTTCATGTGTTTCATCTTTCCTTCGCCTCCTGACAGAATAGACACAGGCCTAAAGTGTAACACAAATTTCTCAGATGTGGATAATTCAACTTTGTAGGTAATTTGTGTACAATTTCCAGATACAAAGGACAACAATGTTCAAAGTAAATCAAGTTCCAAGTATTAAGAAACTAAATTTCTTTGTCCATACAAAATAAAGATGAAGGCAAATCAACCAGGTTTTATATGCCTAGAAAATAAGGAAACCAGAAAGTTAGGAAACTAAAAGGAAAGAGTCCATAACCTAGATAGAGGTGATCCCTGAAGATGGATATGGCTCTTCCATGCCATCCATTGCGATGGCTTCCTACAAAAATGTGGATGATAACCCCGTTTCTAGAGAACTAAAGATTCAGGTTGATACAATTATTGATGATACTCTGGTACCCATATATGACATAATGGTTCCATTTCATGCAGCCACCATCGAAGGTGTTACCAGCCATCAAGATGGAGGAAATTCTTAATATGTGAACTGTGCCCCTTGATGAAAATGAAGATACTTGGACTCAACTCCATGCCGAAAGAGTAGGTTGAAGATAATTGGAATGTATAAGCAACACCATCCACTAATAGTATCGTCCTGCAATTCCCTGTGAGGGTCTTTTTTTTAACAAGGCAAGTCCTTCAGAGCATCAGATAGAGTCCTTTTTTATAATGCGCCTTCCTCCAAAAATAGCTCCATTTTCTCCATTATTCTCCTTAATGATGTTCATGGGATTCCTTATACATTTATTGCAATCCGATAGGATTCCCTCCAAATAACTCCTCACTTTCCATTCTCGACATGCATTGGAGAGAGAGATTTTCTTTTGCACCTATTACCGTTATAAAATAACTATAAAATTGATTTCCTAGTACTTTATTTATTACCATGCTGTTACAATTTCTCCACTCCCCGCATCAAAGAGCCATTACCATTTTGTTGTAACCGACCCCTCAATGATTTTCCCGAGATTTTTCAATGTTCGCGACAGGAAGATATATTTTCATGCAGTACATGCAAAGAATTTATTGGATAAATCTGCAGATTCTCAGGCAAGGATATGAGAACATCATGTTTAGTGTATTGGGTATAAATAACATTCGACGCAAGAAGAACTTCAATATAATGCCAAATTAAATGGTGACCCAATGGTGGATCAACAAGATTCTTCTCCACTCAACTTATCTGGCTGAGAGGAAAGAAACGACAATAAGAACTTGAAGTTTAGATTTAGAAAAAGCTACTACGTGGCGCATGCAGTAGGTCAAGACTCCCAAAGCCCAAAGGCCGATGCCAAAACAAAAGCTAACCAATATAAAACTTTCAATGAAAGTATCATACTATAAGTAAAGATTAAACAATGAGATGTTGAGTCATATGGCGCTGTTAGAGGGAGAGAAGCATATTCTTGAATTACGAGTAGCCAAGAGTTTATTTACTTAATCGATACAAGTTAAGCATGATGCTAGCCCTTCAAAACTAAATGCATAAGACCACCACTAGATTAGCTAGAGCTTTGTTGTAAGAAGGTAGAACAAGTTCTTTACTCTCTTAAGCTAAAACTTCCTGTAAGCTTTGAGGTAAATTGTTAGAACTTTTATCTAATTTGTCACAATCTCATAAGACACAAATCAAACATATTGAATCCGTACAAGACCACACTGAAACACATAGTGAAACAAAAAATAACATCACATAATGATGTGAATGGAGGGGTACTATAGGATATATATATATATATATATCCCTAAAGTTTCCATTTACAATCATATTGTGCAACTTTTCTATAGAAATTTTGCAATAAGATTAATTTATCAACACAATATTAGGATTTAAATTTCAAAATTGAAATGAAAGTTTCTTTTGTTCATTTTTCTATTTTCCATTGTTTGATTCTTTCTTTGCTTTCTTTCCCATGATTTCAATAGAGTTATTTCAAGTTTTGAAATAAGATTTGACATGGGTTTTGCTTCCAAACCAAACAAAGTTTAAATCTTTTCCAACAGTATATAAAAATTTGAACACTCTTTCAAAATGAAAACAAAAATCATAGAAAGAAACCTAGTTTTTTCTCTAAAGCTTGAAAGATTGCTAATGGTGCTTTCAAACCTTATTTTGATTCTAGCTCATCCAAGAAATCCAATCTTCTTCTTCAAATCCAGAAAAAAAAACCACACCAAATCCTTTCGTCTTCTCTTCTTTTTCCAATCCCCTTTTTTTTTGTCTCCACAAACTCAAAATTTCCATTCCCCAAAATGAAATGCCAAAAAAATGCTCTCATAGAGTTTCCCCAAATTTAGTCAAACCCCTAAAAATATCCCATTCACCAAATTTATTGCACATTTGGAGATATTTTCATTTTTAAAATTTAAAACAAAATTGCTTTCAAAATGGATTTTTCATATATTTAAAAAAAAACTCTTTTCAACAAAAAAGGTATTTAACTTTTTAAAAAGAAAATTCTTTTACACAATATTTTCAAAAAGTGCAATTTAAAACATGATTTTCATTTTTTTTTAATTTAAATCAAAATATCCAATAATTCCAAAACAATTAACTTAATTCAATTTATCACCATTAAATTAATTAATCAATAAACTAAATCTAACCCAAGATTAGATTATTTTATTAATTAAATTAAATTAATCAATAAAATAACTAACATTTCAACGTTGCAACCAGATATATTTAATCATCATTTTAACTGTACACAAGCCATTTAATTACCTTTATAATTTGAAATTAAATAAAAACCAAGGTGAAATGGACAACATTAAAATGACTAAACCCAACTACAACCTAACGACACACTATGACTAGGGTGATGACTTGGCACAAAAAACCTAGCTACTATCTCCCAATTGATTACCGTTTGTCAATGGACATGCTTAACCTGTGAAATCAGGTGGAGTCGATGTCTTGTACCTGTCAACCTGTGAACAAAGAGTATATCGAACATGCATATATATGATATAATAAAACACATCGTGAAGAGGAAATCTCATAATCGTAGGGTGCTTGCAAGCGAGTGATACAATCTCGTCCCCTTCACCAATACAAACTTTCTAACTGATGAGTCTAACATCAATAATATACTCAAAAGCATAAAGCATCATTAATGAAATATCTGCTGAGCTAATTCAAAATAGGCCATGATAATAACATCAGAGTAAACTTCCATCACATTAAAATATAACATATTTATCGCTTAATAGTTTGAGATCAAATAGTAACCAAGTACCACATTCAAAGTTCTAACAGAAATAAAGCATACATAGAAGAACACTGTTCGATCAAAAATAGCAAAATGGAGGGGTTCTATAGTTGGTGTTCCTGATTGAAGATGGTGCTATTTTATTTTTTGTTGTTTTCTTGAGAATTTGACTATGCATTTTTTGAGGTTGAATCCATGACTATATTGTAACTATAAGAGTTGCATCACTACAATCAAACTCATGAAAACATTAGTGATAATATCTTCCCCTCTAATTGGTTGCATACATAGGAGACAAAGAATTGGAAGAAAGGATAAAATTGATAAGTGTGCAATTATATGTCCAAGAATTGAATAAAATAAATATATGGGTATCTAGTTCTAATTTTGATATAAATATGTTTTTCTATAATTTTGAGATGTTAAAGATTCATTCATAACCACTTTGAATTTTTATTATTTTTTATTTTTCTTGAGAATTTGACTATTTATTATTTGAGGTCAAATCCATGAATATATTGTAACTATCATGATTGTATCACTACAATCAAACTCATGGAAAATATCAGTGACAATATCTATCCCTCTAATTGGTTGCATACATGGGAGACAAGGAATTGGAGGAAAGGAGAAAACTAATAAGTGTGTAATGTAGCAAAAATATCATGCGAAAAGCATGCAAACATATAGATAGGAAATAATTATTATGGCACATAATTTTTTTTTACCTCAAATAAGAAAATGAAAAAACAAAGATAGTAATAAATGCTAAATAAAAAAATATGTAACCACATCAAGAATATAATAAATCATCTAAATGTAACACCATGTGATATTGTAACGCCCCGCCACGCAACCCTAGGGGAAGTTGCATATTTTTACACAAACAAAATAATTTTTTTTTTAAAGAACAATTAACATGCAAGTTCACTAACCAATTCCAACCAATTCCCTAGGGTTATGAGACTGAGTTACTTAAACCCAAACAAGAAACAAGAATTAACCATAACACTTAATTACTTAAGAAATTAAGAACACATACATTCCATGCAAGAATAATTTACATCAAAAAATAAGAGATACCACTTGATTCCAATAATATAATTTACAAAATAATTACAACACTCATTCCCTGAATGAGATTAATCCATAAGCATGATTACATATTAAAAATTCCACCTCGATAGCAATGAGGGGCAATAAAATTACAATATTAACTGGAATGATTAAAGCATGAAAAGATACTGGAACCCACGAGCTCTCCAACTGGAAATCTCGTCCACACGAACAAGAAGACAACCCAACGGATTAAGGTGCACGTTCCACCCAACTGTGTGATACCCGAAGGCTCACCCCCCGTGCTAGGAGATAGTAACCAGGAATCCAACACAAGACCATCTACCACTAGACATAGGCTAAAACATAAACTGAATTGAAACAACTACAACCACAATATCACTTAACACAAAGTTATAGTGCTTCCAGATGACCATGATCAAGAACATCATCTGTACTCCACACAATAACTGGCTGACTGCTATCATAGGTAGAGTGTCATACATAAATTACCATGAGTTACCCTAGCTCAACCTTCCTAGGCTACTAGACCCCCATCTTGGGTTACCCTGGCTTGCCTATACTGGCCTCCGGACCCTCATGTAAAACTATGCATCTCGTCTCATCTCGAGCCTTAACAAACACATACTTCATGAGAGAGCATTCATTATCTTTATTAGTGTGAAAGTTCCCCATTAATTATTTTAAGTTATCACTTGATTAAACCCTAGGTGAGTTACCTCGGCGCCCCTTTGTGTGCCATAACCCCACAAAGAGCCACTCTCCTATCGACAACACACACAATAAAACCACAATCCAATGGGTATCTAGAAAGGATGACCTCTCCAATCCAAGGAGGCAACATATAACAAAACCCACTCCAAACACTTGGAGGAAAATAAAATTCAAAGTCCACTCCTTCCAAGGAGTTATAGGCCACTCAAACCCTCTCCTAATCCCAAGGAGGCACAAATCCCCATTCGTGGAAACCGAGTACAACATAATACAACTCTACACAGTTCCCAAGGAAATTTACAAAATGAACCACTACATGAAACATCCCAAACTAGAGAACTCCTTTGAAAGACTTACTAGACAACTAACCCCTTTTCCCTAACATCGAGAAGGAACAAAACCTCATTTAAAAAGCATTTCCGGCAACTCAATAAACTAATGTTTGGGTTTCCTAAACCCAAGTCAAGCAATGACATAATGCAAGTAATCAATTAAATAAATAACAATATTTGCACACTCAAAAGTAAACTAAAACACTTGGCCACATTAAGGAATTTTAAATTAATAATATAATTCTATTTGCTCAATCATAGATAAGGGTTAAAATAATCTTTGTAAATAAAGCCATTTGCTTATAACATCCAATGTTAAATAACTCATT
This sequence comes from Sequoia sempervirens, assembly GCA_007258455.2. Lineage (NCBI taxonomy): Eukaryota > Viridiplantae > Streptophyta > Pinopsida > Cupressales > Cupressaceae > Sequoia > Sequoia sempervirens. Next base: position 61,359,358 of record VDFB02075321.1, on the reverse strand, counting down.
TGATTATTACAAATCAATTTTCTAAACAAAACATTATTAAAAAGTCCCTTTTATTTCAACTATACAAATGAGATAATCATATTAAAAATTCCTATTTTAAATAATTAAACACCATTTGAATATGTCCCAAATAAAAATATATTATTATTATAATCCAATTAATTAAAAATTAATTCTTTATTATTTAAATTAAATTAAATTATATATATATATATATAACATATACATATTATACTATATAATATATATATATTATGATATATATAATATAAAATATATATAATAAAATAAATAAATTTTAAAATAAAAATAAAATAATGAATGTATTTTTTTTAAAGAAACAAGCCCTGATTAGGGCACGCGCGCAGGCTGCCCTACCTCCCAGGGCGGCGGCCTATGTGCCCCGCACATAGTCCTCCTCCCTTCGGGCAGTGGCCCATGTGCTATGCACACAGTTGCCTCCCTTGGGGCGGCGGCCCGTGTGCTATGCACAAAGTTGCCTCCATTCGAGCGACGGCGGTGGCAGTGGGGGTTGGCTCCCCTGCCTCCCCACCACAACCAAAACAATAAAAAAAATTATTTTATTCACATTTTAAAATAAAATAATAAACTCCCCACAAAACTACAGACAATGAACTTCATTTGGCAAAAGAATAGGGTTTATTTACCAAAAAAAAAATCAATAAATATATGCAAGCACATTATATATACACAAACCCAAAATCTCCATTTTTAACCAAATTGTGCAAATGCACAACAAAATCTTGCAATAAAACAATGAATTTGCCAACACAATCAATACGGTTTAAAATTCCAGTTTTGACAAACAAATCTCTCTTGGTTTTCTTTCTATTTTCCCACAGTTTGAATTCTTGTTTGATTTCTTTTTCAAAATTTCAACAAAAGTTTAGAAGTTTAGGACCAATTGACATGGGTTTTCCATTGAATTTAAACATCATTTTAAGGATTTTCAAATAGCAAAACAAGGATTGAATTCTTTTCAAAATGAAACAAAAAAAAAAAACAAGGAAGCACCTGATTTTTCTTCCAAAGCTTGAGGATTCCAATGGTGCTTTCAATTCCTCTTTTGAATTCAGCTCAAGCAAGATTCCCAATCTCCTTCACTAATCCAAGAAAAACCACAGCCAAGAAATCTTTTCCGCCAAATGGAAAATCCAAAATTATATGAAATTGCATTTACTAAAATAGAGTTTTTCCCCAAATTGGTCAAACCCCTAAAATATCCCCACCCACTAAATTTATTGCAAAATTTGGAGGATATTTCCAATTTTTAAATTTAAAACAAATTTATAATTTCAATTCAAATCTCATGCATTTTTCAAAATTCTATAGAACAAATGAATACAATCTTTGCAAAGAATTTACTTTATCAATAATTTTCCAAAAGTGAAATTAAAAACAAATCTTCATTTTTTATTTTTTTTTAATTTTAATTTAACTCTAACTAGCCAAACATGATTTCTACTTTTATTTTAATTACATCATAATATACAATAATGCCAAAACCACTATCTCATTTAATATATCACCTTTAATCTAATTAATCAACAAACTCAATCTAATTTTATTAATTAAATCAAATCAATCAATAAAATAAATTACATTTCAACATTGCAACTAAATACATTTAAACATCATTTTAACTTCACTTGACATTTAATAACCTTTATAATATGAAATTAAATAAATACTCAAGGTGAAATGGACCAAATTAAAACAACTAACCCGACAACAACCCGATGAAACACTATGACTAGGGTGACGACTTGGCATGAAAAACCTAGCTACTATCTCCCAATTGATTTCTATTGGTCAATGGACATGCTCAAACCTGTGAACCAGGTGGATTCGATGTCATGTGCCTGTCAACTTGCAACAAAGAGTACATTGAACATGCATATGTATATAATATGATCAAACACACAGTGAAGAGGAAAATCTTAGAATCGTAGGGTGCTTGCAAGCGAGTGATACAATACTGTCCCCTTCACCAATACAATACCACTAACTAACGCATCTAACATCAATGATATGATCACAAGCATAAAACATCATTAAATCAAATATCTTCTAAGTTAATCCAAAACATGCCATAAAGATAACATCAGAATAAAATAACATCACATCAAAATATAATGTTTACAATGCTTAATAGATAGCAGTCAAAAGTAACCAAGTTCCAAAATCATAGCATAAATAGAACAAAGCATTACAAAGAAAACACTGCTAATCCAAACATCCAAAATGGAGGGGTGTTACATCCTCCCCCCCTAGGGTCAGGCTTACTCCTGGAAGCCTACAAATACCCCTAGTACAAACTCACTAAAAAATCACACATAATCAATGGTTCCAAAAATTGAACCACTCCATACCTCAACATAAAACAACAACAACCTATGCTATAATCAACACAACCAAGCACACTGTCAATCTATACAATCAACATGGTGAAGCAACCACCAACCAAAACTCCAAAACACATATCCAAGGATTAACATACATAATACACATATGCACCAATACACATGACCGAGAATCCTCACAAGGCCACACCAAGTGTGATATCATTACAATGTTTACTCAAGACAAGGTATGCCACATTATCACTTCAACATTAATTTAATATTTTGTATTTTTAATCCAGGTACAATAATTTAACATCTACATGATTTCTTAAGACTCAACAATAAAGTTGGGGACTATAGGCCTCACCAACAAGATGCACCTATTATGCAATTATCATTAACATGCAATGGTTTCACTAATCCCTTTCCTCTAAACTTTTACTTACTACAAAACAATTTTTCTATTCATATTGTACATTTTCCATGATAATGCAACTTGGGGACTTAGGTCCTTTACCCAAGGTTCAATCTAATAAATCAACCTTCATGAATACATAAGCATTTTCTCATAAGATATAACATACCAAGGGTTTGAATACTCCACACACTCAAAGACATGCATCTTCGTTAAGCAATGGGAAGAGAGAGAAGACAAGAGATATTTATGGTTCTAACATAGGCACAAATGCAATCATGGTTTCATCATCACACAATCACTTTCACACAAATGCATCAACCATATGAGAGCATGCACAAATCTCTATGAACTAACAACATGATCATTCATTTTCTATTATCATATTCACAATTTCAAAACAATATAACATGCAAAAGCAACTCCAAAACCACATAGTGTCAATTAGGAAATCACTTGCACAATGAGGTAAAGCACAAGAAGACATGCAAGGGGCAGAAATAACAACCAAGTTGGTTGTCATCCACCATACACAACACACCAAATTCACACACAATTGTCCATAATGCATTCTTCCAGCAGGAAGGATATCGGTGCATTGTACACTACACCAAGGATCCTATCCTTTCCACTAGTTTCCTGCACCATGGGACCTACACCACATAACAAAAACTTCTGGGTAGACAAGTGAGATCAACCCAAAAGGAAAACATAACTATCAAATAGAGCATCTAGGTCAATGCCATGGCTCATAGTGCCCAGAGTATAAACCTACACAACTAATAGTTTAATGGGTCCACATTCCCATAGCGCCCAGTGTTTAAACCTAGGCTCTGATACCATGTGTAACGCCCCGCCACGTAACCCTAGGGGAAGTTGCAATTTTCTACACAAATGAACTATTTTTTTTTTTTAAGAACAATTAACATGCAAGTTCACTAACCAATGCCAACCAATCCCCTATGGTTACGAGACTGAGTTACTTAAACCCAAACAAGAAACAAGAATTAACCATAACACTTAATTACTTAAGAAATTAAGAATGCATACATTCCATGCAAGAATAATTTACATAAAAAAATAAGATATACCACTTGTTCCAATAATATAATTTACAACATAATTACAACACTCATTCCCCGAATGAGATAAATCCATAAGCTTGATTACATATTAAAAATTCCACCTCGATAGTAATGAGGGGCAATAAAATTACAATATTAACTAGAATGATTAAAGCATGAAAAGATAATGGAACCCACGAGCTCTCCAACTGGAAATCTCGTCCAAATGAACAAGAAGACAACCCAACAGATTAAGGTGCACATCCCACCCAAAAGTGTGATACCTGAAGGCTCACCCCCCATGCTAGGAGATAGTAACCAAGAATCCAACACAAGACCATCTACCACTAGACACAGGCTAAAACATAAACTGAATTGAAACAACTACAACCACAATATCACTTAACAAAAAGTTACAGTGCTTCTAGAGGACCATGATCAAGAACATCATCTATACTTCACACAATAACTGGTTGACTGTTGACATAGGTAGAGTGTCATACATAAATTTCCATGAGTTACCCTAGCTCAACCTTCCTAGGCTACCGGACCCCCATCTTGGGTTACCTTGGCTTGCCTCTACCTGCTGCTAGACCCTCATGCAAAACTATAAGTCTCATCTCATCTCAAGCCTTAACAAACACATACTTCATGAGAGAGCATTCATTATCTTTATTAGTGTGAAAGTTCCCCATTAATTCTTTTAAGTTATCACTTGATTAAACACTAGGTGAGTTACCCTGGTGCCCCTTTGTGTGCCAGACCCCCACAAAGAGCCACTCTCCTATCGACAACACAGATGATAAAACCACAATCCAATGGGTATCTAGAAAGGACGACCTCTCCAATCCAAGGAGGCAACATATAACAAAACCCACTCCAAACACTTGGAGGAAAATGAAATACAAAGTCCACTTCTTCCAAGGAGTTACAGGCTACACAAACCCTCTCCTAATCCCAAGGAGGCACAAATCCCCATTCGTGGAAACCGGGTACAACATAATACAACTCTACACATTTCCCAAGGCGATTTGCAAAATGAACCACTACATGAAACATCCCAAACTAGAGAATTCCTCTGGAAGACTTACTAGACAACTAACCCCTTTTCCCCAACATTGAGAAGGAACAAAACCTCATTTAAAAAGCATTTCCAACAACTCAATAAACTAATGTCCGGGTTTCCTAAACCCAAGTCAAGCAATGACATAGTGTAGGTAATCAATTAAATAAATAACAATATTTGCACACTCAAAAGTAAACTAAAACACTTGGCCACATTAAGGAATTTTAAATTAATAATTTAATTCTATTTGCTCAATCATAGATAAGGGTTGAAATAATCTTTGTAAATAAAGCCATTTGCTTATAACATCCAATGTTAAATAACTCATTTGATTATTACAAATCAACTTTCTAAACAAAACATTATTAAAAAGTCCCTTTTATTTCAACTATGCAAATGAGATAATCATATTAAAAATTCCTATTTTAAATAATTAAACACCATTTGAATATGTCCCAAATAAAAAAATATTATTATTATAATCCAATTAAATAAAAATTAATGCTTTATTATTTAAATTAACTTATATTATATATATATAACATATACATATTATATATTTATATAATATATATATATATTATGATATATATAATATAAAATATATATAATAAAATAAATAAATTTTAAAATAAAAATAAAACAACGAATGTATTTTTTTTTAAAGAAACAAGCCCTAATTAGGGCGTGCGTGCAGGGTGTCCTGCCTCCCAGGGCGGCGGTGGCCCGTGTGCTATGCACACAGTCGCCTCCCTTTGTGTGGCAGCAGAGGAGGCAGCGGTGGCGGTGGCAGTGGGGGTTGGCTCCCCTGCCTCCCCACCACAACCAAAACAATAAAAATTTTTATTTTATTCACATTTTAAAATAAAATAATAAACTCCCCACAAAACTACAGACAGTGAACTTCATTTGGCAAAAGAACAGGGTTTATTTACCAGAAAAAAATCAATAAATATATGCAAGCACAACATATATACACAAACCCAAAAACTCCATTTTTAACCAAATTTTGCAAATGCACAACAAAATCTTGCAATAAAAAAATGAATTTGCCAACACAATCAATACGGTTTAAAATTCCAATTTTGACAAACAAATCTCTCTTGGTTTTCTTTCTATTTTCCCACAGTTTGAATTCTTGTTTGATTTCTTTTTCAAAATTTCAACAAAAGTTTAGAAGTTTAGGACCAATTGACATGGGTTTTCCATTGAATTTAAACATCATTTTAAGGATTTTCAAACAGCAAAACAAGGATTGAATTCTTTTCAAAATGAAACAAAAAACAAAAACAAGGAAGAACCTGATTTTTCTTCCAAAGCTTGAGGATTCCAATGGTGCTTTCAATTCCTCTTTTGAATTCAGATCAAGCAAGAGTCCCAATCTCCTTCACCAATCCAAGCAAAACCATAGCCAAGAAATCTTTTCCCCCAAATGGAAAATCTAAAATTATAGGAAATTGCATTTACTAAAATAGAGTTTTTCCCCAAATTGGTCAAACCCATAAAATATCCCCACCCACTAAATTTATTGCAAAACTTGGAGGATATTTCCAATTTTTAAATTTAAATTTTTTTTCTAATTTCAATTCAAATATCATGCATTTTTCAAAATTCTATAGAACAAACGAATACAATCTTTGAAAAGAATTTACTTTATCAATAATTTTTCCAAAAGTGAAATTAAAAACAAATCTTCATTTTTTATTTTTATTTTTATTTTAGTTTAACTCTAACTAACCAAACATGATTTCTACTTTTATTTTAATTAAATCATAATATACAATAATGCTAAAACCACTATCTCATTTAATATATCACCTTTAATCTAATTAATCAACAAACTCAATCTAATTTTATTAATTAAATCAAATCAATCAATAAAATAAATCACGTTTCAACATTGCAACTAAATACATTTAAACATCATTTTAACTTCACCTGACATTTAATAACCTTTATAATATGAAATTAAATAAATACTCAAGGTGAAATGGACCAAATTCAAACAACTACCCCGACAACAACCCGACGAAACACTATGACTAGGGTGGCGACTTGGCACGGAAAACCTAGCTACTATCTCCCAGTCGATTTTCGTTGGTCAATGGACATGCTCAAACCTGTGAACTAGGTGGAGTCGACGTCATGTACTTGTCAACCTACAACAAACAGTACATCGAACATGCATATGTATATAATATGATCAAACACACTTTGAAGAGGAAAATCTCGAAATCATAGGCACTCGCAAGCGAGTGATACAATACCGTCCCCTTCACCAATACAATATCACTAACTGACGCATCTAACATCAGTGATATGATCACAAGCATAAAAAATCATTATATCAAATATTTTCTAAGTTAATCCAAAACATGCCATAAAGATAACATTAGAATAAAATAACATCACATCAAAATATAATGATTACAACGCTTAACAGATAGCGGTCAAAAGTAACCAAGTTCCAAAATCATAACATAAATAGAACAAAGCATTACAAAGAAAACACTGCTAATCCAAACATCCAAAATGGAGGGGTGTTATAGATATAATGGAATATATGTAAACATAAGTGTGCAGTCTCATAAAGTTGTGCCTTTGGGTAATGGTAAGTTGTGATGAATGCAAAAAAAAGGGGTATTATATATGAATAGCATAAGCATTGATAAGAAAGATGACCAAGGAGGTATATTGGGTCAATCACTAGCACATAGGTCATTTACTTCTATTAATATTTTTCCATCATCATACCTAGTGTCAACATATATTAATTGTAAATGACTATAGGTAAAATGCAAAGTGAGAAAAACGTCCCATTTATTAGCATATAGTAATATTTTATTATCACATTCACTTTGAGAGAGATATTAGTTTGGTTATTTATGATTGTCATAGAATGAGAAAATATACCTACATAAATAATAGAGAATGGTGTCAGAGTGATGATAGCAAGTGTCCAAAGGTGATATGTGTTGATTTCTATCATTTTTAGTATATTTATTAATTTTTGAACAATGATTAGAATATTACAAAATTAACACTTTTTAAATATTTTTATAATGTGTGGATTTGATCCCTCATCCATAGGTATAACATTGATGTCCACAACTATGACCCCCTATATGCAGATCTAATCTATAGATATAATTTTGGAACATAGATTTGATCTAGCCAAGTAGCATTATATTCTTTAATTATTTCCTAATTTAATCAATATATTTTTTCTTCCATGATATTAATTATGATGGTGGTGTTATTTTATAAGGTTGGATAATATTGAGATATAAAATGGCATAATAACCACCAAATATTAATATCTGTAGATTAGACTGGACACCCATGGACATTAAAATAATAGATAGAATAGGGGTAGATAACCTTAAATATATTCCAATGTTTGGTTGTGATGTCTAGATGTTGACAAACTTGATGGAATATTATGAGTTAAATACCAACATGATGTAACCAAAATTCACACAATTGAATCTATTCTCATAATTCAAAGAAAAAAAATAAATCCATACAATTTTTTTTTTTAATCAAAGTGGCAAGCCACTATAATTATATTAATATTTAAATATATAGTTTTACAAAATCTTGGTTCAAGTGGGCATACTGGTGGGAAAGAATCAAGAAGGAAACCCCCAGTTATAGCCCGAGTAAGACCACTAACTAATATTTACAAATTGACTTGATAGTGACAAGCATGACTTCTGACTTTTATAATTTGACTAATAGACCATTACAACCATACTGGCTTTTTCTATATCCAATAGCATTCTGAATACAAGCCCAATTACAAAAATATGAAACTATAAGTATACAAAAGTTCACATATGCTGCCATCTGTCCTCACCGAAACTTTCAAATGTAACCTTTAAAACTAGTTACAATAACTATTTCCATAACTTCCTCTCAATTGCAAACTATCTGTATACATTAACTAGTAAAAATAATTATCACAATAATCTATTATAGCAACACTGCCATTTACCCATTTTCAAAAACCATTGCCTTGAAGACCCATACAAGTGTTTCAACATATTAGTCAACATTAATCATAGAAAACAAAATTCCATTTTCTCTTAACAAATGAAAACACAATACTCAAGAAACCCTTAACAATAAATCACCAAAATGAATCCTCAATTGAAAATAATATCACTTGAATAATGTCAACAAATGAAGAATTTGAGTCCAAGAACTAACTATCAAACTGAAGCTCACTGTTGCTTTGAAAAATATCAAAGGCCATCCTCCTTATCACAACTGAATCTTGCATAAAACTATAACCCTTCTTTTCAAAAATGAAACCTACTAACCAAGTCATCTTTGCTTCTATACCTTTTTGCACATGTAGTTTTAAGCCTAATGAAATTTGATAATGAAGACCAAATGTTCCTGATACTCATTAGGAGTATAAAGTCAACAAATTCCTTATACAAAAGATGTCGACCATCTGAAACAATACATGGTATAAATACCTTTCCAATTTCATATGCCAATAGTAGTTAATGCAAACACATTACCTTAGAAGATAATAAGAATGATGTACATAAAAGACTTTATTATTACCTTGAAAAACATATGAAGCCAATCTCTAATCCAAGACCGGTAAAGTAATGTTATTCCTTATACTGATTTGATAAACATGTGCTTAGTAATACCAGAGTAAATATATAGACCAATACTAAAGTGCCAAGGTAAATATGCTAAGATTGATCATTATTCTATCATGTTGCCTGAACCATGCCAAGAAACTAATGATGCTAAACAAACAAACAAAATTCATCATGTATACCATGTGGTCCATACCAAGTGTGCGATATACCTACAATCATGTCAATCACCTTGAAACCTTGCATATACTTGTGATCATGTCAATCACCTTGAAACCTTGCATATACCTATTTGACACAATGCCAACCAAAGATGTCACTAGGGTCAATAGATGAGACCAAACAAAGAAATCACATTTTCTTCATCTATGATACCTAATATTCCATACAAATGATCTTATTCTAGGTGAAATATGGGTTTTCAATATAATGTGACAAGAATATCACCTTAGAAGTTTTTGACATCTTTATTCTTGTTGTAAGTCACAAATTCACAAAATCACAAAATTTCTCAAGAAGTTGATAATTTAGGTACAATTGATAGTTGATTTGAGATGTGACCTCATTATATTCATTAAAACTTAAATTATGTAATCAATTTAATCATTCAATTAGGTGAAAGTGAAGGGTATTAATGTTTATTCAATTTTCAATTTTTTTAAAAGTTTAGTATTTTGATTAATCACTAATTCAATTTATATTGGTGGAAGATTTGAGGTAATAGAAAAAATATGTACAAAGATTAAATCTTCATTTTCTCCTATTCTTTCATTATTTCTTTCTTTTTGTACTAGGGTTAAATCTTCATCTAGGTTTGTTGTGTACTTATAAGAAACCTTTATTCCTTAGTATCTTGTTCTTGTACATTGTATGGTAAATTTCATGATAAATATTATGTGCATGTCCCTTCCTCCTATCAATTTTTCTTTATGGATATGAGGAAGTTTATTTCTAATTTTTTGGTTTCCTCCTTATCAAAATACTGTTTCAATAATTTAGAAATTATATTTACAAGCTTATCATCTCTCACATTTTCTTCTCTTATTTGTACCTTAACTTATTCTCTATGATCTATCTTTGTTTATTTGATAATTCTTTTACTACTTATGCCTAATACTTGTCTTGTCATTTTGATCTTTTGTCTAATTGTATTTTCCTCCATGTTTTGATTGTAGGATAGATCTCGTTTATTTATAGTGAATATATTCCTTCTAGTATATTTAATTTAATTTCCTCTACTATTTTAAGTGGTCAAGATCATATTTTATCATGATCAATTCATGGAGCCCTTTTTCCACAATATTTTGCAAGTTATTTACTTTCTCATTAATTATTTTAATCTAGTTAGATTTTTTAATTTCATTCATCTTTTATTCCTCATGTTATCCCTTTGATTTTATAGCTTCAAGCCTCTTTTTTATAACCATTAGTTCATTTATACATAGTCTTGGTGGCCAAAATAGTGGTGTTGACATGGGGCTATAAAGTTCTTGCTTTCTTGGATTTCTTCCTTACTTTATCCTTTGTTTTCTTAGAATGTTTCATCTTTATTATTATTGATATATTATTTACCATCCATCCTTATTTTCCTTTATTTTGGTCCTTCAAAGCCAATCCAAGATTCTTGTATGCATTCTCACTCTCTTGTTAGATTCAAAGGGTGACTAGGAGATTTTTTTTCATTTTTCTTTACCTTTGCTTCATCTTGAAGAAATGTACTCAAATTTTCCTTTCCCTTTTATTTTCCATGTGTTTTTTTCCCTACCTATGTTTGTTTCATTTTGGTAGTGGCTATGAGGTGTTATGAGCTATTCTTAGTAAAATAGCTACTTCTTTATTCATTGTTTTCTTAAATTTCTAATTTTTCCTATCCTTAAAAATCATTTGATATAAAATTATTATATTCATATAACTATAACTAATACACTTTCACCTTCTTTTGATGAGAATTTATTTCAATCCACTATTGACATTCCTTTTATGATTATATCATCCTTCAAACACTTTCCCTCTTTATAAAATTTTATGTTTTAAATTATTTCATAAATAATTTCGTAATCTACACCATTATTTAACATATAATTTCCAATTATTAAATCATTTATGCTATAAATCCCTTGATTTGAAAAGAAACATGTTGTCTTGTTTCCTTCATGGAAGCAACATACTTAGAGAATAATTTTGGTGAATCAAGAATTTCCCATGCCTCATATAGTATATAATTTTTTTCTTCTAATTGATCAATTATCATTTCATGATGCTAAATATAGTTTCCATTGAATATCCTTCAATAATGACTAAATTGATTTTACATGATCACCAATGTTAAGTAATGATGCTTTCCCTTTATTACTAGTTCTAGGAAATAAATCTTATATGCAACCTTTATCAAGATTTTTTAAGTCTTTAATGGCACATTTTGTACTAGAGTGCCATAAGTTTCCCCTCAAAGAACCATCAAAATTAAACTTTCTCCCAGTTTCTTATGGAGGAATCCATCTAGTATGATCTCTAGAAGGGTGATATTTGAATCCAAGAATTATAAATCGATAAATATATTAAATTCAATAAGTAAAATGTTTAGAAAATTAAATAAAATAGTGACAATGTTTCCATGATTATGAAAAACTATGATAGACGTCGAATGTTTTTTTGTTAATGGTATGAAAATATTATTGATGATTAGATGAATTATTTGAACTACTGAATTCTCTATTTGTCATCCCAAGTAGCATTCAAATTACTAGTGATATTATCTTGCATATACAAATCTAATCTAAGATGCATATTTTATATATGTGCAAGGTCTATAGGTTCAATATATATGTATCATGTGCACACTTGTAAATCTAAATTTTAGAACTATTTTAGAGTATGTTTTGTGTGCAATCTAAAATATTGAATGTTTTGATTATTAAAAACTATGATAGATGTTGAATGCTTTTTTGTTAGTGGTATGAAAATATTATTGCTGATTAGATGAATTATTTGAACTAGTGAATGCTCTATTTTTCATCCCAAGTAGCATTCAAATTACTAGTGATATTATCTTGCATATACAAATCTAATTTAAGATGCACATTTTATATGTTTGCAACCTACAGGTTCAATATATATATCATGTGCACACTTGTAAATTTATTTAGAACTGTTTTAGATTTCTATTTGCTAGATCTAGATATATTATTTACCAAGGTCTTATTTCTCCTTTAGGTGTACATACATATATAACATGGAAAATATAGATGTTCCACCTGGGCATGTGCAGGATCATGGTATGCCAAACAGGCCCTTAAGTGGCAAAAAATTCAGAAAAATCAATGTTAGGCAACTTGACGTAAATATTTGAATAAGTTATCTATATTATTTCAAAAATATGTAAGAATAGAATTTGTAGAAAATTGAATGTAATTTCTAAAATACTAGGTTTATTTAAAAATAAATAAAATCAGGAAATTTCAATATAGTATAAATTTCAGGTGTGCTAACCACTTGTAAGATTTATATAAGTAGAACTCATGTCCAGATGTGATGCATAGTAATTTCCTAATTATGCTAGATCTTAAGATATTTAATTATTTAACCAAGGATCTTATAGATGCAATCCTATTAGGAAAATGAATAATAATTATTTATTAAATTCAAATTAAATCATAATTTATATTTTTGGAAAGCTGAGAATCTCCTCTAAAAACCCTTTTCGTTTCATTAATTTTGGGTGAAAAAAAAGTCGTCAGCCTCATACCCTACAAATATTGCCACTTTTTGGCATACCATGATCCTGCACATACCCACCTCTAGAAACTTTGTTTGCAAATACTACTAATGAGATTAAGAGATTGAGAGACTCATTAGCAGATGGTGCAAACACAAGGATATATTTAGAAGTTTGCATGTCAATATTATAGAGCCTAGTAAAACTAAGAGATGAACTTGGACAGACTAGTGCATATTCCCTTGATAGAGTAGGTGCTATTCTTTCTTGCATGTGGAAAGAAGTACATGGTGAGGTTCCTTTTAAACAAATACACAATGTTGTGACCAAAGAAATGATAAAAAAACACTTGTTTTCCATTCTATCAAAATCAACGTAAGGTGAGGGGATACTAGGTCACCAAATGTGTGGATCGTGCTATGGCCCCATTGATCTACTCACAATTTCTTGCAGCACATGGTCAATATCCAAACAATGACTAGATTCCATTATATTTTGTTTTGCAGTTATATGTTGAGGTCCATTTGGGCCTCAAAGTCAACTATTTGGACATTCCACCATATGCTGGTCATTGGCATGGCAGGATTGTTGATGGGCCCACCTATCGTCGAGCCCATAGACCAGCCCCAATGTTTAGGGTATTGGTTGGTGAGAGGTCTCCTCTCACCTAAACTCTGGACCCCTTAGAAAATGTGGTTGTCATTGCTTCCCAAAAGGAAGCAATTGACACTGTAGGTGACATTGCAACTACCACCACTAGGATATCTACTGATCATGTAGGTCAGTATTTGATGTCTAGATGCTCACAATCCACACCATTTGCAACACAGTGGACCAACATGGATCCTTTTACAGTGGTGGGCATCCCTACTCCCACACAGCTCGATAGACTTTCAAGAGATATGGCATGCAAGATTTTGCATTGTTTGGCTAAGGACCTCTTAGAGGCATATGCCTTTATCGCATTAGACTATAGGATAAGTATAGAGAAGGTTAGAGATCATTTAGCACATGAAGTTCGTTCACATCCAGGATCCCATCACTCTCAGCCCAACACTAGTGCACATCAGGATCCACCTATAGATCATTCAGCTACTACACAGTCTATGGGTTTTACTAAGATGGTTATCGGTCTTGGTTCATCATCATTGGTGCCATCTCACCTGCATAGTCCTCTTCACTCATCATTTATGGCACAACAGGGGACAAATCAGATGGATGTAGGTGTTGAATCGTCACTTGACAATTGCAAAGGACTTAGGTCATCCAATATAAGATGATGTACATGAATGTGTGTATGTGCATGTTTCAATTTTTTTTTTAATTATTTTTAAATTTTAGTTTTAACTAGATATTCACATACTGATATATATATATATATAGATATATATATATAGATATATATATATATATATTGTAGGTGGGTATGCCTCATGTTACTCCTAGCCTTGTTCCAAATCATGTACATCAACGTGACTTTGTGAATGATTCTACTGCCAATGGACATGTGAGTTTTAAATTTTTATATATACACTGTATATGTACATAGATATGTATATATAGATCTAGATAGATATTTAAAAATACAAGTACATTCTTAAAAATAAATTTCATAAAATTTATTTAATATATTATATGTATTTAACACATTGTGTACACAATTTTATCTACAGGGCTTGGCACATCCATTAGAGCAGGGTTCTCATTTAGATGGTCATTCGACTAGGAGTTGACATTCATATTAGGCCCTACACTAGATTTATGATCTTTACTACATGTATTTGCTTATATGATGATCTCTAGTATTTGAAATTTGATGATCTATAACTTACATTTGCTTATATGATATACATACATTTGCTTATTTGATGATCTCTAGAACTTACATTTGCTTATATGATCTACATTTGATCTCTAACATACATTTGCTTATTTGATGACCTCTTTGCTTATTATAACATGTTTATGTTTATACATTGAATCTATTTACATGTATGTATGTTTTTGCTTATGTTTAAATGTTTATATGATATACATACATTTTCTTATTTGATGACCTCTTTGCTTATAACATGTTTACGTTTATACATTGAATCTATTTACATGTATGCATGTGTTTGCTTATTTTTAAATGTTTATATGATATACATACATTTGCTTATTTGGAGATCTCTAACTTACATTTCCTTATATGATATGCATTTGATCTCTAGTAGAATTTTAGGAGTATTTTATTTTAGCCAAAAATCAATAATGCACATTGAAATAAGTTTTGTTGATGTTGAACCCACAAACAAAGACCATAAAAATGGTCCCAAATGTTATTATAGAATCCCCTAGAGTTGTGAAGCTTTATGTTAGTTCATTTGATCACAACATCCCATTTGATCATATATTCCCAAAGATATGGAAATGAATGCCACTTTATAATTAAGTTCATTTGTGTTGATCACAATAAATATTTTGCACACACCCCTTGAATTTTATAGTAAGCAGTAAAAAATTATAAAATAAATGACTCCCAAGCAAGTAAACTAATGATACTTTATAAATTAGTGTATTTATAATCCTATTTATTAATGCACATGTTCTAGTTTTAAAATTTGATAAAAATGATGAAATTAAAATCTTGATACAAAATAAGAACAAATAAAGTGCATCACTTTGTGGTACACAAAACTCCTATTTTTTTAAAAATGACTTAAGCAACATGAACCATTGAGGAGTAGAGAACAATATATAATTATAAGGAAGAGGTAGGAACATTCCTTTTATAATTATATCATCCTTCAAACACTTTCCCTCTAAGTTATAAAATTTTATGTTAACTTATTTCATAAATAATCTCTTAATCTACACCATTATTTACCATGATCATGCTTTCCTACAACCATATAAACTTATAGATTTTTAAAGAAATTCAATGCATAATTTTCTAGTTTCAACTTAGGATAGGAAAATTTTATTCTCTGAAACATTAAGAAAATTCAATTCAAATTATACCTCTATGTGCTCAAATCATTGTTCTACCCTCTCTACATCTCCTACAAATGAAAATATCTCAACTATTGATTTGGAACCATCAAGAAGTGTTTGGTTAACGAGAATGACCATGAAAATTTTCCTCTACTATATATTGGGTTCTCTTACTCTGCAATGAGCATAACTTATCTAAGAGACACTTTATTAAGCACTATGTTATCTCATTGGTTGAGATAATCTTGCACCTTTGGTATCAAACTCGAGGAATATTATCTTTTTGACAGGGAACAAAATTCTAAAATTACTCTATGTTGCATACCTATAGATTAAATAACAACAAACTCCATAATGAAATAACTTGTTTGATTAACACTTGATTCATTTAAACTAGGATAGTTATTCCATGCACTAGAATGAATTTTAATTTTAATTTTTTTCCCATATGCATATAAATACAAGCTTATTTTTCATTATTCCATATCAAATTGCAAGATTAATTCGCATTTATATCACTTGGAGCAAAAATTTTGGAGAAGAGATTTTTGCACATTTATCGAGGAAAATATTGGAGAAGACAAATTTTCATTTTTTATCAATCAAGGCAAATTTTGGAGGAGAATTTAACTAAATTGGTAGATGATTTATTTTGAGTCATCTTTATCTTAAAGAAGAAAATGGGACAACAAAGAAAAAGAAAAAATACGTCTCAACAAAAAATGTCAAAAGTGTTGGATGTTGTGGATGTGTTGCTGATATGTGGTTTTCATTGATTTCAAAACTATTTGCATTGAGGTATTGAAGGTTGTATATGTCGATGATATTGAGAAAATTGTTAAAGAAAGAGTTACAGGTTCCTAGTGGAACAATGAAGGTCATGAAGGTGTTTTTCTCAGTATATTGAATATCATTCATTGTGGATTAAAGGGTTTATTACTAAGTGTTTCTAGTTGATCCACCAAAAGTTTCAAAGGTCCACATGAAGATTTGTTCAAGTTATGAAGATCTGTGTTTTGACAGTGTTTTTGTGGTTTTAGTTCATATTCCTAATTGAAGTTGGAGTGATTCTAGTAATCTCAGTCACTGCAGATGTTTCTCTATTGGTTCTTGATGCTCATGGATGCTTCTAGATTGTTCTCTATCTTGGTTGCACATTAGCATTGATCGGTGTGCTCGTGGTTGGTGATTTTTCTCTTGTGTGTTTGAGTTTTTGTGTTGTTGGCTGACATGGTGGTTGTTGCGTGTTGTGGATCCTTGGAGATTAAAATTTGAATGTTTGGAATGATCAAGGATGTTGTTTTGGGTCACAACATAATATTGGCTGATGGAGTTTGATTCACATTGAAAATTTATTTGTAAATTTGGGCTGAAATTGTATGTATGTTTTATATTTTCATATTTCTTTTGGCCGAAGGAGTTGTTGATGTAAATCCATGTTGTGGATATATAAGAGAAATTTTTTGAGTGAAGTGAAGTGTGCATAAGTGTGAATATATGCTAGAGAAATTGAAGATGTGTGAATAGTGTTCTAATCATTCGATTGCAGAGCAAAGTGTGAAGAAATTTGAGCAAAGTGTGAAGGAGTGTTTTTGTGCTTAACTGGAACTATAATCAAGCTTTTGTAGAAGCTATTCTCTTAGTTCATACCCTATGGATCTAATATAAATTTCTATAAGATAGTGTTTCTTCTCTGGGTAGTGAGCCCTCTTGTATTTGAGTAGTGATATCTTCGCAGTGTGCTTGAATGCATGTGCATTCCCATTATTCTTCTTATACTTTTAGCATGGTATAATATTATGGATTGACATCCACTGTGGTTTTTCCCCTAATAGGGTTTCCACGTAAAAATCTTGGTTTTCTCTTTGTTTCTGATGTGATAATTGTTTATGGTTTATTATTTCATTCATCAGATATGAGATTAAGTTAAGTTAAAGTTGAAAAGTTAAAATATTTTGTGACAACTGATTCACCCCCCCTCTCAATTGTCTATCCTTGTTTTGCCAAAAATTGGTATCAGAGTTGGTTCCTCTGAAGAATTTTAAAAGCTTTAGGTGATCCAAGATGGCATCATACAAGAAGGACAGTGCTAGATTTGATGGAGCTAACTACCCCCTATGGAAATCTAGAATGGAATGCCATTTGAGGTGTATTGGTGAACCCTTCTAGAGGATTGTAAAGAACAGATATGTTATTCCTCCAAATGGTCCTTCCACTCCTGATGAGGTTAAAGAGGTTGAGATTAACATCAGGGATATTGAAGCTTTGACAAATTTAGAAATGACAAATGTGATGGATCTGAAGATAGCTCATGAGATCTAAAAGAAGCTGGAGACTTTGTATGAAGGAGATGCACTTGTGAAAGTTGCTAAGCTAACAAGTTTGACAGGAAAGTATGAAACTTTGAAGATGGGTGAAGATGAAAATATTTCTTCTTTTATGCAAAGAGTAAATGAACTTGTGATGGGTATTAAATGTGTCAGTGGTACCCTTGATGAACAATAAATTGTAGCTAAATTGCTCAGATCATTGCCTCCCTCCTACAAATCTAAGGATCATACTATTGAAGAGCTCAAAACAGTAACAATTATAACAAGAGATATGTTGATTGGTAAGATTGTTGCATTTGAGTTGAGTGAATTTGGTGATTCTACCCCTAAGACTAAATCTGCATTTAAGGCCACTATATACGGAAGCAACAAGCAAAGATATGATCTGGGAGAAAGTTCTAAAAAGACATTCAAGCATGAGGAAGAGATGAAACAACTTGAGGATGAAAAAAGATAGGTAGAAGAACTGGAAGCACTGATTGTGAAGAAATAAGGTAGAGGACAAGGTAAGTATAAAGGAAAGTTACCTATTAAATGTTTCTCTTGCAATAAGATAGGTCATTTTGCTTCAAGGTGTCCTGAAAGAGTTCCTAGGTCTAAGAACTACAAACTGAAATTTCAGAAGAAATGTTATTTGCTGAAGAAGGTGTGACTGATGAAGAATATGATAAAGAAAATGGAAATGAAGATGAATGGGTTTTCATTGCTATCAAGGAAATTAATCCGGTGGCTATTGAATCTACTAAAGTTGAGAAAGCTCTTGCAACCCGAATTGAAGAAAATGATGAGTGGGTTATTGATAGTGGATGCTCACATCATATGACTGGTGACAAAAGCAAATTTGTAAGTCTGGAGAAATATGATGGTGGGGTTGTAATATTTGGAGATAACAATTCTGGTGTGATTCGTGGTAGAGGATCTATTTGTCTTGGTGGTAAGCACAACACTGATCATGTCCTTTATGTTGAAGGCTTGAAGCATAACCTATTGCGTGTTGGAAAAATGGTGGATAAGGGTTATGATCTTCATTTCAAAAATGGAAGATGCAGGATACTTGGAAGCTCTGGAAATGTAATTGCATCAGGTACACAAACAAAAGGTAATATATTTCACCTAAATGTTGCTAGTGGAAGTTGTTTAATTTCTCAAGTAGATGAAAGATGGTTATGACATAGAAGGTTGTGTCATGTGAATTTTGATGGCAATGTCAATGAAGCATGTAATGATGGACACTGGATGGAAGATATGAAGGAAGAATTGTTGCAAATTGAAAAGAATGATACATGGATTCTTATTCCCAGACCTAAAAATAAAAATGTGATTGGTACCAAATGGGTCTTTCAGAATAAGCTGAATGAACAAGGTGAAGTGGTCTGAAATAAAGTAAGACTGGTATGTAAAGGGTATTCACAAATGGAAGGTATTGATTTTGAAGGAACTTTTTCCCCTGTTGCTAGAATTGAAGCTGTAAGATTGTTTCTTGCTTATGTTGCATATAAGAACTATAAAGTCTATCAAATGGATGTAAAGTCATCTTTTTTGAATGGAAAATTAGAAGAAGAGGTATATGTTGAACAAATAGATGGATTTCAACTGGCTGACAAGGATGACATGGTTTACCGATTGAAGAAAGCTCTGTATGGACTCAAGCAAGCCCCCAGAGCCTGGTATGCTAGATTAGATAAATACTTACTGAAGCTTGGATTTAATAAAGGTACTGTTGACAACAACTTATATTTTAAGTTGGATCATGATAAAGAGCTGATTATTGAATTCTTTGCTGATGACATTATTTTTCGAGGAGATGATGATCTATGTATGAAGTTTCCCGATGAAATGAAGAGTGAATTTGAAATGAGTATGATTGGAGAGATGAAGTTCTTTATGGGATTACAAGTCACCTAGTTAGAAAATGGGATTTTCATATCACAATCCAAATATGTGAGAGAGTTGCTGAAGAAGTTTGGTATGGATTACTCAAAGCCTATTGGTACACCCATTGTAATGGGATGCAAGTTAACACAAAATGATGATTCTCCCAAGGAAAATCAAACAAGATATAGGTCAATGGTTAGAGTATTGATCTATTTAACTTAGACTAGACTGGACATAATGAATGCTATGTGTATGGTTGCTAGATATCAAGTTGATTCGAAAGAACCTCATGTGACTATTGTAAAGAGAATTTTTAGGTATCTAAAAGGAACAATTGACTTTGGGCTTTGGTATCCCAAAGATGGTGATCTTACTTTGAGTGCCTATATTGATGCAGATTGGGAAAGAGATGTAGATGATAGGAAAAGCACTAGTGGTGGTGCCTTCTTCCTAGGAAAGAAGCTAATGTCTTGGTTGAGGAAAAAGTAGAATTTCATTTCCATATCTACTGCTGAGGAAAAATATATTGTTGCTGAAAATAATTGTACTCAAGTGTTGTGGATGAAATAGATGCTAAAAGACATCAGAGTAGTGTATGATGAGCCTATTGTTATATACTGTGACAACTCAAGTGCAATACAAATTTCAAAGAATCTAGTGCTACACTCTAAGACCAAACATATTTCAATCAAGTTTCATTTCTTGAGGGAGAAAGTGAGTGAGAAAGAAGTCAGACTAGATTATGTACCTACCAAAGAGCAGATTGTAGATATTTTCACCAAGATGTTGCCAAAAGATAATTTTGAGTATCTCAGAGGGATGTTAGGGGTGATTACCCCTCCTGATATGAGCTAGAGATGCATTGTATTGCATCAATCTATGCATTTCATGATCATATTCTAATCTGGATTGATGTTTCCAAGGATGCTACTCAGGGGGAGTAGTCAGAGGTGCAGATATGTGGTTTAGAGCTTTTATGTGGAAAGATAATGCTTATCTTTGCCATTGATGTCAAAGGGGGAGAAATGCAATGTGAAAAACTGCTAAGAAGAAGAGCCCTATGGGAAAAAGATCATGTGGAAGAGTTGTTGTGGAGAAGAGTCAGAATCTAAGTAAATGTTGATTGAGAGTTGTGTTGATGGTATTTTTCACATCATGTGTTGCCATCAATGCCAAAGGGGGAGATTGTTGGATGTTGTGGTTGTGTTGCTAATATGTGGTTTTCATTGATGTCAACACTATTAGCATTGAGGTATTGAAGGTTGTATGTCGAGGATATTTAGAAAATTGTTAAAGAAAGTGTTGCAAGTTCCTAGTGGAAAAATGAAGGTCATGAAGGTGTTTTTCTTAGTACGTTGAAGATCAGTCATTGTCGATTAAAGGGTTTATTTTTTATTGTATCTAGTTGATCCAATGAAAGTTTCAAAGGTCCGTGTGAAGATATGTTCAAGTTATGAAGATCTGTGTTTTGACAGTGTTTCTATGGTTTCAGTTCGTATTCCTAATTGAAGTTGGAGTGATTCTAGTAATCTTAGTCATTGTAGATGTTTCTTTATTGGTTCTTAATGCTCATGGATGCTTCTAGATTGTGCTCTATCTTTGTTGCATGTTCGCATTGATCGCTGTGCTTGTGGTTGGTGATTTTTCTCTTGTGTGTTCGAGTTTTTGTGTTCTTGGCCGACATGATGGTTGTTGCGTGTTGTGGATCCTTGAAGATTAAAATTTGAATGTTTGGAACACTCGAGGATGTTGTTTTGGGTCACAACATAATATTGGCTGATACTGTTTGACTCGCATTGAAATTTTATTTATAAATTTGGGTCGACATTGTATGTATGTTTTATATTTTCATATTTCTTTTTGCCAATAGAGTTGTTCATGTAAATCCATGTTGCAGATATATAAGAGTGATTTTTTGAGTGAAGCGAAGTGTGCATAAGTGTGAATATATGCTAGAGAAAGTGTAGATGTGCGAATATTGTTCTAATCATTTGATTGCAGAGCAAAGTGTGAAGAAATTTGAGCAAAGTGTGAAGGAGTGTTTATGTGCTTAACTAGAACTATAATCAGGCTTTTGTAGAAGCTATTCTCTTAGTTCATACCCTGTGGATCTACTCTGAATTTCTATAAGATGGTGTGTCTTCTCTAGGCAGTGAACCCTCTTGTATTTGAGTAGTGAGCTCTAGGCAATGTGCCTGAATGCATGTGCATTCCCATTATTCTTCTTATAATTTTAACATGGTATAATATTGTGGATTGAAATCCACTGTGGTTTTTCCCCTAACAGGGTTTCCATGTAAAAATCTTGGTGTTCTCTATGTTTCTGATATGCTAATTGTTTATGCTTTATTTTTCATTCATTAGATATGAGATTAAGTTAAGTTAAATCTAAAAAGTTTAAATATTATGTGACAACTGATTCACCCCCCCTCTCAGTTGTCTGTCCTTGTTTTTCCAACAAAAAGAACAAAAGAGGCGTGAACAAAACTTAGAAAATTATCATAGAAAGAAACAAGGTACATGCTTGTTTCTTCTCTCTCTCTCTCTCAAGTGTGTGTTTAGGACTTTTATTAACACCTCAATTTTTCTAACTTATAAATCTATTTCCAATTATGAAAACCATGCTAGATTTAACTTGGAAACTTTAATACTTAAAAAATAGTCATCTTGCATTGACATTACCTAAATTCCTTATCATTTATTTCCAATTGCTTACATGTAAATTCAAACAACAAGAAGGAAATTCTCAAGCTAAAGTCAAGCCAAATCTAGATATTGGATCAAAAAAATCCTCTGAAGAACACATGGACATTGAAGATAGGGAGGAGACCCAAGTTCAAACAATGCATGTTGGAGAGGGGTTAGGATCACTTCCTTCTACTGGTATGGATGAGCATATAAAACTAGCTGAAACTTCTCTCACTTATAGCATCATGTCTTATCACTTTGTTTGATTGCATACATAAACTCCACTTATATAGCATCAACTCTCACTTTCTTTGCAAAATATTTTGTGACATGTATAAAGGGCTCAACAAGCAGGAAGTTCTCATGTTGAAGTTGAGCCCAATCTAGATATTGGATCAAATGAATCAACTGAAGAACACATGGACCTTGAAGATAGGGAGGAGGCCCAAGTTCAAACAATCCATGTTGAAGAGGGGTAAAAATCACTTCCTTCTATTGGTATGGATGAGAATATAAAACTAACTAAAAAGGTGAGGAAACAAATTTCTTATAGAAATTTAGATGATTTACTTGAAATGGATATGGAGAAACTGAAATGTTATGCTGACCATCCTACAAATAAGAGAAAGAGGTCAATGACTAAATTTGTAAATGGAATAATCAATGATCATTTCAATCATCTTGAAACACTTGAAAAAACCCAATTGTTATCACATTTACTTCTTTGTAATGAGCTGATAGAGTAATTACAATTGTTGGGTGTACATTCGGCATCAAATAAGAAGAAACACATGGCATTACAAAAGGATATTGTTCAAAATGTTAAAAAGGGTTTAGATTCCATTGGGAAATGATCTTGATTAGTGGATAAGGCCACTACAAGAAGGGTGATGTTGACATCTATTATAAATAAAAATATAGCAAGAAAACAAAAAATTTCTACACTTTCGGCTGAAATTGGTTATAGTAGAACCATACTAATAAAATATGAGAAAAAGAGAGGTTTTGGATGAGATTTCAAAAGGAAATTGGGCAATTATGTGTAGAGCTCCCCATTCTGACAAGATTGAAGATGTTGTTAGGAACTTGATCTCAATTTTTTGGCATGATCAGACTCGTCCATCATCAAATACTAGAGATGTTATGAGACACAGGATTGGGCCTGGTATTTATGAAAATCATATTAAACATTGGCTAGACATAACACAAATTGAGATGTATATGAAATTTTGTAATACATATCCTCATATAAAGATTGGGAAATTTTTTTTTGAAAGGTTAAAGCCATATTATGTTAATATAAACAATATTTTTGAAACTTGTTGTCATTATCATATTGAATTTGATCTCTACTTATGATGCCCCCTCAGTTTGCCTTTGTTTGGACAACTACTTAGATTGCATCTAGAATTTATGATGTTGTTTGCTAGACTTTATGTTACTATTTTTTGGACACTATGACTCTATTGGAAGTTACCCAGACATTGTGATACTTTGATTATTATATATGGTGATTGTTTGATACTATTATGTTGTTTAGTTAATGATATTGATGGAATTGTGATATCTATTATTTCTTAGTTATATCATGGTTAACAGATTAGTTAATTTTTTATATGAGCTATCATGGACATGATGTTATGTGATTTTAGATGTATCCGTTATTATGTTTTGATACTAGAGATTAGGATGGTGAAGGGGAACAGGGTCACATCACTCTCTTGCGAGTGCCTTGTGAAGCTGCAACTCTCCCTTCATGGTGTGACTATTTTATTATGCATATGTTTGACCCTATGTTTTGTTGCAGGTTGTAGGTATAGGGCATTGACTGCACTTGATTATTAGGTTTGAACGTTCCAAATCCCAATGGAGTTGTTTCAGAGGTAGCATTGGTTCCCCCACATCGAGCCATCATCCTCATCAAGGATGAATCTCTATTGTCACACCTCGTCAATAAGGTCTATTCGTATTGTTGTGTCTTTGTTGTGGTTGTTTTACCTTCATTTTACTTTCAGTTGATAATTGCTTGACTAATTATGGAGTCATGTTTGTGACTTGTGCTTTGTTCGATTATTTCATTATATTTAGATTGCCAAAATTGAAGGCTTGGTTAATGAAAATAAAAGTCTAATTAAATTAGAAGAATTAAATTTAAAAAAATATGGTATTAAATTTTAATAAATTAAGAGTTATTGTTCAAATTAGAATATTTAAATTATATATATATATATATATATGTATATAAATATATGTATATATATATATATATATTATGGTTGTGTAAACAAACTTTGTTAGAAATTTAAAATAATAAATTAATATTAATGGCATATTGGGTGTAAAGTGAAAGAGAGGGTGAAAAGTAAAAAGAATGGTAAAATTAAATAAAAAATTTAGAAGGGAGGAATAGGAGTTGTGGCAAAGGATTGTTGTGCCTCAAAAAAATATCTCAACTACTCACAATTTATTTGTAGATGATACAACATTGTAGGGGAAATATTCTGTACAAGAGGCTACACAAATAAAATGCATTTTGGACAAATATACTATTGTCTCAGGAAAAAGGATAAATGCAAGTAAGTAAAAAAAAATTATATTCAACACAAGTGCTCCTTTGAAAAGAAGAATTATAAAAATCTTGGGCTTTCAACAATCAAATATTCCTTGTTCATACTTAGGTATACCACTTTTCATGGGAAAAACAAACCTAGTTTTTGGGATAAGGTCATAGAAAGGATAAAAGCTAGAGTTTTGTCTTAGAAAGCAAGATGGATCTTATTGTTTGGAAGGATTCAACTGATAAAATTTGTTATTTCTTCTATTCCAAATTACTTTATGGCAGTACTAAAAGCACCCAAAATGATAATTTCTCAAATTGAGAAACTGATTAGAGATTTCTTGTGGAGGGGTAACATGGATGACCATAGAAAGCTGCCACTTATTTCCTTGGAAAAGATGAGCACATAGAAACTCAAAGGTGGAGTAGGTTTGGATGATTTAATTTCAAGAAACATGGCATTTGGAGAAAAATTGATTTGGTACACATAGTCAAAACCACATTTGAAATGGTGCAGAATTCTTCAAGAAAAATATCTTGATAACCAATCACCTTCTAGGATCCTAACTATTGCAAACCCTCCTAATGGCTCTGCAATCTAGAACTTTATGTTGTCATGCAGACATATTATTGTATCTTACATATTTTGGGAAGTGAATAATGGTAAAGATGTGTTGTTTGGGGATGACTCATGGAACAACCAACCTTCTTCGAACATCAATCAAGATTTGGTGGTTGCAGAAGGTTTACTAAAAGGGTGTTGGGGTTCCAAACTAATTGATTATGTACATTCAGTGTGTGTACCTACTAGGAGGGTGACATGGAAAGACACATCACTTATGCCTATTCCACCAAATGAAGTGATTAATTTGAATAACACTTTGAAAAACAAAGTGGTATACTTTTCTAATAAGGAAGATAGAATCATATGGGCTCCGTCAAAGAATGGGCAATACTCGATTAAACAGGGGTATCAAGCTTTAGTCAGCGAACGAAAACATATTAACAAGCAAAGAGCCTTTTCTTTTTGTTGGAATTTGATGATGCTCCCAAAGGCAGGTAGTTTTGCTTGGTTGGATTTGAGAAAAAAAATCCTAACTAGTGACAAGCTATCCAAACTTGGCATTGTTGATCCTTTTCAATGTGTAATTTTTGGTGATCACCGGGAGATAGTACACCATTTGTTCGTGCAATGTGCCTACTCTTAGGAAGGTTGGAATTTCATAGAGCATAAATTAAGTTGCTTTCATGTTCTTCCTAATACCCTATGGGATGTATTCTTGAGTTGGCCCATTTTATTTAAATCTGGTTTTTTTGTTTGTATATGGAGAATAGTCCTAGTAGTCCTTATCTAGAACATTTGGTGTGAGCGAAACAAAAGAATATTTAGAGATCTAAGTCTTCAAGTGAGCAGATTGTAGTTAAAATTAAAAAAGCTATCTCAGAATGTGTGAACTCTTATGTTTTTAATCATAAATCCAATGCCTCCTTGTTCACATGCTGGGATAACCAGGTCCTAAATAATTGGCAATTAATTTTGCTCCCTTTCAAAGGCAGTATGCTACATCCTCATAAACAAAAAACTGATAGAAGAAAGGTAAAGTGGATGCCTCCTCATGATAGTTTTTGCAAACTCTACTTTGATGGTGCTTCACGTGGCAATCCTGGGGTGTCAGGAGCAGGTATGTGCATTCGTAATTGTAAGGGAAATTTACTTGAAGCTAAATCAATTCAATTACCTAGAGGCACGAACAATGTGGCTAAAGCCCAAGCTCTTCTAAATGGTTTAAAGTTGGCCCAAACCATTGGTATAAAAAATCTCCAAATCGAGGGTTATTCATTGTTGATTGTCAATGCTTGTAAACAATAGTTTATTCATAATTGGGAGTTAAACTATGTTCTTCAATGATGTTGGTCTCTATTTTCATGATTTGACTCAATATTCATCTCCCATACATGTCGAGAAGGAAACAAATTGGTTGATTCATTAGATAATCTGGGATGTGAAGGAAAAGATCTTGGAATCTTTAAAGATTCCAACTTTAAAGTCTACCCATCAATCGCCAACATCATAGAAAGAGAATATTATTGCTAACCATGCTTTTGTGGTTGATGAGTGGAGTTAATAAAGAAGATTAATAGAGTGTTTTTGTTTATCACCTGGGGTCTATTGCGGCAAAAACCAGTTCAATGTCTATCAATGTTGCTATCCTAGTTGGATTCTTAGTTGTTTTGTTTGCATTAGTGGTAGTGTTTATCGACAGTTTTCGAGCCAGAGTTTGAAGATACATTGGCTCCTCATGAGCCATGTTGTTTTAAATTGTAAATGGAATTATATATGTAGAGGGTTTATTTTACATATATATTGGCTTAATATAAGCCATAAGCTAGATTGTAATTGAAATGTCTATTACCTGGTTGAAAAGAGCCATCAAAATAGAATCATATACATTGTGAAAAATCATTTTTCTATATATTAGTATATGGGCCTTGTGCTCTCTGCCTAAAAAAAGAAATAGTGGAGGAATGAATTACGGTTATGGGAAATCAATTAAAAGGGAAGTGGAGTTTACGGGAGAGGGGCAATTGGATTATTTCTCTTGGAGGAAAAACTAATTCTTGTTTTGGGCTTGCCGTGAATGTCTTTTTGGGAATTTTCTGAAAAAACTTTCCTCTGTCTCTAAATTTTTTCTTGAAATTGGTAAAGTTCTGGGGTTGGGCTTGGAAGTCTTGGGAGATTTACGGTGGTAATAGAAATTGGAGCTGCTAAACCTGTAGATTGAAGCTTCAGAAGAAATTTGGAGCTACAGCTTGGTTTAAATTCGACATCCATAGTCCAGTTCAACTGTGCAAAATCATTCCAGGTTCCTCTGTTAAACTCAAATTCTATTTATGAAATAGATAAATACATAAATTGTATATTGCTTGGAATGAAATGTTTGTGATTTCTTCGAAATTTAATAATCTTCTCCTATTCTGGAATGAACTGTTTAAAATAAAGTAAAACCCGTGAGTCTTGTTGAAAAGTTCTACTTTCAAGACATAAACTTCCGCATTCTTGTACTCCCTAGATTTAAATTGTTTGTATCTTATGGTTTGGCAATGTTTCCATTAGTTTCTCACAACATTCAACTTGGCTATAAAAATTCAACTCATACCTAGGCGTGGTTTCTCTTCTTTTAATATAACTTTCTATTCTCCGTATTCTTGTACAAAGATTACTTATTCTTTTGGGAAACAAATTTGATTTAAGCATGTCGCCTCCCTGGCTACAAGTATTCCATGCGCTATTCTTGTTTTTGATTATTCTAAGCTAGCTCTGGATTATTACCTTGTTTGTCTTAGATTCTGCTCTGTTCTTGAGGATGACATATGTTATTGTATCTATTTCTTGTTAGACTGCTAGCCAGGTGTTGGATTTATTAAGTTTTGTGGAATCTTGTGATTTTGACACTACTAAACCCATACAAATACAATCGAATGATCTCTATCTTTGTTGATACTTCTGTTCACATTGAATGATCTCTATCGAATGATTCCTGCTAGTAATTTTCTATGGCCAAGCATTCATTTTTTGATACCATCCCTGTGCTACTCTATCTGGTGTCGACTCTGATTGATAAGGAAACTTTGTTGCTACTGATTCTTTTCTATGCCTTTTGCATGTGCACGGTTTTCATGCAAACATTTAGTCTTTTACTTGTATCCTTAGTTCACATGCTTATCTTAACATTGGAATACCCAGTGAATAGGGAGATTCGCCAACTGAAAGTCATACTCCTATTTAAATTTACTTGTTTTAATGCCTCATGCGTGGGTAATTTGGCAGTGAGGTAAACTTATATATATATATTTATCAGGACTTAGGCATTGCCAATGAATCTTTGTTTATTTTGGAGTCATTCCCAGTCGATAGCCAGTATTGAGCGTGAACTCAGGAAACAAATCTAACAGTTTATATAGAATTCAATTTGGTGTTCTGTGCGATTTTAATACACAAATTTTCACGATATCGATTTCATTAATTTGCATCGAATGTTCTTTCTATCCCCTCGTAGATTATACATGTGATATTTCCTTGCCTATTCAATTTGAAATAAGTATCATTCGACTGTGATATACTATCTATCAGTGCATTTTTAAATTCTATATATATATAAAACATATATAAATACCCATATCATATATATATATATATATATGTCTGTGTGTGTTTGTGTAAGAATATATATGGCTGCAGTTATATAGAACGACAGTTAAATGTTTAAGATTAGTACTTTGCAAATTTATTTACAGCTGGGGTATGTTACATCACTAAATTTATGTTCGCACTATGTTTATACATATATGTGTTTATATATATATATATATATATATATATATGTTTTCATATTTGTATTTTGATAGATACATATGCACGATTGTAAATGAGCAAACATAGATAACGCACGAACAATGTAGTTTCACTATGAGTTTAACTAGGAATATATATGGAACATTAAACAATGGTGTTGGAAAAAGGGTTGATATAACTTTATGGAGATTAACGGAAAATAACACTTTTTGAATGGAATTATCTTTGAATTTTGGTCTATTTGTAGCCATGATATAAATGTTTTGTTAATCCACTTCATGTCCCATGATCCTTGTTGGTATCAATTTGTGAGTGGAATCAAGTGAATGGTTATTGTTTATGGTCATGAATGTGGATGTTGCTCAAATGTGTAAACCTATTTGTAAGTGAGTTTCGGGATCCTTGTAGAGGCTGGCAAGAATGGTCCTTTTGATGGAAACTTTGATTAAATTTAATGTTTGGGAATTTTATTAAGTATGTTTATATTGAATGTTAGCCTTGCACAGAGAGCATACTTATGGGATTGGAACTTTTGTTGCTTTGTGAGTGGGAAGGGATTTTGTATCACCAAGTGATGTGTTATGATTATAGGGTTGCTATGATTATAGGGTTGT
Organism: Sequoia sempervirens; assembly: GCA_007258455.2. Classification (NCBI taxonomy): domain Eukaryota; kingdom Viridiplantae; phylum Streptophyta; class Pinopsida; order Cupressales; family Cupressaceae; genus Sequoia; species Sequoia sempervirens. The sequence continues at coordinate 61,328,716 of VDFB02075321.1, read as the reverse complement.
ACAAGTGGTCTTGTTTTTTGTTTCTATGGATTTCTTGTTGTCAGTAGGGGAGTGGCTTCCAATGGGCGCTGATGCACAAAGGGGCACTTGGATAACCCATGTGGAAGTATCGTAAACAAGTGATAACATAAAAACAACTAGGGGGTTGGGTAGCTAAAACATTAACAAGATAAGTTTATACCTTGCTCAGGTTCAAGCACTCATTTAGGATTGAGGTGAGATGGGAAGGCCTGGAATGGAAAATCAGGTACCTCATCTCCACGAGAGGTAAGTTGATTCTACATAAGTTGGCATGAGGGGACGAAGATCGGTAGAGGCTACCAAGATAACCTAGGATGGGGGTCGGGGCCTAGGAAGATCTACCTAGATAACCTGTGACCGACTATGTGATGACACTTCCCCTACGACAACCATGTGTTTCCTTGCTTGTTGTTTTGCCTTGGATATCTATGTGCCTCTGGAAGTATAGCTACAGTTGTTTGTTGTTGTTCTTCTTTCTCTTGTGTGTCATGTCAACCTTTAGAAGTCTTAGTCATTTATATTTCAATGATGGTGGGGTCTCTTTGATACCTCCTAGCACAAGGGGTGAACCTTTTGGTTCATATAGTTGGGTGGAATGTGTTACATTCTCCATTGGGTTTCCCTTCTCTTGTACGTGTTGTGGCGACTTCACTTGATTCGAAAACTTTTGCACTACATCTTCTCTTGGGAGTTGTAATTCTTGTATTTGTACTTTCATTTGAACTGTAATTTATTTTATGTATCATGTATCATGTTGTTGAGAACTCATCACATGTAGCAAGGGGGTATTAATGTACAAAATGTATATGTAAATTTGAAACTGATGTATCTCTATTATGTGATGAATTATGTATTAAATGATATTGTACATGCTAAAAGGAATGAATGTAATCAGTTATTCATTCTATGTTTAATTTATGGATGTATCTCATGAGTTACTTGACTATATGTTATGTGTAGATGTAATATGTAATTGATGTTAGAATTTGGTTATTATTAAGCTTTATGGTTTAGTTAGTTTTTTATGATGATGGGAATTATGCAATGCAGTCATGCACCTTAGAGGACACAGGATAGTAATTAAGATTATGTACAGTTTCGATTGTGCAACATTTCACATATAAAAAAAAGTGGCTTAGGTGTTGTCCTCTAGGGTTCATGGTGGGGACGTTACACATGGTATTAGAGCCCAGGTTTAAACACTAGTTACTCTGGGTATATAAAAAATCCCATTAAGTTATCTTAGATGTATAGTTTGAAGTTTAAGTTTTCCCTTGTTGACCTCGTCTAATACCCTGATTTTTTCTTGGTGGTGTTTATGTAGGATCATGCCTAGGATACAAGGTAGAGGTTGAGGGTGAGGTAGAGGTCATGGTGGTGGCCGTGGGGCCAATCGCCAAGATTCACCTCCATAGATTTCTCATGAGTCAGATTGTGAGGAACATTAGAGTTCACAGAATAATAAGGGAGGTGTAGGATAAAATCTGGGTTAGCTAGGTGTTGGTTTTGTTTTACAATGTAACCAAGTTGGTCTTCTAATCTACCTATGAAATTTCCAATTCCAATCAAGGGCAACTCGAAGGACCTGGACCAATTAACGAGGACTTTAAAATCCTCCTACACTTCGGGCTCTGCAAGACCCAGGAGGGTGATCCCTTAATGTGTTTACAACCTCTACACCATTATTATAAACAACATTAACAATAAAAGATAATCTCACTTAATAGCTCAACAAAATAGGATAATATCAAATAGAATTGGCTATTCATCAATAATATCAACTATTTGGAGCATGAGATAACTACAACACAATCCACAGTATAAGATAGTCATTGATTTGCAATTTGTAGCAAGCTCTAGGAAAAGACAAACAAATAATGAATCATATGGGTAATTACAACTTAGATTAGTGCCATTTATCCATTGTAGGAGTCAAATTCATAAGCATCTAAGGGTTTGTGACAGATTTAACACATAACATATAAAATTCTTGACGACATTGCATTGTAATCTCATCAATATGTATTCTAACTCAATACTACTTATCAAATCCTTATAAATAACATATCCGCCTATAATCCCATTCAAGCATTTTAATTAATTCCTTCGATTAAAGATAAAATAGAATCATACACACCACAATAGTGAGATGAATGAAACAAACCTTAGTTAGCTTATTCAAAGTTTAGATATGCATGTACAATGGAGAGACATGAGCTTGAATTTATCATTTCAACTCAAATGCTAGTACTGTTATACAACATTAAATCCCCATAAATTCAAAACCTATTACAAAATGATTCAAAACCTAAACTGCATTTCTCTCTAAAACTATCGAAATTTACAATTTTCTCTACAACTTCACCTAGACTTGACCCAAAAATTATCTAACTTGCTAACTCGTACTTCTAGCCTTGAAATCCTTCTTATAGAAAATAAAGGAGCAAACAAGCATCAGGCCAGAAAGTACACATGTCACCAGCCAATTGGAGCACTTGGTGATATTCCAAAAATCATTACAACAACAAACACCCTAGAGAATATTCTTGTTGATCATTCCCATTGAGAAAAGTTGATGCAACAACAAAAAACCATAAGAATCCTACACCAAGACTGCCACCAAAGCAAGACTAGAAACCATTGTAACTGCAACATCTAATCTACCACCTGTTATCAGCTCATTCTTTTTACTATTCCTTAGTTAAATATTTAGTTACCCATTTCTGGTATTCTTCATCAGTCAGCCAGTCAAAATTAATCAACTCATTCACCTTGGTACTATAAGGTGTGTATTTTACTGCTACCTGATTTGCATTTCTTTCAAAAGATTCCAAAAATGAGCTGGTGCTAATGATTTTATCCATACAACTCACCAACAAATCATAATCTGACTCATCAAAAATTAATTTAATTTGATCATTGATGACCTTACTTGCTTGATCCTACCATTTCGGGAGTGACCTAATTTTCCCCTGCTAATCAATTATACCATGTAACAATGTGTTACCCCAATAATTAAAATTCTTCACCAATTCCCTGATATTCCTACTCAAATCATCTGGTAGGGTCTGAAAACCTTGCAATGATTTAACTAATACTTGAGTAGGCCTTAATCATTGGGGCCTATTATTCGTATCAAACCTTGAGGCCTTATACATTACATCTAAATCACTGGCCCTAGGGATCCAATTTTCAATCAATGGTATCACTATCTCCTGATCCCTATCAATATTCTTTATTGCATCTAATAATAAAGAATATAAAGAATGTATAGATGGAAATTTATTATCAACCCTCTCATTTAAATGTCTTAAGACAACAGTAACAATCTCATTTTGCTTTGAAAGAGACCCTTCCTCACTTACCTTCAAAGATGCCTATAATTCATCCATTTTGTGCAAGAGCTTCTTCTTTGTAGGATCCACAGAGCATTCCATTTCTTCATCAATTTCCTCCAACGAAGGGGTGAAGGAAGGATTCTAACTAGGAGACCCTAGTGTGGAAGCAATTGGAGAAGCAAAGGCACTAGCCATGATGTGGAAGGCAATATACTAGTCCCTGGAGCACTTGATGTCTCCCCAATCTATTTATACCTTAACCTTTCCACCTCAGTCTACAACTCAACATTCTTTTGCTGCATCTTGTTGTATTCCTCAATCAAAAGGTTATACTTCTCTATTAGGCTCCTCTTTTTGGCCTCCTCCCTTTCAGCAATCTTTTGGGCCAATTTAGCCACATTCACAGTCAAATTAGTGGCCTCGGTGGTTGAGGTCTCTAAAGCTCTCTTTATTATTGGCCCTCCTCTTAAATTTGGGTTGATATCAGAAACATCTGGCTTTCTCCCTTGTGGGGCCAATGCCTAAATTGCCAAGGTTTCATACTCTTCACTGAAGGTAGAGTCTTGCAGTGCTACCTTGATCTCTTCTTCAGAGTCTTGCAAGGGATGGGTGGACTTCAAAATAGCATTAAAAGCTACTGCATCTGCAATGTCCCATTGAGGTAGAATCATTATACCAGCCTGAATCACCAGTTTTCTTCCTTCCTTAGGAGTGATGCTCTTGAATTCTTCAATTAATTCAGCTTTCACTTCCTCATCATTCTCCTGGTCTGACCTGTCAAGTCTTAGTTCTCTTCTCTTCTTACATTTATCTTCATATTCTTCAAACTTCATCTTCCATACCAATTGCAATAATACAAGAGTCTTTACAAATGCATTGGCATCTAGAAACTCTTTGCATGCTTCCATCCTTGCATCTTGTACACATTTTCCTTTCATATCCAAATCAGATAAAACCAATTTAGGTGGCCTAGGAGGGGAAGGCATACTAACCTGCATGTCATGATCAGTAACAACAATTTCATCCATCAGATCCTCATGTGGTTGATCAATTCTTTGCCTCTTAGGGCTTGGCTCAGATGGTGGTGGTGAGGGACTATCTTCTGGTGATGATTCTAAATCAATGATTTTAATTGCCCTAGGCACTTTGAATTTTGGACTTGGCCACGAAGGCAATTTCATTATTTGCTTCCCCTTTCTATCCACTTCTTCCTCATCACTATTGTCATCCCTTTTCCTATTGTAAATGGGCCTTCTTCCTATAGGCTGATATGTTGGCCTTGTTTCAATTGGTCTAGCACCTTGTTCTTGTACACCCAGACTCAGTTCTAAATTTATCTTTTTGGTCCTCAAGGTGCCCATAATTTCCTTGAATTTCCCCACTAGAAAGTCAATTTTCTTATGGTATGGACTGAACTCCAACAATGGATCATACTTTAGATCCATTTTGTGCACAATATCTAATAGCTTATCATAAGCTATCCATTTATCCTTGTTCAACTCCTGCCTATTTAGATCAAATTCGTTTCTAATCAGGTCCTCAGGAAAGTTGAACTCATGCACAAACTTGCCAACTTTTATTCTTTGTCTGAAAAGGGCAAAGAAACCCTTAGGATCATGTTGCCGCTTTGGGCCACACCTTAAAAGGTAATAATCAAAGAATTTTCCAAAATGAACCCAACCTCCTTTTGAAAAGGAAAAATTAGACACCACTGTATAATCTGGAAAAAATGGTCCCTTACCCCTCCCAGTGAGGTTGTCCTCATGGATACAACCTATTTGCCACATAACTTCTGCAAACCCCACTCTTGGTGGCCTATTATATGAAAATATATGGGGGGTTCCTTGAAAACCATATACCCTTAAAATAGTGTTGACTGGGTATGGGATTATGTCACCCCAGTTATGGCAGAATTTTAGTTTTGACTTCCTCCCCTTTGGTTTAAAGAAATCATGCAATTCCTCAGGGATCCTGGGTACATTTACCATCAGTCTAGCCTCAATATAGAAGAAAAGCAACTATCAAATTGCACATAATTGGTGCTTTCCTTATTGCAAGATAAATCTGCAATCCATAATTGTACTGGCAATCTTTCTCCATCCACTGGTTGCCTCAATTCCATCTTCTCAGAGAACAAGTCATCATTCTTGCACAAGAACATATACATCAACATAGAATACCAAAAGAATTAAGCACCAGTATCATTTTTCTACACCTTTGATAGCCCTTCATGTATCCTCTCAACCAAGAAAGAAGCAAAGTCATAAGTCACAAAGAAGTTAGGGTGTTGTATTTGCACCCCCATGAACATGTATGCAACGGGCATCACCGTACCAGGATTGAAATCCAAAATCTAGCATAATGAATAAAAAGTGGCCAAGAAATGATTTGCAAAATGGTTTAATCTGAAAGGTTCTTGGTCACTGGGGCTAATATGAAATATTGAATCTCCCGCCCTAGCAAGATGAGGTGGAAGCAACTTAGCTCTGAAAAGAGACTTCAACTTTGCATAATCTTGCTTCATTTTCTCAAGATTAATAGGAACCAAATATTCACTCGGTTCACTCAAGTCAAAAAATTGTTGGACTTCATCTTTATTAATGCTTAACAAAACCCTTCCATCGTTATCCCTGATTACTCGTGTGACAGGGTCATATCTTGCGGCCATTACTCTAAGCAAGTCTATATTAGGGAACACGTTTGGCACCACTAGCTTCCCCAAATCATACATCCAACCATTTGAAAAGGGGTGATAAAAATTCCTTTGTCCATACCACAATGTAAACATTTCCAATCCTGTGAGAGGAACCCTAGCATCGGCTATGTTGGAGCAATTATATACCAACCCCTCCCCCAGGATTTTTTCTCGCATCATCTAACCAATCCCTTCTTTCTATCATTCGTTGATTGGGGCAATTGATCTAGGAAATCATTGTACAGGTTTCTACTTAAATAGTCAATTTGGCCAAAATGTTGCTTTGGCAATATCATCTTGGACAAACTAGGGTCTTTTTACAATTTCGCACTTCAAGCAGCTAGGACTAACCAGAGTATGAAATTACAAAACACTGCACTTTCTCATAATTTAATTAAACTAAAGCCCTAAAACATTTATCAACAAGTCCTATGACAAGTACAACAAATCTTTACCCAAATTCAAGTGTAGAGTAACCAGGAAACACAAAAATTAACTCACAGCTTTGTGCCTGCAGAAATCCCAAATTCTGGCTGCAAAGACTCGCAACTTCACTTTCGGCTCTAAGAATGTTTCACAAAATACTTGAATGCCTTGTGATACAAATAAAGTAGGAGAATTGATTTTATTTCAATCAAATCATGCCAACAAGTGTCTCATCTGCCATTAAAGCTCACTTGTGTGTTGCATGAACAACTCCAACCATATTTGATGCAGATTTAAATTCTAGCTATCAATCCTTTAGTTTGATCAAATCATCGAACGATCGCCTTCAAAACAAGCTGACACAATCACCAACATGGCAATAAAGGGCCCACCATACCGTACGCTACCAAGGAAATCCATGTGGTGCTCTCCCGTGATATCGCGATCAACCAAAGCAGTGTGGTGGGGGCATCGCGGGATGGTGGGGAACAAATGAGATCAAACGACCGTTGATCAACGGTCACACAAATTTTATCCCTTTGCAAAATAGAACATTTATTAAAAAGACAAGGGGACATCACTAGGTAGATGGTAAACAATGACATAATTTATTTTTAAATGATGAAACACGGGGCCAATCAAGACTTAGGAAAATAAATCCCACAGAAGAATGAAAATATTAAGACCAAAGGGACCCATCCTAGATGAAAAGATAGGACATAAGTCATTTTAAAACCCTTCAAAAGGTAACAATGAAAAAGATCCCAATGAAGGCGTAAAATAAACACAAGGTTTTTACATGAAAATGCTAAAACCCCCAACCCTAGGAAAATTTTGACACCATGAAAGACCAGTAACATAAGGCAAGGTAGGAATGGAACAAAAGGAGCAAAAAATTGAAGTTCCATCACCAGGGTTGGAGGATGTGCATAGTTGCGCCAATTACTAGAGGAGGTTCTTTCCTGGCTTGGCCCAAGGTAGGAAGGTGAGTAGTCAATGAGTCAAGAGAGAGAGATCTCCTAGGAGGAGGGAGTTAGTTGTTGAGAAGGATTCCATATTAGCTGACTAGTCATATGAGGGACCTTCTTCGAGCACCTCCTCTAGCATTTGATGGGATAGGTAGTGGTATAGAGGTTGAGACTTGGTTAATCAATCTGAATAGATGTTTTTATATACACCCATATGGTAGCAATACCAAGGCCAGATGCACCATTATGCATCTCTTAGGGTTTTCTTCTACATGGTGGCATCTTGAGGAAAAGAAGCTCCATCTGAATATAGATTATGTGTCATGGAAGATGTTCCTTGAGCAATTCAGAGCTCGATTCTTGTTTGACCATTGGCGGTAGCATCGAGCAGATGAGTTTCATGAGTTGAGATAAATGGTGATGTCAGTGGAACAATATGAGCGAAGATTCTATGAACTCAAGTAGTATGTTGGCATTGGAAATGATGAGGGAATGTTAGTACAACACTTTATCAGGGGCTTAAATGCCCACATTAGTGGTGGTGTTTGGGTGTTCAAATTGAAAACCATGGAGGTAGCTATGGAAAAGGCTCAGATTGTTGAGGAGAATCTAGCTATGGATTTAGGTGGATAGACGAGGGTTCAAATTGGTAGTACACCTCCGATAGGGTTTAGTTCTCATGGTGGTCAGAATAAATTAGTAGGGCCATCTAGGAGTCAGCAGATACCCTCTAAGGGTGGCCAACAGAAGCAACAGTAGTAGTCCTCTCAGTCAAAATGTAAGAACTCTCGATCTCATCAGGATGATAGATTTCAGTCCAAGAGAGGTAGGAATTGGAGGTGAATTAAGCATTATCATTTTGATCAGCCAACCCAAAGTTCACAGTCTATAGTTAACAGGGCCAGTGTTTAGTAGTCTATAGCACCTTTAGGTGGTAGAGGTTTTGGCAGAGGTACAGGGTTCTTCTCATGTGGACAGTAGGGTCATATTGCTTGTTAGTGTCCTCAGCAAGGGCATATCTGGATTTACTCAAAGACTAGCAGCTTCAAAGCCAACAATAGGGGATGCAGGTAGGTCGTACAAAGTTTTTGCTACAGTTGATAACCACCAGGCTAAGCACCACGGTATAGTGGGTGAGACATCAGGTGTGTTATAGGGTAGTAGAGTTTTTGTTCTCTTTGATTCAGGTGCTTCAGACTCCTTTATTTCTCCTTCTTTTGTAGCACGATGTGGACTAGTGGAAGTGAAGCAGGACGATAGGTGGCAGGTTGAGTTAGCTTTTGATGCTAAGGTCACAATTGAATCTCTTGTTCATGGTTGTAGTTTGAGGATTGGATCTTATGTTACCATGATTTATCTTCATATAATTCCTCTTGGGTCTTATGATGTTGTATTGGGCATGAATTGGTTAGAGGCTCATTGAGCAGTCATAGATTATCATCGCAAGTCAGTGAAGTGTGTTGATGATTCCGACAGTGAGGTTGAGGTAGTTGGAATTCAAAGACCTATTTCTGTGAGGGTGATCTCAGCTATGCAATTGAAGAGGTGTATGTGGTAGGGTTGTTAGTTGTTTGCAGTGATGGTCAATGATTTGGAGTTAGGAGAGAGTCAGGAGGAGGTGTCACTTGATAGTCATCCCATTCTTAGACAGTATGATGATTTTTTTCCTAGCGATATTCTAGGGATGCCACCTAAGCGAAACATCAACTTTAAGATTGATCTTGTACTTGGAGCTAAGCCCATTTCACAAGGTCCTTATTAGATGACCACTCAGAAGCTTAAGGAGCTCCAATTACAGCTTGAGAAGTTATTAGAGAAGGGATTTATTCATCCTAGTCTCTCTCCTTGGGGAGCACCAGTGATTTTTGTGAAGAATGACGGATACCTTCGATTGTGTATAGATTATTTGTAATTGAACAAGGTGATAATAAGGAACAAGTATCCATTGCTAAGGATAGATGATCCATTTGATCAGATCAAGGGTGCTAGGGTATTCTTGAAGATTGATCTTAAATCAGGATATCACCAGTTGTGTATCTTTGAGGTACATATACATAAGACTGCATTTCGTACTTGATAAAGACACTATGGGTTTACAGTGGTGCTGTTCGGGTTAACAAATGCACCCTCGGTGTTTATGAGTTTGATGAATGGTGTATTTTTCACCTACCTTGACTGGTTTGTCTTGGTGTTTTTAGATGATATATTGATCTACTCCAGAACCCTGGAGGAGCATGAGGACCACTTGAGACAAGTGCTATAGTGTTTGAGGGAGAACCAGTTGTATGCTAACTTGTTGAAGTGTGAGTTCTTCAAGATAAAGGTGAAATATCTAGGACATGTTATATCTTGTGAGGGCATTATCATGGATTCCTCAAAGATCCAAGCTATCATTGATTGTCCTACACCTACTAATGTTGCAGAGGTACGTAGTTTTATGGGGTTGGTAGGTTACTACCGATGGTTTTTACAAGGGTTTTCGAGGATAACACAACCCATTACTTCTCTTTAGAGGAAAGGGAAGAAATTTTTTTGGTCAGAGTAGTGCAAGGCAACTTTTCAGACTCTTAAGGAGAGATTGACCAGTGCTCCAATCTTAGTTGTTCCTGATCCTTTTGGGGATTTTGTAGTTTGCATAGATGCTTCCTTGGAGGGTATAGGAGTTGTGTTGATGTAGGAGGGTCACGTGATTGCCTATGAGTCTCACAAACTCAAGGATCATGAAATGAATTACCCTTTACATGATCTAGAGTTAGCCACTGTGGTACATGCTTTTACGAGGTGGAGGAAATTTTTATTGGGGCATAGATTTGAGTTGCACACTAATCACCATAGTTTGCAATACATCTTTATGCAGCCTAATCTAAATGCTAGACAAAGACATGGATGGATTTTCTATGCGAATATGATTTTGAGGTGAAATTCATTCAAGGAAAGGAGAATGTGGTCATGGATGCACTTAGTAGACAGAGACATGAGTTGTCAGTAGTGACTGTTAGTGTCTATTTGAGGAGTCAGATACTTTCAACACTTCCTTCAGATGGTTAGTATTAGGAGGTGATGACTGAGGTGGAGTCAGGCAGAGCTTTAGAGGGAAGATTTGTAGGATATTCCCTTGAGTTAGATGGCCTATTGAGACATTTGGGTCATATTTATGTACCTTCCTCTAGAGATCTTCATACTTTGATCATGACAGAGGTGCATCGGGCACCGTATTCAACTCATCCTAGTGTCAAAAAGATGCATGCTAATCTTTGACAACTATACTTTTGGGCCACTATGAGGAGAGATATTGCTGATTTTGTGTTGAGGTGTCTAGAGTGTCAGAGAGTGAAGGTAGAACACCAGCATCCTGTAGGACTTTTGTAGCCTCATTTGGTTTCAAAGTAGAAATGGGACATTATCTCATTAGATTTTATTGTTGGTTTGCTTGTTTCTTCACGTCAGCATGATTTCATTATGGTCATTATGGATAGGTTGACGAGGGTGGCACACTTCTCTCCTATTTATTCCTCATACAATGCTTCATCAGTGGCTAGAGTCTTCATGGAGGTTGTTGTTAGGTTACATGGTATTCCTCGCCGGATTATTTCATACAAAGATCCAGTATTTACTTCAGCTCTTTGGATGTCCCTGTAACATGATTTTGGGAATCAGTTGAACTTTAGTTCAACATATCATCTAGAGACTAATGGGAGGACCGAGAGGGTCAATCAGATCCTTGAGAATATGCTTTGAATGTATGTCTTGGATCAACAGTCATGTTGGGAGGACTACCTATATTTGGTAGAATTTTCATACAACAACAACTATCATAGTTCTATTGGCATGCCTCCCTTCCAGGCATTATATGGCCATCCATGTCAGACCCCATTGATTTGGGATCATTTGGAGGACAGGGTTATTCCTAGTCTGGAGATGCTTCAGGAGATGGAGTAGCAGGTGGCTCACATTAGGGAGCATTTGGTAGCAGCCTAGGATAGACAAAAGAAATATGTCAATGCTCACAGAGTGGATCGATAGTTCTTAGTTGGTGACCAGGTATTCCTACGTGTGTGACCATGAAAGAGTTTGATCCATTACAGAAAAGGATCTAAGCTTGCACCATGTTTTGTTGGGTCTTTTGAAATTTTGGAGAGGATTGGTCCTGTAGCGTACCATCTTGCTTTTTCGCCCAGTCTCTCGTGCATACATGATGTATTTCACATTTAAGTGTTTAGACCATATTATCCTAATATATCTCATTCCCTCAATTGGAATGCATTACAGGGAGAGGATGGGCAACTAGATTTGGAGCCCGTAGGCATTATTCAACACAAGAGACTCACACTCAGGGGACGAGACATTAAGAAGGTTAGGGTCCAGTGGGATCCGAATGATGAGTCTTTTTCTACTTGGGAGGATGCTTCCAAGATGAAAGAGCTTTATTCGTATCTATTTACAAGCTTCCAGGAGTAAGCCTGGTCCTAGGGAGGGAGGATGTGATGCCCCCTCAGATTTCCTCTGTTTGGACAACTACTTGGATTGCATCTAAACTTTATGATGTTGTTTGCTAGAATTTATGTTACTATTTGTTGGACACTATGACTCTGTTGGATGTTACTCAGAAATTGTGATACTTTGATGATTAGATATGGTGACTGTTTGATAAAATTATGATGTTTAGTTAATGATATTGATGGCATTGTGATATCTGATGTTTCTTAGTTATATCATGGTTAAAAAATTAGTTAATTGTTTATATGATCTATCATGAACATGATGTATATGATTGTGATTGTATTTGTTATTATGTTTTCATATCAGACATTAGGATGGTAAAGGGGAACAGGGCCGCATCACTCGCTTGCAAGTGTTGTGCGACGCTACGACTTTCCCTTAACGGTGTGAATTTTTTATTATGTACATGTTCAACCCTATGTTTTACTATAGGCTATAGGTACAGGGCATCAACTCCACCTGATTATCAAGTTTGAGCATGCCAAATCCCAATGGAATTGTTGTTTTGGAGTTAGCACTGGGTTCCCCACATCGAGCTATTATCCTCGTCAAGGATGAATCTCTATTGTCACACCCCGTTAGTAAGGTATATATATATAAACAAACTTTGTTAGAAATTTAAAGTAATAAATTAATATTAATGGCATATTGGGTGTAAAGTGAAAGAGAGGGTGAAAAGTCAAAAGAATGGTAAAATTAAAAAAAAAAATTAAAAGGGAGGAAATTGAAAATTAATGGAGGAATGAATTGCAGTTACAGGAAATTAATTAAAAGGGAAGTGGAGTTTACTAGAGAGGGGCAATTGGCTTATTTCTCTCAAAGGAAAAACTAATTCTTGTTTTGGGTTTGTCGTGAATGTCTTTGTGGGGATTTTCTGAAAAAAAAAATTGTCTCTAAAACTTTTCTTGAAATTGGTAAAGCTCTGGAGTTGGGCTTGGAAGTCTTGGGAGATTTACGGTGGCAGTAGAAATTGGAGCTACTAAACCTGTAGATTGAAGCCTCAGAAGAAAGTTGTAGCTTGGTTTAAATCCGACATCCATAGTCCAATTCAACTGTGCAAAATCATTCCAGGTTCCTCTATTAAACTCAAATTCTATTTCTGAAATAGATAAATACAAAAATTGTATAATGCTTGGAATCGAATGTTTGTGATTTCTTGGAAATTTAATAATCTTCTCCTATTCTAGAATGAACTATTTATAAAATAATGTAAAACCCATGAGTCTTGTTGAAAATTTCTACTTTCAAGACATAAACTTCCGCATTCTCGTACTCCCTAGATTTAAATTGTTTCTATCTTGTGGTTTGGCAATGTTTCCCTTAGTTTCTCACAACATTCGCCTTGGTTGTACAAGCTGAACTCATACCCATGCGTGTTTGCTCTTCTTTTAATATAACTTTCTATTCTTTGTATTCCTGTACAAAGATTACTTATTCTTTTGGGAGACAACTTTGATTTAAGCATTTCGCCTCCCTGGCTGCAAGTATTCCATGCACTATTCTTGTTTTTGATTATTCTAAGCCAACTCTGGATTATTACCCTGTTTGTCTTAGAGTCTTCTATTCTTGAGGATGACATATGTTACTGTATCTATTTCCTGTCAGACTACTAGCCTCGCATTGGATTTATTAAGTTTTGTGGAATCTTGTGATTTTGACGCCACTAAACCCATACAAATACAATCGAATGATCTTTATCTTTGTTGATACTTTTGTTTAGATTGAATGATCTCTATCAAATGATTCCTAGTAGTAATTTTCTATCGCTAATCATTTATCTGTTGATACCATACCTGTGCCACTCTATCTGGTGTCAACTCTGATTGATAAGGAAACTTTGTTGCTACTGAGACTTTTCTATGCCTTTTGCATGTCGCAGTTTTCATTCAGACATTTAGTCTTTTACTTGTATCCTTAGTTCGCATGCTTATTTTAACATTGGAATACCCAACAAATAGGGAGATTTTCCAACTGAAGGTCATACTCCTATTTAAATTTACCTGTCTTAATGCCTCATGTGCGAGTAATCTAGCAGTGAGGTAAACTTTTATATATATATATATATATATATATATATATAAAATAATCGGGACTTAGGAATTGCCAATGAATCTTTGTTTACTTTGGAGTTATTCCCAATCGATAGACGGTATTGTGTGTGAACTAAAGAAATGACTCTAACAGTTTATACATAATTCAATTCGGTGTTTTGCGCGAGTTTAATACACATAAATTTTCATGATATTGATTCCATTAATTTTCATCGACTGTTCTTTCTATCACCGCGTAGATTATACATGTGATCTGTCCTTACCTATTCAACTTGAAATATGTATCATTTGACTGTGATATACTATCTATCAATGCATTTATAAATTATATATATATATAAAACATATATAAATACCCATGTCAATATATATATATATATATATATATATATATATATATATATATATATATATATATATATGTGTGTGTGTGTGTGTGTGTGCGCGCGCGCGCGCATAAGAATATATATTGCTGCAGTTACATAGAATGGCAGTTAAATGTTTAAGATTAGTACTCTACAAATTTATTTACAGTTGGGGTATGTTACATCACTAAATTTATGTTTGCACTATGTTTATACATATATGTGTTTATATATATATGTTTCATACTTGTATTGTGATAGATACATATGCATGATTGTAAATTAGCAAACATAGATAACACATGAACAATGTAGTTTCATTATGAGTTTAACTAGGAATATATATGGAACATTAAACAATGGTGCTGGAAAAAAGGTTGTTATAACTTTATGGAGATTAACAGAAAGTAACACTTTTTGAATGGAATTATCTTTGAATTTTGGTCTATTTGTAACCATGATATAAATGTTTTGTTAATCCACTTCATGTCCCATGATCCTTGTTGGTATCAAATTGTCAATGGAATCAAGTGAATGGTTATTGTTTATGGTCATGAATGTGGATGTTGCTCAAATGTGTAAACCTACTTCTAAGTGAGTTTTAGGAACCTTCCAGAGGCTAGGGAGAATGGTCCTCTTGATGGAAACTTTGATTAAATTTAATGTTTTGGAATTTATTAAGTATGTTTATATTGAATGTTAACCTTGCATAGAGAGCTTACTTATGGGATTGAAACTTTTGTTGCTTTGTGAGCGGGAAGGGGTTTTGTCTCACCAAGTGATGTGCTCTGATTATAGGGTTATGCAAGTGGTCTTGTTTTCTGTTTTTGTGGATTTCTTGTTGTCAGTAGGGGAGTGGCTTCCAATGGGGGCCGACGCACAAAGGGGCACCTGGATAACCCATGTGGAATTATTGTAAACAAGTGATAACATAAAAACAACTAGGGGGTTGGGTAGCTAAAACATTAGCAAGATAAGTTTATACCTCGCTTAGGATCAAGTACTCATTTAGGCTTGAGGTGAGATGGGAAGGCCTGGAATGGAAAATCAGCTACCTCATCTCCACGAGAGGTAAGTTGATTCCACATAAGTTAGTATGAGGGGTCAAAGATCAGTAGAGGCTACTAGGATAACCCAGGATGGGGGCCATGGCCTAGGAAGATCTAACTAGATAATCTATGACTAGCTATGTGATGACACTTCCCCTATGAAAACCATGTGTTTCCTTGCTTGATGTTTTTTGTTGGATATCTATGTTCCTTTGGAAGTATAGTTACTATTGTTTGTTGTTGTTCTTCTTGCTCTTGTGTGTCATGTCAACCTTGAGAAGTCTTAGTCATTTGTCTTTCAGTGATGTTGGGGGCTCTTTGATACCTCCTAGCATGAGGGGTTAAAATTTTGGTTCACATGGTTGGGTGTAACTTGTTACGTTCTCCATTGGGTTCCCCTTCTCGTATACGTGTTGTGGTGACTTCACTTGGTCCAAAGACTTCTGCACTGCATCTTCTCTTGGGAGTTGTAATTCTTATATTTGTACTTGCATTTGAACTATAATTTCTTTTATGTATCATGTATCATGTTGTTGAGCACTCTTCACATGTAACAAGGAGGTATTAATGTACAAAATGTATTTAGAAAACTGAAATTGATGTATCCTTATTATGTGATGAATTATGTATTTAATGATATTGTACATGCTAAATGGAATGAATGTAATCAGTTATTCATTATATGTTTAATTTATGGATGTATCTCATGGGTTACTTGATTATATGCTATGTGTAGATGTAATGTGTAATTGATGTCAAAATTTGGTTATTATTAAGCTTTATGGTTTAGTCAGTTTTTTATGATGATGGGAATTACGTAATGCAGTCATGCACCCTAGAGGATGTAGGATAGTAATTAAGATTATGTACAGTTTCAATCATACAACATTTCACTTATAAGAAAAATAAATAAATCTATTTTTAGTGGCTTACATGTTGTCATCTAGGGTTCGCAGTAGGGGCGTTACACTACTATCAGGTGTTTCGAAAGATTAAAGAAGAAAGTTATGGTTTTCAAAATGCACCTCCTAAACAAGTAAGTTTTTTCATAAAGGCTATGTTATGTGATCATGTAAATGGGCCTCAAATAAACTAATTTAAAGGAATTTGTGAAACATGTGGAAATTTGGCTAAATTTCCTTGAAGAAATGAAGATACTAACCTAACAAAGAAAATAAATTGCAAAAGGTACAAGTATGTAAAGTTTCAAATTTTTTTTGGGAAAAATCCACAAGGTTAAACTATGTAGAAGAGGATATTCCTATTAGAAAATTTATGGAAGATTTTCAAAAATTGATACAACCATACATACAACATTTCCTTTTTGCTAAGTGGCAAGCACAACAATTCCAAACATTGAGAGATACTTTCCCACATGGAATAGTTCTATCAGTAGTTGACTTTGCATAAAATTACTCTTTTGTACATCAAAAGGAGATTTAATTAGAATATTACTTTTCAAAGAAAATCACTATTATGGTTCATGTGTGTTATTTACATGCACAATCATAATTGGATGGTGTTGAGAGTACAAATGAACAATGAGCCATTAAGAAAGAATAACACTTTTATATTAGTGATGATAAAGAGCATGACACACTTTTTGTATAACATTGCTTTACAATTTTTTTTGAGAATTTGAGAAGCAGGGGTGTAAAATTTGAAAAGCATTTTGTATGGTTAGATGGATGTGCGACACAATTCAAATCTTCACAGCCATTCTATGCACTTTCTAGATATCATAAAATCTATAAAATACCACATGTTTGGAGTTTTTTTGAGAGTGGGAATGGAAAGGGTGAGCATGATGGAGCAGGAGCGTACATCAAATGAGCTTTAAGAAAGCATGAAATGAGTTATTTAGAAGATCATATAGACAATGCACATGATGTTTTTGAATGGTGTAAGAATCACTTTGCATCAAATGTGGTATGCACATCTTTGAGAAAAAATTGACACATACCACATAGAGTGTTTTGGGAGATATTGAGTATGTATAAATTACATTTTCAAAAATTTGAATTTATTTAAATTTAAAATTGATATATATATATATATACATGTTTGTTCACATAAGTTTGTTGTTATACATGTATCTAGGTGTGGACAAAATATCAATGCATGGATGCAAGAGGGTAGAAAAAACAAGATCTTTGCATTGTGTTACGAGTTCAGATAGTCACCATGGATGGACATTATACACAAGGGATTACTCTTGTTTTTGCATTGAGTGCATTCCAGGAAACTCTGATCATGCATGCAACAACCAAGAACTTGGATATGTTGGTAAATGGGATACGGTGCCACTAGTTGTTTTAGAAACATACGATGAAAATGAGGAAGAAAGATTTGAAGACATTCCATTGATTCCAATTGATTATGACCATATTTCAGGATTGGTTAGAAAAGGTACATGTGTAAGTTTTCAATAATTTAAATATTATATATATAGTTAATGATCTTTAAAGTCTAGAGACATTTCTAATTTTTTTAGAATTTTTTTGTGTAAATATGGTGTACAGGAGATGTTTTTGCAGTCATAGTAGAGCCTGGAAACATAGAAGGTGTTAGCTATTATTTATTGTTTTGCACAGAAGAGAGGAATAAGATAACACAACCTAAAACAAGTGATGGAATATTATTTTCCACAGGTGAGTTTGAATTTGAAATTATATATACATTGTGTTCACATGTGCACATTACATTATAAACATTAAATATATATTGTACAAACCTTCAGCACGAAAATGTTGTACATGTTCACATGTCTTACCTCGAGTTCATGTTTACCATGCAGGGTATATTGTAGTGCAAGGGATATATCTAAAACAAGTCAAAGTTTTTCAACATGGGATTCATTTTGTTGACTATCAACCTGATAATAGGGTATATCAATATAGTCACTTAATAATTGCTACCACCCTACAACTTCATGCAGTTCCACATGCATGTGGCCAAAAAAAATGGAGACTAGATAGTGATGATCATCAAAAAAATTTACATGTTATTGAAGAGTGGGCTGAACTAGAATGTTTGAGTTAGATTGTATCCATGATTTTCAAGTTCACTTGTAACCCTATACATGTTCAAGTGAGAACTTATAGTAACTTTTACATAGTTGTAAATCATTGTGCATAAATTCCAATTATATGTACATATTTGTTCCATGGAATTCTTAAGTTCAAGAATCTTTGATTTCATTTGAAAGTTAAAATTTACACTTATAGCATCATCTCTCACTTTTTTTGCATGCATTAAACCCATATATATGCTTTCAATACTTATTTGAAACCTAGTGCAGTTTTTTAAAATCATTTTTCCTAAATTACAATTATATACGACTTATATTTGTTCCATGGAATTCTTAAGTTCAAGAATATTATATACAATTATATACAACTTATATTTGTTCCATGGGAAATTATGTGTTTTAAAATTAAGTATTATCTAATTATAAATTTTTTCCACACAAATTTAAAACATAAATCAATGCAAATAAAAAAATAAAGTTGCCATAAATTTAATTGACAAAAAATACCGCAAATGGAAATAGAATGTTCCTATCCAGTTTCCAAATCAATATTTATATGACTTCTATATGACTCCATCTCTCCCCTCTACCCTTAACCCTTAAACCCTAAAGCCTTGTTCTCTCTACCCTCTCTCTCTCTCTCTCTCTCTCTCTCTCTCTCTC
>VDFB02075321.1:61289935-61308601 GCA_007258455.2 Sequoia sempervirens | reverse complement strand
CCTTTCTCTCCCGTTCCCCCCCTCTCTCTCTATCTCTCCCCATATCTCCCTCCATCACTCCCTCCCTATCCCCCTATCTATCTCTCTATCTCTACCTCTGTCTCCCTTGCTCTTCCCATATATCTCTCAATCTCTCTTTCTCTTCCCATATATCTCTATCCCCCCCTACTTCTTTCTCCCTTTCTCTATCTTCCCCTATTTATCTCTCCCTCTCACCATCTCTATTTACCTATCTCTAATTCTCTTTGTTTGTCTATCACTTTGTCTCTCTCTCTCTCTCCATATCTTGATATTTTACTTGCTAGTTTTGTCTCATCCCCATTGTTCACAACATGCCATTCATTCATTGGTTATCAGAAAACTCTAAAATGATATTTACAATTCCTATGTCAAAGTCTTATTTGTTGATGACCTTTCTCAATCAATTACATATTTTAATTATACGACAAACAAGCATTACCTCATTATTGATGAGGGAAAATAATATTTGAAAAATATTATGTTTAAACTAAGCATTTTATATTTAAACAAAATATTCTCTTTTTATAAATTATAATATATTATTATTTTTATTTTAAATTTTGTTTATTTATAATTTTATATTTATTTACACAATATATTTTTAATGTATTTAATTCAAAAGTATATATTGATATTATAATATTTATTGTAATTATTTATAATATATCAATATATAGTATATTATTTATAATTATTAATAATATATAAGTATATAGTATATTATTTATAATTATTAATAATGTATATGATTTATATATTATTAATAACTATTATATAGATATATTTTATATTATAGAGATTAAAAAGTATATAATTAATAATATATAATATAATATAAAACTATTGCAAACATGACAAAAAAATTAAAATAAAATGGATTCATGCTAGGGGTTCGAGCGGACGTCGGTTAAGAGTCTGGTCAAACCAGCCCACCAACCTATTTTTTATATTATTTGGAAATGGTTCGAGCGAACCAGGGTTTGATTGAACCTATATTCAATCGAACATATTTTTGAGGTTCACATGAACACTAATTCGCCCGAACCACCCTTTTCCCCCTTCTCCCCCCCAGGCACCAAAAAGTCCAAACTTTTGTGCTTTGAAGCTTGATCTGAGGATGAAAATGGAGGAGACTTCACAAACCTAGCTGAAATCAGGTAGTCCTCAGAATGAGCTATCCAACGAATATAATTTTAATATGTTTTGGTTTTATTATCTATTTCTTTTTTTAGTTTTATTAAAAATAGGGTTTTCACTAAAAATGAAGCTCTCTATTCTGCACATGTGAAAAAATAGAAGATTATCATTTTTTTTTTGAAAAATATGAGTGCGCCAGATATTGAAGTCCTCGATCCAAAAAAAAAGAATTTCGATACATACAAAAAAAGTTATGCATTATACAGTCCACCTATGTCTGAATTATAATTGGTTTGACTTATAAACTTGATTAAGGAAAAAATATTCAATAAAACACTACCTAACCAAGTGGAAGCACTAGATATTGGAGTTAAAAATGTAAATTTGAAAGAATTATAATTTTATCCTTTATGGAAAAAAAGTTATGCATTATACGGTGAGCATCACTTTTTAAAAATGTTGTTTTCTAAAAAAAACTAGTTTTCAAGGGAAATGGAAAAAGAAGTGCAATCTGACTCCAAAAAATTTCAAAAAAAATAAATTTAGAATCTACAGACAAAATATCATGAAACTCTAGTTTGCATCATCTTCAAATTCCTCATGGTTTAGCTGCTATAGGTGCCTGAAAGTGGAGATTTAGTTAGAAAAAAATATTTTAGTGTCCAGTTTGGCCAAAAATTGTAAACCAGTATTGTGGGATCACCCCTATGCATCTAGGAATAACAAAAGTTCATGTGGAAGGTGATTTTTTATTGATCATCAATGCTTGTAAGGAGAGATTTTGTGACAATTGGTATTTAAAATACACTTTACAAAATGTCTAGGGACTGTTAGATACTTTTCAATATTATCAAATCTCCCACATATATCATGAAGGGAATACATTGGGAGATCACCTTATGAACATGGGATGTGAAAATCAAGTGGTTACTATATCAAAGGATAATGCTATAATTGAAACTTTTCCAATCTTAGTTGAGATAGAAAAAAATGAAATTGTGTATGCTAGTAGTGATGTCAAAAGGAGAGATCAGAGGTGAAATGGAGCTAGAGTAAAGAGGAGATTGCAGCAACATACCTGATTGAAGTTAAAAGAAGATCTGGTGTAAAATACTTAGTCAAATTTGTGTTAAGTTTGTAGGTTTCAGAGTTCAAGCTTTAGGCTTATTGTTTACCAAATTCCATGATAAAATACTTAGAAATTGTGCAGGTAATCGGGCATCAGTCATCAAGTGTATTCATTACTGGATGCATTGAAAAAGAGTTAGTAGATTTGAAGGGTTTTGGAATTTGAACTTTGGGTGAATTGCTTACCTTTGTATTCAAAGGAAGGGGTATGGAGGATATCTAAACCCCATTTCCCAACAAGTCTAAAGGAAAATCGAGCAAGTCTCAGTTTGGAGTATTGAACACCAAAATTTTAGAGATCAGGCATTTGGATTTCAAAGTTCAGAGGTTAGCTTGTTGGATTTCATAGAAATGAAGGAAGGATAAAGTAGAAGAGAAACCTAGCCCCTGATATGACTAAAGGAAATGGAAGTTAGAAAATTTGAACAAGATCGAGCATCAAAATTTTAGATTTTAGAGGTCAACTTTTCAGCATTCGTAGAAGTGAAGGAAGCACAAGGAAGAAGAGACACTTGATTCCTGACAAACCTAAAGCCAAGTTGGGCTTCTCAGCTTAGAGTTTCAGAGATGAGGCTATTGGAGATTAGGCTGTCAGAGATTATCTATTTGGGTTCCACCTTTCAGGCTTCTCAGTTTGGAGTTTCAGAGATTAGACTTTTGGAGATCGGGCATTGGGCTTCTCTGTTTTGGGTTCCACCTTTTGGACTTCTCAAGTCAAAGTTTCAGAGATCGGGCTTTCAGAGATCGAGCAATGAGCTTCTTTGTTCAGGGTTCCACCTTTTGGGCTTCTCAGTCCGAAGTTTCAAAGATCAGGCAACGTGATTTTCTACCTAGGGTTCCACCTTAAGCTTTACCAAATGTAAAGTATGCAAATGGTAAGAAGAAAGAATGATGCTTGACCCATGAAACAAAGCTAGAGGAAAGTTTCCAACAACGTACAAGTAACTTCATAACCATAATTGGTGGTAGTCCTCAATAGGTAATCATGTTTAGTAGTTGGGCAGTAGGAAATATTATCACATTGTAAATCTTCCATCTGGATCAAAAGCATAAACTAATCCCTATAGCGCACTTTTGTAATTACTTACTGTTATTATTAAAATATAATATACATGCTATTAGCCTTTTGCCAAAAAAAGGGTTTATTGAGAAAATTTTCAACTTTCAAAAACTATAAGATGTCTTATTTGGAATTAAATAGATAATTATTATTGATTTTATAAATACATTCTGACTAAATTCCTGATTGATAGGTTGATCGAAAAAAATCTATAATTCTTAAATGATTTCACACTTTTTGAATCCAAAAGATGTAGCACATTCTTTGCTTCCCATACTATAGGATAAAAAAAATTGAATTTCATAGATTTTTGACTAAGTTATGATGGTTAGAGAAACAAGTTTTAATATTTTTTAAAAAAATTAATAAAAATTTCATAACTAATTATTTATTTGGAAAAAAAAAATAATAATAATGCAGCACATCCGAGCATGTTTCCTCTACTTATATTGAAATTTTCAAATAAATATATTAGTTTATTCTTGTACTTAGGTTGGTTAGACATACACCTGCTTTTTATTTTTCTTGAAAATTCAGTACAACATTGAAATTTCAAAATTTCACCAAATAGATTTTTTTCAAAAAAAAAGGAATAGTATCTTAGAAACTATATTAAATTTGCTACAAATTTTGTTCTTACATATTTTTCAAATTATATTAATAACTTATTCAAATTTATATATCAAGTTGCCTAACTCTATTTTTTTGAATTTTCATTGCCACTTAAGTGCCTAGTTTGAACCCCCATGATCCTACACTGGCCCCTTGGTTCTATGTCAAAGGGGGAGAACAATACAAAACATTTTATCCTTTTCCATTGATGTCAAAGGGGGAGAGAGAAATCATGTGAAAAAGTCTATCTATATAGACGGAGAGTGAAGAATGTGAAAGAGAAAAAGTTGAAAGGAGGAGGGATAGAGAGAATCATGTAAGGAATGTTGTGTATGTTGTCTTTGATGGTTTTTCACATCTTATGTTGTCATCAATGACAAAGGGAGAGATTGTTGCAAGTATGAAGTTCATTGATTTCAACAAGCTTATGTTGTCACTGGTGTAAGTTGTGTAGTCGTTGAGAGAGAATGTTGCATTCTTCTAATTATGGTTGTGGTATTGTTAAAGATATCAAGGATATTTAGAAATTTGATAAAAAGAGGAAATAGGGCATTGCAGAGGTCTTCTAGTTTTGCTTTGAAATTATTCTGGGTTGAAGATTTGCTTGGGTGTTTTAGATATGTTGGTTAGAGGCGTTTAAAGTTTCTATATCCAAAATTTGGGATTTTGGATTGATGTGCAAAATAAGTTATGTTCACTAGTGTGAGAATTGGTTTTGTAGTGTTGTTTACAGAGGTGTTTGGGAGATATGTTCTTGCTCCATGTTTCTCAATAGTTTCTCTTCAGGTCTTGCAATTTTGAAGGTATTTTGATGGTGTTGATCTCTTTCCTTTGTCAATAGGATTCAAGTTTTGGTGCTCTAGAAGATGGATTTTACAGTTGCAGTGTTTGGAAATATAGGTTGAGTGTATTGGGTGTGTACATTCTAAAGGTTTGAAGTTGTTGTGAAGGATTTTGATGGATTTCAAGATGTTAGAGGAATATTCTAGATCAAGATGAAGCATGGTGAGTGGTTCACAAGTCGTCCTTGGATTTGAGGAAGCGTGTACTTCAAAGATTAATGTTGTTTGCATGGGTAATGGTCAACTTGGTGTTTACACTACATTCTTAGATGTTTAAGTATTAATGAAGGTACAGTGTGGCATGTAAGAGTTTATTTGGGTCCCAATTAAGTTTTGTATTGGTCCACTTTCATTCCTATCCACCATAAGGATTCTTAGTGTGGACCTATTTTTTAATTTGTAAAGTGTTTAAGGTGTGTGTAGCTGACTTGAAGATGTTTTTCATATTGTGGATGGTATAAATGTAAGGTGAGTTGATGCAAGATGGTGTGTGGAATAGAATTGAGTGTTGTGATGCAAAATTAAGTGAAGTAGTGTGAAATGCAATGTGAGTTATAATGCAAGATTGTGAAATGCAGTGAGTTGGAGGTATCTTGATCTCTTGAAGAGTACGAGTGTTATTGGAGCTATTGTGGTGGATTATCTATTGCATTGAGGTGTTCTCTATGTAACATCTTATATTATTTCTTTTTTCTATTTTGATAGTGATCCTGGGTTGTGAGCCTTTCTAGACAGTGCGACCTATTTTGGTAGTGATCCTCTTTGTACCAGTTTTACAATTACTTATATTGTGAGCTAATCCTCACTGTGGTTTTTTCCTCCTATGGTTTTCCACATAAATTTGGTGTTCTCGTGTATGGTGTTAGTAGTTTCAGCTTCTATTATCTTCTTTTCATGTTTATACATTATAATAGATTAAAGGTTTAATGAATGCATGTGGATTTGATTATCATTGAGGGTTATGAGTTTTTAATTTGATACAACTGATTCACCCCCCCTCTCATTTATCTCGTTCATTCAACAAGAAGTTTAGAACTAAAATAAACTTTAAGGTAGCATAGTAGGATCATATAAACTTGAACAAACATAGAAAGAGCCTATGCACGAATATTTATCACCATGGTAACTTTAGGGTCCAATTTAGTTGAAACAACATCTTAAAGTTCAAAAATCACTAATAATCAAGTTTTCAAGAATGAACTTTTACCAAAAAGTATTTGAGTCCACCACTAAGTGACAAGAGGGTGAAATCAAAATCTATTTGTCCAATAGCAAAGTATCATTCATATAAAAAGGGAAGATCCTCGTAATCCATGAATTGATTCCAAGGTTTGTCTTTCATTCTTAGAATGATATTTTTAGGAAGAGCCTTCAAACTTTTGATATTGACTAATATTTGGGAATAAGTAGTAAGACTAAAATTTGAAGTAGTAGAGTCTATATTTATGAATTGACCAATACTTTTACTAATAGATTCAAATTAAGGGTCACTCTAAAATGCAAGAGGGAGATTACGAATTCTAATTAAAATGGGAAGAACATTAATGTGTTCTATGAGAGGGTTGAATTAAGATGAATCCATAATTATAATAATATTTTTTTATTGTTAATTACATCTTATCCAACTATAAGAAAATTGGAGGATTTGAAACACAAGAAAATGGTTTACTATGTATGAATCGAGGAGCCTAATTCTAAACACTCACAAGGAGAGACTAAAGGGATACCTACACTAGCAATTACCATAGAGGTTAGTGGGAAATCAATAACAATTACCAATAGGAAAGTCCATGTAACACCTATAAATTCTATGGAAAGAGCAAGGATGATAATAGAAGGAAAAGTGACATTCATCTCCAAATCCACCACCAAATCACAATTTGCAAAGAAACTAGCCCCAAAATCTATGTCAATATTTCTTATACAAAAGTGAAGTAGGAAGATGTTTAAAATTATTTACATGGAAGTGGTACTGGAAAGAAAACTTAACATTTCCCTCAACTAATTTAGATTAATCAAATAATGTTTATAATTTATGTATAAATTAATTAATTTATAATATATGAAAATGGTAAATTAAATATTTATTTTATAAAATTAAAGAGAGAAAATAATAAATTTGATTATAGTGATAAAACATGAGTTAGATATAATCTTAAATTCTTTTACTACAAATTAGTATTGGAAGGAAAAGTGAACCTTGTTCTTAAGTAATTTAAATTAATTAAATTATGTGTGTAAATTAATTACCTTATAAATTTAGTTTTAAGAATGATGTTGAAGAATGTGTTTAGTTTAGTCTTAAAATCAATTACCCCATATGAAAATAAGTTTAGATATCTTTAAATTTTAGATAGATGAATTGGACTATAATAAATTAGGAAATAGTTAATTTTATCTCAAATTTTAGCATATATTTAAATATGTATACATGTAAACATGTAATTTATGCAATTAATCTTAAAATGTAATTGTATAAAATTAACATGTAAGAAAATAAAGCATACAATCAATTTTAAAAGATAATGTATCTAAACTAATAAGGAATGAATAAATATGAAGATATATAAAATTTATGTTTATTTTTGTAATCATTAACTTTTGTGTGATGTTAGGATATGATAATAATATATAATATTAATGTATACATAAGTGTTATAATATTAAAAAAAAATAGAAAATACAAATTTAAAAATACATTTGTATAGTATACAGTTTTTTATATGTTGTCTTCTTTTAGGTTTATGTATTATTTTTATACTATGAAATTAAACTTTATACCATATTTTCAAGGTTAATATTTAATTGTAGGTGCCAAAAGTAAAATAATTAAATTACACTTGTATTCAACACATATTAAATATTAGATCTACATTTCACCTATTGTAACAAATAATTATTCATATAAGTGTATATTTGATTAATTTCACACATTCTAATAACACTCCCAAACTTAGAACTATCTTTTGAAGAGACATGTTGCTTCTCCGCACCATATCTCTACTATTAGACAATTTTGGAAATTCCAAATGCTTACAAAGAGTAAAACCAAAGGAAAATTCACTTGTAAGTAGAAATTATAATGTTAAAAGATGAGTCACATATAAACCATAAATGGACAAATGACCAATTGGGCCAATAATTTACTAGTAAAGGACATTAAGGGTTTGGTTCTATGTTAAACTCCTAGTTGTTCCATGAAATTTTTGTCATGGTAGTAGAGATAGGTCACCAATGTCAAGCAAGCTAGAAGTCATGAGCACCTATAATGTGGCTCAAGGGGGTGTTGAAAAATAAGCCATAACCATACCATAGATGAATCAATTTCTAAGTGAAATAGTTACTCAATGGTAGAACACCCAATTTGAAAATGGCTAGTCCCAGAATCAACCCCTTACTAGTTCTTGAAAAACATTAGCATATAATAGATTAGGGTGATGATTTGACATTTTTAATTAAATACATCTACACACATACCCTGAAATGTCTTCAATCCTCTACTAAAAAATTATGTTACAAAATTTTGGTTTTATTTTTACCTTATAATAATAATTTCTATAATGTATTCCATGAGAAATAACAAAGGTTATACTAGAGCCAACATTTTAGCTTGGATTTCCAAGCTAGAAAATATATTATTTGTTGGGAATGACAATAAAAAAATGCTATTTTGAAATTAAATGAAGAGGATATCACACCTGGCTTTCGAAAAATGATTAAGAATAAGTACTAATGGGGCATATAATCTTGATATTACAATATAGAAAAATATATTCTTAGTGTACTACTTAATATATACAAATTATAGCTATTAGAGTATTATTTGCAAGTTAAACTTGAGCTCCATGATGTTGACCTCATCCTTTGCAAAAATGCTTTGGTGCATTGAACTATTGTAGGTTATAAAATTGATTTGGTTGATTGATGTGTAAGAGCTTGCAATATTGAATAATGCCTTATTGAGATTGTTAGATCTCACGGGTTATGTTTGCTTAGATAAACCCCATAAATTATACATTACTAAAATATTGTTAAGTGAAAAAAAATCTTTAACATGTGGGATTGAATTGTGTGAAAAATACATAAATAAATGTATTATTGACTAATAGTTTAGAGAGATTGTTGGATTGCAAAGGTTGTGTTTTTGAGGTAAACCCCTTGATTAAGCACTTTGCTAAAATACACTAATGTGTATAACTATCATATAATCTATAGGATTGATTTTGCTAATTGATGTATAAGGACTTGAAGTATTGAATAACCGAATATATGTGTTGTGTAACATATGTTGAAATGGTGGTGCTACAATTTGTATTATGGAACAAGTCAAACCCATTATGCATCATGTCAATCAAAACATGACATAATATTATTAAGGCTTCTATCCTACAACTCAAAAAATATCAACTATATTTACGTCCACGGATAATAAAGCTAGAAAGTGCAATAAAATGTGATTCTAGGTGATTAAAACTAAAATAGACCTTATAAAAGAAGGTACAACATATAAATTTAATGAAAACCATATTGGATCATAATGTTTACATTATCTAAAGAAACCCATGTTGAAAGGGCGGTGCTGCAATTTGTATAATAGTACGAGTCAAGCTCATTATTCATCACATAAATTAAAACATGACATATTAAATATAGTCTTATAGCCTACATCTCAAGAACTGGAAAATTATGTACATGCAATAGGACTCTACATGTTCACAACACCAAGTGAATGAAAACTACGTTTAGATGTCAACATGATAAAAAAAATTGTACAATGACACAAATCAAGTTCATTATTCATCAAATAAATTAAAACATGACATATATTATGAAGTATGGAAAACCATAAACCATGGATAAATAAAATATGGTTGTAGGCGATTAAAACTAATATGAACCTTATAAAAGAAGGCGCAACCTATAAAACATATGTTTTCATGGCAGCATGGTAAACGAATTTGGTAAACCTCAATAAATCGTAACCAATTCACTTTAAACGACAATAGACAATACTCCCACTAAATTACTCCTCTCTCGCCCAACTGTAAGCAAGTTGTCAATATAAAGAAGGAGATGTAGTCAAAGAATAATGCCATGTATAGACTCTTTTACATGCTCCATCAATTTGAATTCTTCTAGCTCAAAATTTAACCATATTTTAAACTATTCAAAATATATTTTGAAGGAACACCTTACTTTTTCATGTTCAGTTCAGTTCAATTCAGTTATGGTTTAGCTATCTTCAGTTGCATGTAGTTAGTTTTAGTTGAATGCTAGTTGACTTCAGTTGACTTGAGTTGCATGACAGATAACAGGTGGATACATTTAGTTAAGTGGGGATGATCAATCATACATAATGTTTGCACAAGTTAGTGGAGTGATATGTTTCAATTAACTAAGATTGACTTAGACCCACCTTAGGTGCCCAAGTTGGCATCTTTGAGTTAACACCTTTTACTTGAGAAGATATTTACAAGGCTCAGTTAAGTGGGCCCATTCTTGGGCGCCAACTTTGAGGTGATGCTTGCAGATATTTTCTTGACCAATGATCAGTTAAGAGTTTAGTTTGGGGGGCATAAATTAAGGAGACTTTGGTTTTGACTTCATGTTACAGTGTGGAACTCTACTTGCACAATCTAGGCATGGTTTTTGTGAGGAGCTTTATGCTCTTGTTTTTCAAACTCTTAGGATTTTACAATGCTCATTAATTTTCTATTTATTGTTGCAATTGCATCAGAATTTGTAATGTTGGTTGCAAGTTAGCAGGTTGAGCTTGTACATGTGTGAGGGTTTGAAGCATGGCATGGAATGCATGGATAGCTTGTGTTGTAGAAAGTGTATAAGAGTTTTTTGCAAGTTGTGAAGAAGGATTGTTGAAGGCAAGGAAGCATATCAATCACAGATTGATACATTATTATTGTAATCTTCTTCTAAGATTAAATAATACAAGCACTATTGATTCTGGTGGATTTTTTTCCCGAAAGGGTTTCTCCACGTATATGTTATGTCACTTCTATCTTCTTGTCTCATTCTTCTACAATATTTTGTCTCTTTCTATAATTGGTAAATTGATCTAAACATATTAATCATACACAAAGAATTGTGACAAAAAACACTTAATTAAATCTATAGTTAATAGTTTTACAAGTTTTAAGCTACAATTTCACTTTCATTTTCAAAAAAATAGGTACATGTAATCAGTTTGAATCAAGAAATGGAATACATCTAGTGCAACAACACATTGAGAAAATCATTATTTTTTTGTTGGATTGCATTTTCTAAGTTTATGTGTGTTAATCTATCTCCATCCTCCACCATCACTACAAAGGTTAAAATTTATGAAGAGATAATAATGTAAACCCCATGGATAAATCATCAAAGGAAAAAATAACAAAACTCTTTGAGGTAAATTATAATATAGTCTTTGAAACCACTATCTTATGGCTCTAAGTTGCAAGATTCAATGATCTAAAGTCTAAATAATTTAAGCATGTGAGGTTTTCAATCTTGAATTAGTTATAATAAGTCTTAGAGTCCCTTCGCGATAATTTCTCTATCAAATCTATCCTTCAAGACTAGCTTCCTTTGTAATATTGAAGCCTAATTTACTTTCTAAGTCTTAATAACTCCTAACCATCAATTCCTTAAGAAAATTCTTAATCATGGATTTCTTAGAGTAAATATCTAATGGACACATGTCCCCAAGAAAAAAGAAGTGTTGGAAAGAGTCCTAAGTCAAGGTAAAACCCTATTCAAAGTTACTCTATCAAGTGAGATCTAAGTCATTGATTGACCAAATTTAATTATGCAGTGATGCCTATCAACTAAGTGGAAATCTAAATGTTGCCATTGTAAAAAGCTAGAATTAAAATTATACTAAGTTAAAATTACAAGGAGCCTCACATCCACTAGGAGTTTTAGCAATAAAGAATTCTCGAATTCAAGCGCGAGATCTTGAGTAAAAACAAATTTATAAATATACATAATTATCAAAAAAATTAAACAATGCCAAGATTGAAATTGAGTGCTCTAACAAGTTAAAATTTTCAAGGATTCTCATGTCCATGGTATGCTATTTTTCATAATTGCATAATACTTTTGGAATTAAAATCCTAAGCCTGTTAGAATTAATGAAGTTCCCACATTTGTGGCAAGTACTAGTGGATTTTCTAACTATTGATGCCCCTAATTGAATTTGTAACCTTTGATCTACTAGAGAAAATCTTCACACATGTGTTCATGGATAGATGAGGGTTGGAAGATAATTGTTAGTAAGTGCAAACTCAAATGCACAAATTTGTCAAAGTTAGTAGGTGACATAGGTCTATGGAACTCTAGAGATAAATCTTTTAAGTTGCAAAACCAAGCTTCCAAGTGAATTAGGATTGATAATATGCTTGTGCCTAAGATGTTGAGAGTCAAGAAACCTAGCAATTCATGTGTGTGTAATTTTTTATAGGACTCTTGCATCCATTGAGCCCACACATCTAAGGCCATTCAATTTTTGAACCTAGACACCTAATTAAACTAGGTTGTATAAAACGCTTTCACATACACAAGCATAATTAAAGTGTGTCAAATATGATTAGGATTTAATGAATGTGAGAATGTACCAATTGGAGTTGGCCACATGTTCCCATACTAATTCTATTGAAATTTGATGGTTCAAACCAAACTAAACCTTGTCATATTAAGACCCATCTCTTAGATGTCACCGTATGTTAAGATAAAATAAGGACTTTTTTAGACATAAACATGAATGCCTAATATCAATATTGTTATCAAACCTAAGAAGCCAAGTATATTGATCCAAGAGAATTTTTGGATGAATTTTCATAGGGGTTTATTGATGTCATAAGACAACATTCCTTTATATAATGTGGGAAATTTTTTAAGAAGTTCAATTAAATTATTAGTCTATTTTTTGCCAAGTCTATTAGACTATTCTATATGGAATCGAAACATGGTTTACAACTAAAGGCTTAATAGACCATTAAGGATAAAATTTTAGGTTTAATTGTGACATTGATTATGAATTGATCATACAACTACTCTATTGATACAAGTAGTAAGAAAGTTAAAGTTCAAAAGTTAATTTTTTTGTAATGTATCAATAGACAATACTTGCCTATATTTGTGATTTCATTAATTTAAGTCAACATGAAAAAGAAGAGAGAAAATGGTACGACAAGAGTGGTTCTAAGATGAGTTACTACAGTTTTCATACATGTCTACGAACCAGTTGCAACTACCTCTACAAAATGCCTCCTACACTATATTCTTTGATGGATGTCCACACCTTGTTCCAAAGATCCCATTTGGCATAGACTGGGAGGATGGTAGCAAAGGTTGTAGAGTCTGGTTTTACACCTGTCAATTGCATTTGGTTGGAAGTTTCTCAAGCATTTCAACAAACCCATTTTGTTAATATCGTGCAATCAGGGCGTTCCATGAGAACAGTGCGTTTGAGGCATCCTGTCAAACAGTTTAGGTGTCTTGTGTATGCTTCCCCATTTTTGCATATCTTACAATCATGTCATTCTGTAAGTAATTTTTGGAGGCATTCTGTCAAATAGATCACGTCCCTTGTCTATGCTTCCACGTTTTGCATACATATCTCTCAGGGCAGTTGCAGCTACAACATCTGACAAAATTCCTTCATCATTTATCCTATAATGGATGTCCAAAGCTCCCATTTTCGCACAGGCTGTGAGGTTGCTGGCAAAGATCGCGGAGTCTGGCTTTAAACCTGCGAATGGCATTTGGTTGAAAGTTTCTCAATCCTTTTTTTCAAACGCATTTGGTGCGTATCCGACAATCATGGCATTCGATGAGACCACAGTTCTTCAAAACCTATAAAAGAAACTTATAAAAGAACCTTATAAAAGAAGGCACAACCTATAAAACCTATGTTTCCATGCCAGCATGGTAAACGAATTTGGTAAACCCCAATAAATCGTAACCAATTCGCTTTAAACCACTGCAGACAATACTCCCACTGAATTACTCCTCTCTCGCCCAACTGTAAGCAAGCTGTCAACATATACAAGGAGACGTAGTCAAAGAATAACGCCATGTACGGACTCTTTTACACGCTCCATCAGTTTGAACGCCTCTGGCTCAAAATTTAACCATATTTTGAACTATTCAGAATATATTTTGAAGGCACGCTTTACTTTTTCTTTATAAATATGACCGGATTTCCCATCTGGTTCAGTATCTTCATCTGCTCCTGCATTGCTAAGTTATCTGGTATTTTTCCATTTACCTGAAGCTCTGCAGCATTTCTTCTCAATATGGGGAAATCAATGCTTATCATGCTCATAACACTTCTTGTCTTGCTCAGTTCAATGTCTAACTTCAATGTCTCCGCAAGAAGTTGTTCAAACTGTAGAGGTCATATTCGAGATCCTAAATGCTGCAAAGCTTCAACAGAAGCTGTGTCACCAGTGAAAACAGCGGTGGAGCATGATAGCATTCTGATGGGAGACGTTAACAAGAATGAGAAGGGTATTTTAGGAAGCTGTTCAAACTGTAGAGGTCATATTCGAGATCCCAAATGCTGCAAAGCTTCAACACAAGCTGTGTCACCAGTGAAAACATCGGTGGAGCATGATAGCATTCTGATGGGAGACGTCAACAACAATAACAAGGGTATTTTAAAAAGTTGTCCAAACTGTAGAGGTCATATTATAGATCCTACATGCTGCCAAGTTTCAACAAAAGCTGTGTCAGCTGGGCGTGTTTAATATCCAGAGCTAGCATGCTGCAAATTTTTGAAAAGAGCTGTCACCATATCCGCTTATATTAAAAAGCCTTAAATAAGTTAGAAGGTATAGATAAATAAAACATGCCATTACGTTTTATGAACGGATGAGTTGAATACAAGTTTGGTTTATTTTTATTTTATTTGTTTAGTTTATTTATTTAAGTTTTTTTTTGGTTTATATATGTATGTTTGGTTAAAAAATGTTAATTTTATTTTCTATTTTTAGAATCAATATTAGATTATTGACATTTAAAATAATAAAATTGAATGACATTTGTAAAC
Source organism: Sequoia sempervirens (assembly GCA_007258455.2). Lineage (NCBI taxonomy): Eukaryota > Viridiplantae > Streptophyta > Pinopsida > Cupressales > Cupressaceae > Sequoia > Sequoia sempervirens. Next base: position 61,293,750 of record VDFB02075321.1, on the reverse strand, counting down.
TATTTTTCATGTTTATAATTTTCTAATTAATAGTATTTTATAAATTTATATCTAGTAATATTTATTGACTAATCAATAGATGAATCATAGATACCATCTAAAGGAAGATTAAATTACGTTTTTAGATTTTTAGCTAGTGTTGACCTAGATCCCAACTTTGATTTATGCTAGACACAACTTTGACTAGTTAATTAAAGTTGGGTTTGTTCATTACAATAAATATTTGTTAAATATTTGATGATTAAATGATTTATTTATATAGAGTCTTTTTAGTTTGATAGTAAATAAAATAAAATAATTATTAACTAATTCTAAAATAAAACAAAATAATTACAAAATATTTTTAATGTATATAACCTTTGTAATTTGATTGGGTAATTTTTAGTTTAATAATTTTAAAATATAAATATGATCATGTACTACTACTTCCTATATTATATTGTGGCAAATGGTTGATGGTACACTTGTAGAGCTCTCTACACACTAAAAAGGATCTAAATTACAAGTAATAATATAATAATAAATATTATTATTTCATAGAGCAATAGCAATAGTAAAAAAATGTTGACAACCATTTCATATTAATTAATATGAAGGAAATTGAATTGAAAAGTATTTTTGAGAAAGGAAAAATCTAATAGGAATTCTTCTTTCTAATTTTGACATGATTAATTCCATATTCATAAGATTGTGAATATTTCTTTACATTTTGGGGTAAATAAAATATAATACTTTCTTGCAGGTCATTTTAATGTTTCCTTGTCAAACATTGTTTTTTAAGGAACAATATAAAGTCCAAGAAGTGTTAACATCTTAATACAATTTAAATCTTAAGGTATTTACCATTTATTGTATTGGAGCAATAAAATGTTAAGATTACATATGTAAATATGTGTGTGTATAACCAAGATTTTTCCATCTAAAAATTTGAAAAAACATTTCATTCCTTATATGAAAGGTACTTACAATCTATTGTACCAAGATTTTTCCATCTAAAAAATTAAAAAATATTTCATTCCTTATATCAAAGGTATTTACAATAAATTTTATTGGAGCAATAAAATAGCATAGTTTGCAAAAAACGATTACTTTGTTGTAGGTAAATCTTATGAAATTGTAATTCTTGGGAAAGGATGAAAGATACAAAGGCTAAAGGTATTGAAGATTATAACTTGTTGTACCTTTACAACAAAAAGAAAAACTAAGGGATTTCATGCAAAGTGGGTATTTGGGGTAATCCAAACACTATGAAAAATATAAATTCCATTTGTAGGGTTAGTCCTAATGTATTGATCTTATTAAAAAAAATGTAGCTCTAAGCTCCCTTGGGCCACAACTAATTGCTTAAATAAATATTGATCAATAAAACTTTATTAAATATATGATAAATTGTGAAGAACATTATATTACATTAGAACAATTCAAAGTCACCATATTAAACACATTCTTATGCTCTAAATTCATGAATGCATACCATAAATTTTTGATGTAACTGCACAATTCTTCACTTTTCCAATTAAATTATTAGTTGTATTTTAGTATAATTAGGGATCATTGGCATGATATAACTCTTTGGAATGCCATGGGATTCATCCTCTATTTTATTACCTCAAATTTTTATAAGAAATTTAAAGAGTAGAAATTGAGCATCATCGAAAGTGTGGACATCTCAAACTTCTAAAAAGTAAATACTGATTTCTATTACAACTTTAAAAAATAAAGAAATCAATGAACCTTGCACATATAAAATTTATGTGCTCATGGGAAAAAAATTATTTGAGAATGTTTATGCTCTAGCATGGGCATTACTCTGCATGGTTGATACTAAAGTTCCTTCTTTGGTTCTTCTTCATGTGAAGGTCCCTCTTAATTACATTCCCTCGCCTACTAAGTGTTTTGATCATTTTATTGATATTTGTATACATCACATTCTATTTTTCCTAGTTTTTTTGTAAATTGAGAGCTTTTGAAGCGCAGGGGAAATATTTCTATTAATCAAGCATGCACTGATATGTTGGATTGCCACATGATTGACCCATTTTCAACTTATTATGAACCCTTAACTAGTTCAAAAACATATATTCCAATTAGAAAATCATGCATTATGCTTCTCCAAGTTGGCCATGGTTGAATGAAGATTAGAGTTTAATGAATCATTCAAGAAAGAAAAAGAATAAAGAAAAAATTCATGAATTTTGAGATATCTTTATCTAGTGAAAACAAAAATATAGTCATGCCAGAGGCTTGTTGATCAATGGAATTCAAATGTGCACACTTGAACAAAAGAAAAGATGCCATAAATTTGTTAATAGTAACAATAAAGCTACACTTAGTTTACCTCACATTGGATTTAGAAATAATAATTAACCCATCTCATACCTATCCTTTATAACTACCCCCCATGCATGCATTCCACATCATATTTCAATGTCAGATAAAATTTATAAATTATAAGAAATAAAAAAAGGAGATTGAAACATATAAAAGCTCACAATGTTAGGAAAAAGGTGTTTTGTACACCTTGCATAATATATTTAATCTAATTATTCTTGGGGCCACTTAATGTTGCATGTAACATTGGGACATAAGTTAAGTTGTAAAAATGTAATTATTTAATATTGTGTACTTTATTTATTTATTTTCCACAATATTAAATAAATATATTTTTACAACTTAACTTATGTCCCAATGTTACATACACCAATGTTACATGCAACATTAAGTGGCCTGAAGAATAATTACATTAAATATATTATGCAAGGTGTACAACACACCTTTTTCCTAACATTCTCCCACTTGTTGTATACATTGCATAAGGGGAACAAGTAACATCAAAACATGAATCAAATGAACAATCCATATAGCCACATATACCATCATGGAATCAAAATGCTCCATGTACTCCATCAAGATACTTGCAATAAGAATCAAAGTGACCACCATCCCAAGCATGAATGATCTCATCCTCCATCATTCCAATGCACAAAGATAAGAAGCCATCCAATAGAGAAGCCATACAATCTATCACAACGAGGCATAAGTCCTGGTCAACTGATATCCCAAACACAAACACTCAATCCAAAGGTATCAATATGCACCAGTAGTTGTCAAGATACACAAACCGATAGCTGAAATAACACCCACAATAATTGCCAATACATCCAAATGTCCATACCTCCAAGGTATACAAAACATATTAAACTCATGCCATAAACATATACACCCATAAACTACAATCATAAACTCCATGTGCAAAACTTGTCGAAGAATGAAATACACATCCAAGAGCTCCCACTACATGGGTAATGCAAATCTAAAAAAGATCAAGGCATACCAAGTCTACCAATAGCACCAATACATCCAAGCGTCCATACATCAAGGTATACAAAACATAGTAAACTCATGCCATAAACATATACACCCATAAACTACAATCACCAAAATCCATGTACCCAAAATTGTCAAGAATGACATACACATCCAAGAGCTCCACTTGCATGGGTAATGCAAATCTAAAAAAGATCAAAGGAATACCAATTCTACCAATAACATCATATAGAAAGTGTAAACTAAATCATGTAGAACCAAGGAATCATCCACAATCATATGCAAACCTATGTATCAATAACTTGCAAGAAAAATCTCCTACATACACTTCTAAATGCGAATTGTGTCAAGTATGATCTCCTCCACAACACCCCAAAATAAAAGTGATAACAACACCCAACCATTCAATCACCAAGATCAAACATAACATATGTATCATGTAATCAATATGGGTGTAAGCCTCTCATCACCAAGTAAGATCAAACTAA
>VDFB02075321.1:61249676-61289835 GCA_007258455.2 Sequoia sempervirens | reverse complement strand
TAATATTAAAAAAAAATAGAAAATACAAATTTAAAAATACATTTGTATAGTATACAGTTTTTTATATGTTGTCTTCTTTTAGGTTTATGTATTATTTTTATACTATGAAATTAAACTTTATACCATATTTTCAAGGTTAATATTTAATTGTAGGTGCCAAAAGTAAAATAATTAAATTACACTTGTATTCAACACATATTAAATATTAGATCTACATTTCACCTATTGTAACAAATAATTATTCATATAAGTGTATATTTGATTAATTTCACACATTCTAATAACACTCCCAAACTTAGAACTATCTTTTGAAGAGACATGTTGCTTCTCCGCACCATATCTCTACTATTAGACAATTTTGGAAATTCCAAATGCTTACAAAGAGTAAAACCAAAGGAAAATTCACTTGTAAGTAGAAATTATAATGTTAAAAGATGAGTCACATATAAACCATAAATGGACAAATGACCAATTGGGCCAATAATTTACTAGTAAAGGACATTAAGGGTTTGGTTCTATGTTAAACTCCTAGTTGTTCCATGAAATTTTTGTCATGGTAGTAGAGATAGGTCACCAATGTCAAGCAAGCTAGAAGTCATGAGCACCTATAATGTGGCTCAAGGGGGTGTTGAAAAATAAGCCATAACCATACCATAGATGAATCAATTTCTAAGTGAAATAGTTACTCAATGGTAGAACACCCAATTTGAAAATGGCTAGTCCCAGAATCAACCCCTTACTAGTTCTTGAAAAACATTAGCATATAATAGATTAGGGTGATGATTTGACATTTTTAATTAAATACATCTACACACATACCCTGAAATGTCTTCAATCCTCTACTAAAAAATTATGTTACAAAATTTTGGTTTTATTTTTACCTTATAATAATAATTTCTATAATGTATTCCATGAGAAATAACAAAGGTTATACTAGAGCCAACATTTTAGCTTGGATTGCCAAGCTAGAAAATATATTATTTGTTGGGAATGATAATAAAAAATGCTATTTTGAAATTAAATGAAGAGGATATCACACCTGACATTCGAAAAATGATTAAGAATAAGTACTAATGGGGCATATAATCTTGATATTACAATATAGAAAAATATATTCTTAGTGTACTACTTAATATGTACAAATTATAGCTATTAGAGTATTATTTGCAAGTTAAACTTGAGCTCCATGATGTTGACCTCATCCTTTGCAAAAATGCTTGATGTGTAAGAGCTTGCAATATTGAATAATGCCTTATTGAGATTGTTAGATCTCATGGGTTATGTTTGCTCAGATAAACCACATAAAGTATACATTACTAAAATATTGTTAAGTGAAAAAAAATCTTTAACATGTGGGATTGAATTGTGTGAAAAATACATAAATAAATGTATTATTGACTAATAGTTTAGAGAGATTGTTGGATTGCAAAGGTCGTGTTTTTGAGGTAAACCCCTTGATTAAGCACTTTGCTAAAATACACTAATGTGTATAACTATCATATAATCTATAGGATTGATTTTTCTAATTGATGTATAAGGACTTGAAGTATTGAATAACTGAATATATGTGTTGTGTAACATATGTTGAAATGGTGGTGCTACAATTTGTATTATGGAACAAGTCAAACCCATTATGCATCATGTAAATCAAAACATGACATAATATTATGAAGGCTTCTATCCTACAACTCAAAAAATATCAACTATATTTACGTCCACGGATAATAAAGCTAGAAAGTGCAATAAAATGTGATTCTAGGTGATTAAAACTAAAATAGACCTTATAAAAGAAGGTACAACATATAAATTTAATGAAAACCATATTGGATCATAATGTTTACATTATCTAAAGAAACCCATGTTGAAAGGGCGGTGCTGCAATTTGTATAATAGTACGAGTCAAGCTCATTATTCATCACATAAATTAAAACATGACATATTAAATATAGTCTTATAGCCTACATCTCAAGAACTGGAAAATTATGTACATGCAATAGGACTCTACATGTTCACAACACCAAGTGAATGAAAACTACGTTTAGATGTCAACATGATAAAAAAAATTGTACAATGACACAAATCAAGTTCATTATTCATCAAATAAATTAAAACATGACATATATTATGAAGTATGGAAAACCATAAACCATGGATAAATAAAATATGGTTGTAGGCGATTAAAACTAATATGAACCTTATAAAAGAAGGCGCAACCTATAAAACATATGTTTTCATGGCAGCATGGTAAACGAATTTGGTAAACCTCAATAAATCGTAACCAATTCACTTTAAACGACAATAGACAATACTCCCACTAAATTACTCCTCTCTCGCCCAACTGTAAGCAAGTTGTCAATATAAAGAAGGAGATGTAGTCAAAGAATAATGCCATGTATAGACTCTTTTACATGCTCCATCAATTTGAATTCTTCTAGCTCAAAATTTAACCATATTTTAAACTATTCAAAATATATTTTGAAGGAACACCTTACTTTTTCATGTTCAGTTCAGTTCAATTCAGTTATGGTTTAGCTATCTTCAGTTGCATGTAGTTAGTTTTAGTTGAATGCTAGTTGACTTCAGTTGACTTGAGTTGCATGACAGATAACAGGTGGATACATTTAGTTAAGTGGGGATGATCAATCATACATAATGTTTGCACAAGTTAGTGGAGTGATATGTTTCAATTAACTAAGATTGACTTAGACCCACCTTAGGTGCCCAAGTTGGCATCTTTGAGTTAACACCTTTTACTTGAGAAGATATTTACAAGGCTCAGTTAAGTGGGCCCATTCTTGGGCGCCAACTTTGAGGTGATGCTTGCAGATATTTTCTTGACCAATGATCAGTTAAGAGTTTAGTTTGGGGGGCATAAATTAAGGAGACTTTGGTTTTGACTTCATGTTACAGTGTGGAACTCTACTTGCACAATCTAGGCATGGTTTTTGTGAGGATCTTTATGCTCTTGTTTTTCAAACTCTTAGGATTTTACAATGCTCATTAATTTTCTATTTATTGTTGCAATTGCATCAGAATTTGTAATGTTGGTTGCAAGTTAGCAGGTTGAGCTTGTACATGTGTGAGGGTTTGAAGCATGGCATGGAATGCATGGATAGCTTGTGTTGTAGAAAGTGTATAAGAGTTTTTTGCAAGTTGTGAAGAAGGATTGTTGAAGGCAAGGAAGCATATCAATCACAGATTGATACATTATTATTGTAATCTTCTTCTAAGATTAAATAATACAAGCACTATTGATTCTGGTGGATTTTTTTCCCGAAAGGGTTTCTCCACGTATATGTTATGTCACTTCTATCTTCTTGTCTCATTCTTCTACAATATTTTGTCTCTTTCTACAATTGGTAAATTGATCTAAACATATTAATCATACACAAAGAATTGTGACAAAAAACACTTAATTAAATCTATAGTTAATAGTTTTACAAGTTTTAAGCTACAATTTCACTTTCATTTTCAAAAAAATAGGTACATTTAATCAGTTTGAATCAAGAAATGGAATACATCTAGTGCAAAAACACATTGGGAAAATCATTATTTTTTGTTGGATTGCATTTTCTAAGTTTATGTGTGTTAATCTATCTCCATCCTCCACCATCACTACAAAGGTTAAAATTTATGAAGAGATAATAATGTAAACCCCATGGATAAATCATCAAAGGAAAAAATAACAAAACTCTTTGAGGTAAATTATAATATAGTCTTTGAAACCACTATCTTATGGCTCTAAGTTGCAAGATTCAATGATCTAATGTCTAAATAATTTAAGCATGTGAGGTTTTCAATCTTGAATTAGTTATAATAAGTCTTAGAGTCCCTTCACGATAATTTCTCTATCAAATCTATCCTTCAAGACTAGCTTCCTTTGTAATATTGAAGCCTAATTTACTTTCTAAGTCTTAATAACTCCTAACCATCAATTCCTTAAGAAAATTCTTAATCATGGATTTCTTAGAGTAAATATCTAATGGACACATGTCCCCAAGAAAAAAGAAGTGTTGGAGAGAGTCCTAAGTCAAGGTAAAACCCTATTCAAAGTTACTCTATCAAGTGAGATCTAAGTCATTGATTGACCAAATTTAATTATGCAGTGATGCCTATCAACTAAGTGGAAATCTAAATGTTGCCATTGTAAAAAGCTAGAATTAAAATTATACTAAGTTAAAATTACAAGGAGCCTCACATCCACTAGGATTTTTAGCAATAAAGAATTCTTGAATTCAAGCGCGAGATCTTGAGTAAAAACAAATTTATAAATATACATAATTATCAAAAAAATTAAACAATGCCAAGATTGAAATTGAGTGCTCTAACAAGTTAAAATTTTCAAGGATTCTCATGTCCATGGTATGCTATTTTTCATAATTGCATAATACTTTTGGAATTAAAATCCTAAGCCTGTTAGAATTAATGAAGTTCCCACATTTGTGGCAAGTACTAGTGGATTTTCTAACTATTGATGCCCCTAATTGAATTTGTAACCTTTGATCTACTAGAGAAAATCTTCACACATGTGTTCATGGATAGATGAGGGTTGGAAGATAATTGTTAGTAAGTGCAAACTCAAATGCACAAATTTGTCAAAGTTAGTAGGTGACATAGGTCTATGGAACTCTAGAGATAAATATTTTAAGTTGCAAAACCAAGCTTCCAAATGAATTAGGATTGATAATATGCTTGTGCCTAAGATGTTGAGAGTCAAGAAACCTAGCAATTCATGTGTGTGTAATTTTTTATAGGACTCTTGCATCCATTGAGCCCACACATCTAAGGCCATTCAATTTTTGAACCTAGACACCTAATTAAACTAGGTTGTATAAAACGCTTTCACATACACAAGCATAATTAAAGTGTGTCAAATATGATTAGGATTTAATGAATGTGAGAATGTACCAATTGGAGTTGGCCACATGTTCCCATACTAATTCTATTGAAATTTGATGGTTCAAACCAAACTAAACCTTGTCATATTAAGACCCATCTCTTAGATGTCACCGTATGTTAAGATAAAATAAGGACTTTTTTAGACATAAACATGAATGCCTAATATCAATATTGTTATCAAACCTAAGAAGCCAAGTATATTGATCCAAGAGAATTTTTGGATGAATTTTCATAGGGGTTTATTGATGTCATAAGACAACATTCCTTTATATAATGTGGGAAATTTTTTAAGAAGTTCAATTAAATTATTAGTCTATTTTTTGCCAAGTCTATTAGACTATTCTATATGGAATCGAAACATGGTTTACAACTAAAGGCTTAATAGACCATTAAGGATAAAATTTTAGGTTTAATTGTGACATTGATTATGAATTGATCATACAACTACTCTATTGATACAAGTAGTAAGAAAGTTAAAGTTCAAAAGTTAATTTTTTTGTAATGTATCAATAGACAATACTTGCCTATATTTGTGATTTCATTAATTTAAGTCAACATGAAAAAGAAGAGAGAAAATGGTACGACAAGAGTGGTTCTAAGATGAGTTACTACAGTTTTCATACATGTCTACGAACCAGTTGCAACTACCTCTACAAAATGCCTCCTACACTATATTCTTTGATGGATGTCCACACCTTGTTCCAAAGATCCCATTTGGCATAGACTGGGAGGATGGTAGCAAAGGTTGTAGAGTCTGGTTTTACACCTGTCAATTGCATTTGGTTGGAAGTTTCTCAAACATTTCAACAAACCCATTTTGTTAATATCGTGCAATCAGGGCGTTCCATGAGAACAGTGCGTTTGAGGCATCCTGCCAAACAGTTGAGGTGTCTTGTGTATGCCTCCCCATTTTTGCATATCTTACAATCATGTCAAATAGATCACGTCCCTTGTCTATGCTTCCACGTTTTGCATACATATCTCTTTTCTCACGGCAATTGCAGCTACAACATCTGACAAAATTCCTCCATCATTTATCCTATAATGGATGTCCAAAGCTCCCATTTTCGCACAGGCTGTGAGGTTGCTGGCAAAGATCGCGGAGTATAGCTTTAAACCTGCGAATGGCATTTAGTTGAAAGTTTCTCAATCATTTTTTTCAAACGCATTTGGTGCGTATCCGACAATCATGGCATTCGATGAGACCACAGTTCTTCAAAACCTATAAAAGAAGGCACAACCTATAAAACCTATGTTTCCATGCCAGCATGGTAAACGAATTTGGTAAACCCCAATAAATCGTAACCAATTCGCTTTAAACCACTGCAGACAATACTCCCACTGAATTACCCCTCTCTCGCCCAACTGTAAGCAAGCTGTCAACATAAACAAGGAGACGTAGTCAAAGAATAACGCCATGTACGGACTCTTTTACACGCTCCATCAGTTTGAACGCCTCTGGCTCAAAATTTAACCATATTTTGAACTATTCAGAATATATTTTGAAGGCACGCCTTACTTTTTCTTTATAAATATGACCGGATTTCCCATCTCCTTCAGTATCTTCATCTGCTAAGTTATCTGGTATTTTTCCATTTACCTGAAGCTCTGCAGCATTTCTTCTCAATATGGGTAAATCAATGCTTATCATGCTCATAGCACTTCTTGTCTTGCTCAGTTCAATGTCTAACTTCAATGTCTCCGCAAGAAGTTGTTCAAACTGTAGAGGTCATAATCGAGATCCTAAATGCTGCAAAGCTTCAACAGAAGCTGTGTCACCAGTGAAAACATCGGCGGAGCATGATAGCATTCTGATGGGAGATGTCAACAACAATGAGAAGGGTATTTTAGGAAGCTGTTCAAACTGTAGAGGTCATATTCGAGATCCCAAATGCTGCAAAGCTTCAACAGAAGCTGTGTCACCAGTGAAAACATCGGTGGAGCATGGTAGCATTCTGATGGGAGACGTCAACAACAATGAGAAGGGTATTTTAGGAAGCTGTTCAAATTGTAGGGGTCATATTCGAGATCCCAAATGCTGCAAAGCTTCAACAGAAGCTGTGTCACCAGTAAAAACATCGGTGGAGCATGATAGCATTCTGATGGGAGACGTCAACAACAATAACAAGGGTATTTTAAAAAGTTGTCCAAACTGTAGAGGTCATATTATAGATCCTACATGCTGCCAAGTTTCAACAAAAGCTGTGTCAGCTGGGCATGTTTAATATCCAGAGCTAGCATGCTGCAAATTTTTGAAAAGAGCTATATTAAAAAGCCTTAATAAGTTAGAAGGTATAGATAAATAAAACATGCCATTACGTTTTATGAACGGATGAGTTGAATACAAGTTTGGTTTATTTTTATTTTATTTGTTTAGTTTATTTATTTAAGTGTTTTTTGTTTATATATGTATGTTTGTTTTAAAAATGTTAATTTTATTTTCTATTTTTAGAATCAATATTAGATTATTGACATTTAAACTAATAAAATTGAATAAAATTTGTAAATTATTTTTCATGTTTATAATTTTCTAATTAATAGTACTTTATAGATTTATATCTAGTAATATTTATTGACTAATCAATAGACGAATCATAGATACCATCTAAAGGAAGAATAAATTATGTTTTTAGATTTTAGCTAGATACAACTTTGACTAATATAGTTAAAGTTGGGTTTGTTCATTACAATAAATACTTGTTAAATATTTGATGATTAAATTATTTATTTATGTAGAGTCTTTTTAGTTTGATAGTAAATAAAATAAAATAATTATTAACTAATTCTAAAATAAAACAAAATAATTACAAAATATTTTTAATGTACATATTCTTTGTAAATTGATTGGGTGATTTTTAGTTTAATAATTTTAAAATATAAATATTATCATGTAGAGCAACTTGTATATTATATGGTGGCAAATGGTTGTTCGTACACTTGTAGAGCTCTCTACACACTAAAAATGATCTAAATTACAATTAATAATATAATAATAAATATTATTATTTCATAGAGCAATAACAATAGTAAAAAAATGTTGACAACCATTTCATATTAATTAATATGAAGGAATTTGAATTGAAAAGAATTTTTGAGAAAGGAAAAATCTAATAGGAATTCTTCTTTCTAATTTTGACATGATTAATTCCATATTCATAAGATTGTGAATGTTTCTTTACATTTTGGGGTAAATAAAATAGAATACTTTCTTGTATGTCATTATAATGTTTCCTTGTCAAACATTTTTTTTTAAGGAATAATATAAAGTCCAAGATGTTTTAACATCTTAATACAATTTATTGTATTGGAGCAATAAAATGTTAAGATTGCAAAAGTAAATCAGTGTGTGTGTGTGTATATAACCAAGATTTTTCCATCTAAAAATTTGAAAAAAACATTTTATTCCTTATATCAAAGGTACTTACAATCTATTGTACCAAGATTTTTCCATCTAAAAAATTTAAAAACATTTCATTCCTTATATCAAAGGTATTTACAATAAATTGTATTGGAGCAATAAAATAGCATAGTATGCAAAAAATGAGTACTTTGTTGTAGGTAAATCTTATGAAATTGTAATTCTTGGCAAATGATGAAAGATACAAAGGCTAAAGGTATTGAAGATTATAACTTGTTGTACCTCTACAACAGAAAGAAAAACTAAGGGATTTCATGCAAAGTGGGTATTTGGGGTATAACAAACACTATGAAAAATATAAATTCCATTTGTAGGGTTAGTCCTAATGTATTGATCTTATTAAAAAAATTGTAGCTCTAAGCTCCCTTGGGCCACAACTAAGTGCTTAAATAAATAAATTGATCAATAGAACTTTATTAAATATATGATAAATTGTGAAGAAAATTATATTACAGTAGAACAATTCAAAGTCACCATATTAAACACATTCTTATGCTCTAAATTCATGAATGCATACCATAAATTTTTTGATGTAACTACACAATTCTTCACTTTTCCCAATAAAACTCTTTGGCATGCCATGGGAGTCGCCCTCTATTTTATTACCTCAAATTTTTATAAGAAATTTAAAGAGTACAAATTGAGCGTCATCAAAAATGTGGACATCTCAAAGTTCTACAAAGTAAATACTGATTTTTGTTACAACTTTAAAAAATAAAGAAATCAATGAACCTTGCACCGATAAAATTTATGTGCTCATGGGAAAAGACTTATTTGAGAATGTTTATGCTCTAGCATGGGAATTACTCTGCATGCTTGATAGTAAAGTTCCTTCTTTGGTTCTTCTTCATGTGAAGGTTCCTCTTAATTACATTCCCTTGCCTACTAAGTGTTTTGATCATTTTATTGATATTTGTATACATCACATTCTATTTTTCCTAGTTTTTTTGTAAATTGAGAGCTTTTGAATTGCAGGGGAAATATTTCTATTAATCAAGCATGCACTGATATGTTGTATTGCCACATGATTGACACATTTTCAACTTATTATGAACCCTTAACTAGTTCAAAAGCATAGATTCCAATTAGAAAATCATGCATTATGCTTCTCCAAGTTGGCCTTGGTTGAATGAAGATTAGAGTTTAATGCATCATTCAAGAAAAAAAAAGAATAAAGAAAAAAAATCCAAGAATTTTGAGATATATTTATCTAGTGAAAACAAAAATATATTCATGCTAGAGGCTTCTTGATCAATGGAATTCAAATGTGCACGCTTGAACAAAAGAAAAGATGCCACAATTTTGTTGATAGTAAAAATAAAGTTGCACTTAGTTTACCTCACATTAGATTTAGAAATAATAATTAACTCATCTCATACCTATCCTTTATAACCACCCCCCATGCATGCATTCCACATCATATTTCAATGTCAGATAAAATTTATAAATTATAAGAAATAAAAAAGGGAGGTTGAAACATATAAAAGCTCACAATGTTAGGAAAAAGGTGTTTTGTACACCTTGCATAATATATTTAATGTAATTATTCTTGGGGCCACTTAATGTTGCATGTAACATTGGGACATAAGTTAAGTTGTAAAAATGTAATAATTTAATATTGGGTACTTTATTTATTTATTTTCCCCAATATTAAATAAATATATTTTTACAACTTAACTTATGTCCCAATGCTACATGCAACATTAAGTGGCCCCAAGAATAATTACATTTAATATATTATGCAAGGTGTAAGACACACCTTTTTCCTAACATTCTCCCACTTATTGTATAGATTGCATAAGGTGAATAAGTAACCTCAAAACATGAATCAAATGAACAATCCATATAGCCACATATAGCATCATGGAATCAAAATGCTCCATGTGCTCCATCAAGATACTTGCAACAAGAATCATAGTGACCACCATCCCAAGCATGAATGATCTCATCCTCTATCATTCCAATGCACAAAGATAAGAATCCATCCAATAGAGAAGCCACACAATCTGTCACAATGAAGCATAAGTCCTGCTCAACTAATATCCCAAACACAAACACTCAATCCAAAGGTATCAATATGCACCAGTAGTTTTCAAGATACACAAACCCATAGCTGAAATAACACCCACAACAAGTTCCAATACATCCAACTGTCCATACATCCAAGGTATACAAAACATAGTAAACTCATGCCATAAACATATACACCCATAAACTACAATCATAAAATCCATGTGCAAAACTTGTCAAAGAATGACATACACATCCAAGAGCTCCCACTACATGGGTAATGCAAATCTAAAAAAGATCAAGGCATACCAATTCTACCAATAGCACCAATACATCCAACTGTCCATACATCCAAGGTATACAAAACATAGTAAACTCATGCCATAAACATATACACCCATAAACTACAATCATAAAATCCATGTGCAAAACTTGTCAAAGAATGACATACACATCCAAGAGCTCCCACTGCATGGGTAATGCAAATCTAAAAAAGATCAAGGAATACCAATTCTACCAATAGCATCATATATAAAGTGTAAACTAAATCATGTAGAACCAAGGAATCATCCACAATCATATGCAAACCTGTGTATCAATAACTTGTAAGAAAAATCTCCTACATACACTTCTAAATGCCAATTGTGTCAAGTATGATCTCCTCCACAACACCCCAAAAGAAAAGCCATAACAACACCCAACCATTCAATCACCAAGATCAAACATAACATATGTATCATGTAATCAATATGGGTGTAAGCCTCTCATCACCAAGTAAGATCAAACTAAATCCATTCCCAATGAAGGAAATAAGCCCAATACATCTCCTAAACTCAACATCAATGAATGTAATCACAACGCATAAGGAGATAAACATTCCAACACTCCTCAAATGAACCCTCCAAAACCATATATCCATAGCTCAAGATCCATATGCATGAGAAGATAAAGCATAAACATAAAGCACCTGAAAGAAACAACGAGCAATACTTCTCAAGTGAAACTACTGATTAGACCAAGAGTGGGGCATGACAATGCTCCTCCAAGACATCCAAGTCATCATGACTCATCCAAGAACACTCTCCTCATAGGTCCATGTTGAACTCATGTCCAACCAAGGTGTAGGCTCCTTGAACTTCCTGTTGAAAACTTATCAAGAGTAACCATCACAACACATCTCTCTTATCACAAGAGAACTCAAGCCTCACCTATATCTCCAAGTATCCATGAGTACCTATAACCAACCAATCCATGCCAAAATCCAAATGCAACATAGCACCATCATGAAGTAGTCAATAAAATGATCAATGTACCCAATATGGTCAAGAGAACCACACAAGATCAATGTCATATATCCAATTGTGAATCAGGAACATAACCATGACAACATTCATCTAACCATCTCCTAATAGGAGATCTCATACAACAATGCATATATCCTAGTCTCAAGAGAACAAGTACCATGCAAAAATTCTAACATATGATCAAGAGTAAACCATGACATAATACAATAACACCCTAAACCAAGAACCAACATATGTAATCAATATGAATAAAACCATACCCTATCAATGAAACCAAAGATGCCAATGACCTATCACTACATAAAAGTAGAATCCAAGAGATCCATGACACCAACAGTCATTGCAGAAGACCATCCACCATCAAATGGTGAATCCACATCACTGCCAACAACTCCCACTAAACTATGTTACTGAGTCACACATGGCATCATGACAACCATCCTCTCCATGAAGATCATCTGGTCTACACACAAAACTGAAATGTCAGTAACATAACAAGTAGAACCAAAATCTCCAAGCCAAGAAGATATCTACAACCGCTAGACCATCATAAACTTTTTCATTACCGCCAAACCATCACTATTAAAAGATCTGAAAAGTGTAATCAAGTTATCCATGACATCATGATAACAATATCCTCATGAAGATCAAACAAAAGGACCTCACACAATCAAAGAACTCAAATGTAACAAGAGCTCCCAAAAGGAAAAGTAAAACCATGATCCTCATACCAAGAAGATACACCGCCACAACCAAAGTCAAGAACCAATCCAACACCACCAATAATGCACCTGCATAAATCATCATGACATGCCAAAGTCTCTAATGCACAAGAAACATCCTTGACACCATGATCACCACCAAATGTATTAACTACTCAGCCCAACCATGTCCACATATCTGCATAATCATAGTCAACTACATAGATCTCATATCATGACTGTACCTAGCAATACCATCTCATCTCCTCAACATGAAAACAAAACTAGCAAATCAAGTGACTAAACCAAGCCACCAAAACTAAACATGCATCAATACTGAAATATCAATAGGAAAATACAACCCATATCCAAGTGATAAATGCAACATGTAAGTATAGACTGCCTACAACATTGCACAACTTGTAGATACAACAATGCAACTTACAAATCCAACCATATACTGATAACCATGTCAAATGAGAGAATAATCTGAGATGTACAATTGAGCATACAATGAATCCAATATCAAATCTCCAAGATCTGATCATACACAAACTCACAGTATCACCATAGTCAAAGAAACCCATAAACAACTCAGATAAGGAAAACAAAAAATAAATGATGTCAAAATAACTCCAAACCTGATCCACTGTGTAGTTATCTAAACAATCTTTTTGTTGACTATTCAAAGTCCAAAATCTGGCTCTGTATGCACCCGATATCACCTCTCGAAGCTCAAATAGAACACCTAAATTTGACCAAGAAAAAAGCTATCAAAGCTACAAAATATAGAAAAAAATATGACAACACAATGTAGATCTCCGAGTTAGCTTTCCAACGAGTCCAAGAAGTCAAAAAACAAACAACTTGGGTGAAAGTTATGCCCCTTGAAAGTAAAACTACAGTTTGCACTTGAGGCAAAAAAAAATTAGCCACCCTTGGTGGCTAGGCGGTGGCCCCACCCAGGTGGTGCCGCTCCTTGGGTGGTGGACCTGAAAGAAATTTCAAAATAATTAAATTTTCAAGCTTTAAAATTAATTAGCCCCTTTTAAAAAATTTCATCCACAGATTTGTGAGGAAAACAATGAAAATTTATTATAAAAAAATTTATTTTTTGTTTTAACCCCACGTAGGGGATGGTGAGGCCTACTGGCAGACAAGGATGGCCAAGCCATAGCCTGTATGTCCCTGTGGTCGACAATCCTGCTAGCACAGGCTCTACAGAGCAGAGTATGGCGGCTGTGGGGGAGGGGGTCCAACCCCCCCAGCTTCCCCCCCTCCAAGAACAAAGTATTTGTATTATCAAAATTGAATGGAAAGCTATTAAGATATAAGTTTTAATAACTATTTAAATTTTAAAACTATCTTCTAATTTAACAAACCTTAACCATTTATTCACTAACTATGGTGTAATATAAACTCTAAGAAAACCTTTTTTTTTTCCAAAATACAAATTAAAACATAAGTAAAATTTAATTATTTATTTTCCTATGTTTATAATTGGGAGGCATGTAGCTCTAGAACTTGATAGAAATTGATAGCTTTTGTAAACACGTGAAATTGGAATTATGCACCAAGTTCACATTCATCCGCTCATAAAGTTAATCACATTCATTAAATCCATTCATTAGGCAAATCAGGTTCATTTAATCTTTAAGGATTATCCACTTAAATTGAATAAATTAACTTTATTTAATTTAAGCCTATCATCAACCTTTTAATTAAATAAATCAAACATTCATTTAATTAAATCCAAATGCATTTTCCATCCTTTTTTGATTTAAATAAATCAAATATTTAAGTCATGAAAGTCAAAATCATCCTAATCATCATTAAGCTAACCTAATCCTAATTAGCCTAACCTAATCACCCATCACATCCTCTAGATAATGCCACTTGCACAAATAAATCAATTTATTGATTTATTAAATTCCTTATTTTCTTTCAACATGGCATTTATGAGGAATATTCCCTCAAGTTTGAATTCAAAAACAAGTGGACATGTACATCCAACAAAACATTTATGAGCTCTTACATGGCTCTTACATGTCTCCTTGCACAAGTCAAACTCAACATTTATAACACATTCGAATTTGAATTTCCCCCTCTTGGGCACATTTCCCAAATCTTGCACATCCCTCAACCTATGACATGATGACAAGTGGCCTCTTTTCATTTGCTTGATTTTAGTCCCACATTGCTACCTCTTGAGCACTCTTAGCATTTGAGAATCTACAAATAGAGGCTTCATTCTTAATCAAATCCTCCACAACTCCACAATATTTGTATCTCATCTACAATATCATGCAAGGTCACTCTCTTCAATGGAGAACTGATTTTTTCCACTCCACATCTTAGCATTCCATATCATATTCAAATCATTTTCATCATGGAGCTTAATCAAGGATTGGGAAAGGGCTTCTTTCCATAGAAGCACCAATCCACTATAAGATGCTAGTTTGATTATTAGAATGATGTTTTTCTATGTTTTGCTTGCTTCTTTTGCATTATTCTTGTGATTAGATGAATCTTATAGGGAATCTTTTGTTTGCTTTGGTTTAATAACAATGCTAAGGGCTTTTGTTTTTGAGCTAATGTAAATTTAAGGTTCTACATTTTGGCGCTAGAAGGAGGGCACGTTGTTGGTTTTACATATATGTGTTAGTTATCTTTGTCTAATATTATTTCCATGTCAAAACTGTTCCATTTGAAAGCTTGTGGTGTTTAATTTTTATTAGAAATCTACTAATAAGAAATTTTTTGAGATTGTTCTCAGCCATCTCCACCATCGTACTGTGTTCATTATAAATAATAGTTGAACCTTCCCAAAATAATTTTAGAGAATCCTTGGCATGAATATTTAATTGAATGAATTCATCTTTATATTTTGCCCAATTTGGTGGAACATTGAATTCAAAAATTTTGCTAACTTGTCGTCAATGAACTTATGGGCTTCATTCTTCTTAGGATACTCTTGACAGGAGGAAGATGTTGAACTAAATCCTTGGTGTATCTGCCTCTTTTTTTTGAGTTTTACACATGCTAATCCTGTGGGAATGCATTAAGTCCCGAATTGCAACGAGCCTCTATTGTTGATTAGCACACATTTATGCCATCTGGGTAGTCATAAATTTTAGTTAATTCATATGCATATCTCATGTCGATTGAGTCTCTGTGTGTTGTGTTTGGACTGTAATATGTAGCATTATTATCCTTTCCAAAAATCTCTTCTCGGTTGTCATTCCTCAAATGCCAACAACAATTTCTTGGACTTCTACACATAGGTAAGTATTTACCTCATAAACTATTCAAAAATTATCCCAACCTTGGCGCATAATCTCATGCAATAACAATCAGGCTTCTAGACTAGGAGCTATGTCATATCAATTAGAATCATTATATTAGCATGAAAGTTGTTTTTTCTTTCTTTTCAACTGGCATTTTAGGCGCTGGCAAGGAGGTCGTGGGCCAAGCAATGAAATACAGTTTTACACCTACCATGTATAATTACATTTAGTATGAAAATATTTGTTCTTTTTGAATGATAACTGAGGGCACAACGTTTGGACTGGACAAAGGCACTTACTTAAGATTTTCTATGTACTTTTTTTTATATCTACTATAATCAATGCTATGTGATTCCTTTCTGACATATAATCTATTGAAATGTGACATTTCATTACTATTAATGTGCTTATAATTAATGCTCTACTCTATGACACATCAATCTACTCTATGACGCATCAATCACTGTTGTGTGTTGTTGATGGAGTGGCAGCTATTTTATTTTGATGTGTTCTCTCTATTAGTTAGATGTCTCATTCATATTGATATAATCTTTGTCATATGTTTTGGAACTTCTTTGTAGCTTGACTCCTCTCGGGCTTAATGTGATTGGAAACTTAATGAAACATAATTTTTCATGGATTTTGCATGAATAGACTGCTCTAAGAATTAAAAAGTTTGCACTCCATTCGTTTTATGTTAGATTTGTGTGGTTATTGTGTTGGATTCTAGCTAACCCATCAAAATATTCTGGTGTTTATCTTTTTTTTATGAGTTTAGTCTTATTCTAATGAAACTCTGCCTAATCTGAAAGGTGCGTGAAGGTTTATGGTATATAGAGTCTCTTAAATAGCAATCCAGGGAGACTTAAAGTTTCTCATCACCCATATACTTTTCTCAATCAATGATATAAGCTGCCAAATCGGAGAAGTGAAAGGAAAAAAAAAATACACATGCAAATCAAGGAGGGAAGAGACAACGTGCAGGGGAATAGGTCAACTAGAACCAGATAGACCACAAAGTGTGCGGCCTCAATCCTCATTCAAGAGAGTGGCTGTGTACAAGCCATTGCACGAAACAAAACAAAAACAAAAAAACAAGGAAGCGGGAATAGTTTGGCATTTGAATGTTACATAGCAACATGTGCAGGAATGTGCATTTATCTCACATACATCATATCTAGTGCGAAGCAATCGTAGTTGTTGGCCAAGGATTTTTAAAGTCGCAAGTCTTGTCAGCTCTGCCAATTTTCTCCTTGGGTTGTCATCTACAAAATCTGAGCTCACAACTCTCCATTCTCTCTGACATTACAGTTAGTGTATGACTTTGATGTATCGGTCTTGCAATCTTTGTTGTCCATGAGATAACCCCCCTTTGAGGCATCCTATCAAGCAATAATGAAGCATCATCACTCAAGTTAAAAAAAAAAAAGTTCCTTGTGAGCCAGTTCAGAGGAAACAAAATACGCATTTCCCAATCCTACCTTCATGCATTTATCTCTCACACATAAATTGCTCAATAGATTATAATAAAGGAACGAGATCTAATGTTTCTTACATGCTGGGTGACTTTTATTCTCTATGGAAATCTTGTTGATAGGAATGTAGTGACATCACTCTTGTTGTGGAGATCTTTTCTACAGCAATATCTTTAATGCATTGAAGGCTATGCTACTTTATTCATTGTGCTTTACTCATCGTGCTTTGTTCACTTATATCTAACATTTATTTTCTTGAAAGAATGTGCATTTATACCTTGAAGTCACTCATTTATGTTTTTGCAGGGATCCTCATTAATTGGCATTGCTCCTTTATGACCTTTTTCAGGCTAAGTGAAGAGGATTTAAAATCTTACTTGAAGTGTTGAAAATATTTATCTATTTGCAAATTGCACTTTAATTAATGCTTCATTTTATTAGTTTGAAATCATTAGTGTTTTCATTCTATTGTTTGAAGTTTATGATCGAAACTAATTTAATATAATTATCTTCACATAATTGTCTCTTGTTTAATAGGAAAATGAGGAAAAGGAAAGAAAAAGGAGCATTTCGTTTGTGCAAGAGACTTGCAAACATTTAAGCACAAGAAGTGATCTTTGGAAAACTCTTGAGTTGAAAGTGGGCCTTGAACTTAAACTTGACAAAAGAATTTTTTAATGCTTATCGAAATAATTTAGAAGCGTCCATTCCCTACTTTTATTTTCTGTTTAGGCCAACTAAATCACTGATTTGATCTTTTCAAAGTTGGATTAAAACTGAACCTTGGACACCTACTAGATTTTAATTTTTCCTAAAATTGAACAAAGCAACTTCACACTTGATTTTGGAGTTTTAAAATGAATTCATCATTGCTTTGAAAGATAAAATGAACATGTATCTTTTGTGCTTTGTAATCTTTTATGCAAAATAATCTCACCTAAAAAGGCGTATGCACTTCTCTCGCGCTTCACAACGACCTTGAGAATCAAAAGTCTTTTTGATGACATTAAGTTGCATAAAATATTGCCTCCATACTTTGATTTGGGTTTAAAATTGAACAAGATCTTGTGCAAGTGTGAGTGGGGGCATTATCGTGTATATTCTCTCTCTTTGTTGCCATCAAAGATTGATCGAGTTACGTATTTTGTCTTTACTCACTTTTTTTTATCCTAGAGGGCCTGCCTTGGGGAAAAAGTACTCACCCAAGGGAATGACTCAACTGGTAACACTCTAAAGCCAAGAATATTTCCAACTAGGATATAAATGTGGGTATTGGAGTAAATGCTAGTATCACGCAGTTGGCTCCGACGAGATGGATCCGAAAGGGGACTCTCACTGTATGGGTCAATCTCCATGAATGGAAAGACCGAACTAGAGCCCTTTTTTTGTAGTGACCAATTGATGCATTGGAACTTAGATTTCAAGAAGTTACTTGCCATGTCCGATCTTGGTTGAAATATAGGGGTTAAGACTTCATTCTTAACATACCTTTATATTTTTTCCTTGGTTGCATGTAAAATCATCTCTTCTACAAAGGGCATGAGGCAAGCCCACCAAGAAAAACATACCAATTGAGCTAGGATGTTGCATTGCTTGTGAGTTAGTTTGGAAACATAGTGCTTTAATCGAAAACATTGGAAAACCAACATTCAACGAATCATCAAAATTGCAAACCCTTTAGGAGAGGCAAATATCCTTGAAAAAATTCACATGTTATTGCTTTCCCTTGGGATTCATGTCCTTAGAGGCTTCTAAACATTTGGATTTCATCTCAATTTTCTTCTACTAAAGTCAACTTTAGGCAACCTTTGCCTTGATTTCCTTGATTTTCGCATAATGCACTTTGTGGGATGAAAGGGAATTAGGACATTGGACATTCAGTTGAAAGCCTAATCAAAAGTGTGTTTGTGGTAAAAAGAATCCATTAAGCAAAGATTGAATCAATTGGACCCCACACATGTGTTTGGCATCTTTTGGTTGTATGGTTTTCATGCAAACATTGATCTTTTGATTTTGAATTACTTTTAGAGAAAGGCATGTCCTTCACTATCTTGGTCTCGTAAACAAGTCCTTCCTAGGTTCATGTAGAATCAAATCAAATTCTTCATCCAAATTACAAACATCTATCAAAATCCATCCCCCAAACAACTTTAGAGCTTTGAAAACATCATTCTAGACTTAGGTAGATCATCAAAATCAAAATCACCTTGTTTAGTTAGGTGTAGGGGAATGCATCCTTTCTCATACTTTTAATTGAATTAGCAATCCTTTGAGAAAATTCATCCTAAGATCACATCCAACATCTTAGGGTTTAAAAGTTCACTATCCCAATCAAACAATCAAAATCAGACCCTAAGTCTAGCATTGATACAATGTCCCTAAATGTTCAACACTCATATCATTTACCCCTTTCATCCTTCATCTCGTCATTGGTCCTAAGAACCTTAGAGGTCACTTTTGTAACAAGGTAAAAACACAAGGGGAACATGGAATATAAACTTGATTGATACATCATGAGTAATCCAAATCAATTGAACTTTCAAATCCTTACAATGCCAATTGATTATCAACACCCACATCTATACAATCCATACATGGAATCATTACCTTCTACAAATTTCAATGGCACAACAAGTGTGAGTATGCCCAAATCTAAGATTGGAACACATTTCCCAATGGTAGATCTAAATCCAAACCTACAAGTCTATCAACCAAACAATCAAAGCATGAGCCTTCAAATGAACAACGTCATCCCACCAAATACCTACAGGCCAAATAAGAATGTACCAAGCACAAGGTTTCAAAACATGAATCTAGAAAACTTTGGGATGGATACATTTTCAAATCATACGAATATTCCAAACATAAACAATGGTCAATTTCAACCTATCATGCCAAATTTGAACATCATCCCAAATCAGAACATTGTCCAAAATCAAACACAAGTACACACTCCAAATCTGCTTAAAAAAAAGCCAAATCAAGGGAGTCAAGATCAAATTTGGTGAGATCAAATTGTTGCACTTGCTTTAATAGTTAAGTCATTGCACCAAGAGACATCCCCACCACCATTACCCACATCAACATCATTCCTTGGTTTAGGGCTTCCCCCTTTACCTAGGACCAATCACTCCATCCAAATCAATCAACCTAACACCAATCAAGCCATCACATCAAAAGCTTTGAATATACCATCGACATCACACCAACAGATGGTATGTAATCAAATGACAACATCAATCCTGACAAATCAAAATATGGTCTCCCAAGGATCTATCACCTCAGTCATTTTGACCATTCCTATCACCTCAATCACTCCAACCACCCCTATCACACCTATCATATCTCAACCCCTCACTACCATGATCGCTCCAGGCATATCTCAGCCACTCATCACTACATCCAACACAATTCCAAATCCACACCACTACCACCAAAACCAAACGTAGCAAGACAATATGACATTGCGCTAAAAGCTCACCATGCCTACCAAAAGGCCATCCAACAATATCTAGCCACGCAACAAGCAACACAAGCTCAACAAGTGCAACAAGCCTCCCAAGCTGCCCAAGCCTCTCAAGCTACCCAACAAACACAAGGACAAACACAAAAAAGGATAACTATTGGGGATAACAATGAACATTCAAGCATTGGTGATAGCATTGACAATCTCCCCACCACAACTGTTGAGAACAAGGATTAAGATCAATCCATCATTGAGCACCTTGAAGTTGTGTCTACTCCATCCAATGATCAAATTAACATATGTCAAAAGTCACTTTTCAATCATGATCAAAATCCACCAACAATACCCAACAATGATCCAATTCAAGAAATGTCAACATCACTTGACTCTATGGTTGAAAACATTCACGATCACTCCACCACAATTGTTGAAAACAATGTTCAAGATCTCTCAATTAAGGAGCATATTGAATTTTTTTTACCCTACCCGATGATCAACTCACCATACATCAAGAGCCACTTTTTAGTGATCTATTTCAAGGAGTGTTAGGATTATTTGATCCTATTGACATAATGCATGATCCATTGACCTATGATCATGTTGAAAATGTCTCTACATCACCTAATGAGTTAGAGGAAATATCTCAAAGATTTATTCCAAAGCATAATCAAAATCTTCCACTAAAGTCTAGCAATGGTCCTTTCCAAGACATGTTGACACCCTTCAAGCTCATGGTTACAAATTTTGAAGGAACCTTGAACTCAACACTTGAGGATATTGAACCACTTACCATGTCTAAATATGACATCCAAGAACCCTTTGTAAGTAATCCATCCTTTGAAACTAATCCATGTCAAGAACCTGATGCAAAGCATGTCAAAAGCAACTCCAAAATAAATCAAGATCAAGAATTTGTATCTCAAAGATACTATAATGATCTAATGGACACTCTCCTATCAATACAAGATGTCACAAATGATAATCATATCCATGTAGCACATACTCCTCCATCTACCCATGAGATGCTTTCTATGGATGGACACGTAGATTATCTTCATTCAGAACATGATTCCTTTAATCCTGACATTATCACACAAAAAGAGCAGGTTCTTGATTCCTATAGTCAAATTAAGTTGAAAAAATCAGGATCAAATATATCCCAAATCTAGATTGAAGACGTCATGTATGAAGATATCCAACACTATCCACTCAAGGAAACAAGTCAGATAGAACAGTATAATTCAGAGTTAGCAGAGTAGCAAATGGGAATAATTTCATCTACAGTGATCATTGATCAAATAATGCATTCTAAACAAGAGCTCTCAAAATAGGCAGAATCAAGGAACAAAGGTGCCACTAGCACTATACTGGGGACAACTTCGTCTCAAGCAAACGTTAACATAGGGAGCATGAAGAGTCCTTATGATGAAACTAGTGTCAATACTACAACCAACCACACCATGAATCTTCATCCACCCATCACCCCATCCATGAATTGGGACCAACATCAGAGGAAATATTTAAATCAAAGTACAAAGAATGTTATCAAAGCAAAAGAAGCTGAGAAGCATAATGGAAAAATCAAATACAAATGGATACCAAAACATACAAAGAAAGATTATCCCTATCAAACTCCATCAGTCAAAGAAACTATGGGGAAAAATAAAAAAGGGAAAAGTATCCATCAAAGATGTCCACAAAAGAAAAGCAATATTTTCAAGCAACGTAGAAAGTGTATCAAGCAGTTGGTCATAACTCCATGAACACTTCTGCATCCACCCATCATTGCTCATCTTCCCAAGTTTGGAGATTCAAAGGTTCCAAACTATCAACCAAACCATCTTCTATCCCTAACCACATTCCATCCATGCCTCCATGCATGATATCCAATTCTCAAATTGACCATGTATTGTCAATGACCCTTCATCATAAGGATTCCAAAGGCACTCTATCGCGATGTGCGCACAAAGATAAAGTTAACTCCGATATCAACAAAGCAGATCAAGAATCCCAAAAGTTGCATTCAAGTGCATGTATCTTAGCAAAGAAACTTCTTCAAGTAGGATATCGATGGTATATTATAACAGGGGCATATACATCAACAACACCTTGTGATTCAGTATGAATCTTTTAGAAAATACATAAAGATATCAAAAAATATGAAAATCCAAAAAAATCAGAAAAAGGATTGAAAACAGTGAAGATAAAAAAATCGTCCTCTAGTGAAAACCACTATGGTGGCACTTTGGGCAAGACCATGATGAAAACCTAGAAAACAAGCATCATGTGTAGAATTGAGCATCTATGTGTGCCACTTCAGTTGAAAGCATCTCATCCCATCCATAATAAAGCCAACATTCCATCCATCTTATCCATAATAAATCCATGCATCCATGAACCACTTATCCAATCCATTTTTATCCATCTGCATCCATCATCCAAGTTATCTTGATCTTGATGAAAGTTTGGGGCATACTTTACGCTTGCTTACGATAAACATCTTGACATGAGTCATTTTCATTGATCCTATCCTATCCAACATTATCTGACCCATGAAGCATTAACCAAATGAGCATTCTTTATCTAAGCACCTTATCTTATCATAAGATAATCCATATCCATCCGTCCATACACCTATCCAGGCATCCAATCATGACATTCCATACATTGCTAGACACTGGGGGCAGATATTTACATCTTGCTTTGAGAATGAATCTTGATCTATATCCTCCAATTTATGTGGCAATCTGAACATTGGAAAACATGAAACCAAATTGGTCAAAAAATTTGTGATCCAAAATCCAAATCACTAGCCCATGGCATATTTTGATGAGAGGAAATTCCTTATCAGTCTTCATCTTTCATCAAACATCAATCCAAACAATCACTATCAGTTGCATCTAATTTGCACGTCAAACGTCACATCAAATCATTCAAACATCTTTTGTTTCAAACCAAACTTCATCAATCATGATCAATCAAATCCAATCAAAGAATCATCACCTCAGGATATCATTGTGTTGCTTAACACTATCCTTGCATTTTTGTGCATCCTCAACAATGTTATCATCATCAATCCTGATCAATAAATCCTTGCATTGTTGTGCATCCTCAACAATCTTATCGTCATCAATCCTAATCAATCAATCCTTGCATTGTTGTGTATCCTCAACAATGTTATCATCATCATCAATCCATCGATCCGATCAATCGACCTTAGCTTGGACTTTAAAAAAATCCCAAACAGAGCACTGATATCATCACACATGTCCATATCCAAAATGTCAAAATCATGCGAAAATTCAAAAAACATAAAAAAATCAGAAAATCCAAAAACACTCAAAAAAGGTAGAAAAACATCAAAAACATGGAATCCAAAGCACGTCATCTTTGAGCTTAAACGTAGGCAAGGCTAATCTTTGATTAGCCCCCGAGACATCAAAATCCAAAAACATTAAAAAAACATCAAAATCCAAAAACATTCGTAAAAACATCAAAATCCAAAAACATTCAAAAAGTCAAAAAATCAAAACATTTGTAAAATCTTGAAAATACCAAAAATAGCCTCAAAACATTCCAAAAACATCAAAAACATCCAAATATTTGAAAAAATCCATCCATTCCATTTCGCTATCACCCACAATAATCAATCATCCATAATAAATCATCGCCACCTTCATCCTTTTGGAAAAACAAACAGAAACAACCACAACAATCAGCAAAAGCAAGCTTCAATCGTAAAATCAAAAGCAAACAACAAACCTTTAAAACAAAATCAAACTCTTGATCATTCGCAAACATGTCAGTCAACCTTATATCAATAGCCTATCAATCAACTGATCAAACCATCATCATCCTATACAATGCATGTCCTAGGATATATCATTTTGAATATCACTTGGATTCTTATCTTATCAAAATACATCCCTTTGGCTAGAGATATGAAGAACATTGGCTTGTTTGCATACTTGATCTTTCCATCTGATTTATCTTATTGCAGTCATTCCAAGAACCTCTCAATGATATCCGAGCAAAGGATTTAGAGAGATAGGAATGGGGCAATGATCATTATCCTTTGTCTATTGTGCTTGTTGGACATTCTTGTAAAATAACTTGGCAAATACTTGCTTTGTTAGGTACGTCCTAGCAAGGTTTCCGTATGTCAAGTGTTAACAAGAATACTCCTATCTGCTTGTCAAGTCAAATTCCATCGCACTAGGTACAACGCCATCTTGGTTCTTTATACCTTGATGCATCGTATCTATGTGTGTTATCAAACATAAGGTAAGTAGCCCTTTTAAAATCCCAATCCTTGATAAGAAAATCATCATCTATCTATCATCATTATCTCTCATCATCATCTCTCATAAAGTGGACTTGTTGGATCCTCTTGTCATCATCTCATTTCTTATTTCCACACTAACATCATCATCACCAATGCATCCATCATGCATCCATCCTACATCTAGAAAACTGTCAGCATACCACATATCATACATAATAGGAAACATCGATCATTTTACATGCATTGCATTTGCATCATCATCATAATATAGATCTGTTAGTCTAAGCATCTGCATAAATCATCCATTGCATTATCATAGTATATCACATCATCCATCTCATCCAATCATCACATCATATCATCATTTAAGTTGTTTAAGATAATATAGATTTCTTATTCTAAGCATCTTAAAACCATATCATTTGCATCATCATCCATAACCATCCATTTTAAACCTCTTTATCATGAGATCGACCCTCAAATTGAATCTTTTCGCTCGATCTCTCGAGGAGGCAATGTACCAATGTACTTTTCGCTGGGGCATCCAAAAAATTAGAAATTTTTTGAATTTTAATCGCAGCAAGTTTTTTCTTTGAACCAATGCAACAATTACATTGCTTCAAAGAGGGAAAAAATGTAGACACGTGAAATTGGCATTATGCACCAAGTTCACATTCATCCACTCTTAAAGTTAATCACATTCATTAAATCCATTCATTAGGAAAATCAGGTTCATTTAATCTCTAAGGATTATCCACTTAAATTGAATAAATTAACTTTATTTAATTTAAGCCTATCATCAACCTTTTAATTAAATAAATCAAACATTCATTTAATTAAATCCAAATGCATTTTCCATCCTTTTCTGATTTAAATAAATCAAATATTTAAGTCATAAAAGTCAAAATCATCCTAATCATCATTAAGCTAACCTAATCCTAATCAGCCTAACCTAATCACCCATCACATCCTTTACATGATGCCACTTGCATAAATAAATCAATTTATTGATTTATTAAATTCCTTATTTTCTTTCAACGTGGCGTTTATGGGGAATATTCCCTCAAGTTTGAATTCAAAAACAAATGGACATGTACATCCAACAAAACATTTATGAGCTCTTACATGGCTCTTACATGTCCCCTTGCACAAGTCAAACTCAACATTTATATCACAAATTCAAATTTGAATTTCCCCCTCTTGGGCACATTTCCCAAATCTTACACATCCCTCAACCT
This sequence comes from Sequoia sempervirens, assembly GCA_007258455.2. Classification (NCBI taxonomy): domain Eukaryota; kingdom Viridiplantae; phylum Streptophyta; class Pinopsida; order Cupressales; family Cupressaceae; genus Sequoia; species Sequoia sempervirens. The sequence goes on along the minus strand of VDFB02075321.1, from coordinate 61,263,752 downwards.
ATGACATGATGACAAGTGGCCTCTTTTCATTTGCTTGATTTTAGTCCCACATTGCTACCTCTTGAGCACTCTTAGCATTTGAGAATCTACAAATAGAGGCTTCATTCTTAATCAAATCCTCCACAACTCCACAATCTTTGTATCTCATCTACAATAGCATGCAAGGTCACTCTCTTCAATGGAGAAATGATTTTGTCCACTCCATATCTTAGCATTCCATATCATATTCAAATCATTTTCCTCATGGAGCTTAATCAAGGATTGGGAAAGGGCTTCTTTCCATAGAAGCACCAATCCACTATAAGATGCTAGTTTGATTATTAGAATGATGTTTTTCTATGTTTTGCTTGCTTCTTTTGCATTATTCTTGTGATTAGATTAATCTTATAGGGAATCTTTTGTTTTCTTTGGTTTAATGACAATGCTAAGGTCTTTTGTTTTTTAGCTAATGCAGATTTAAGGTTCTACAGCTTTATTGTGAAAGTTGAGTTGTTTGACAATATAGATAGATAAAGGATTACAATTATTGAAAATAAAAATTTAAACTCTAGTTGATAGATGATTTAGAGGTAGAAAACAATGTGTTATTTAGTTGATAGATGAGTTACGATGACATTGTGATTTAGATGTAAGTCACTGATAGTTTGTGATCAATGGACTCTTGTAAGCTTACTTTGTAGAAGCAGGTGATCCCACAATACTGGTTTAAATTTCCCTTCACAAAGAAAAATTGCAAAAATTCTAGGTGAAGAAAAAAATTGTGTTTTTAGGGGTTCACTCAAGGGGGGGTTTGCTCGAACACCCCCCTTTGAGTGAACCCCTTAGTGATGTCATCCCATTTTTGGCACATTTTTCTTATTGAAAACAAAGGAAAATTGCAAAAAAGGGGGCCTTTGATTGAACCCCCCTTTGCTTGGAGGGGTCCAGGGGGTTTGCTTAAACCACCCTTTTTCCCCCTTTTTTCCCCTTTTTCCCTCTATACTTTAGCAATTTTCTACAAAATTTTTCATTTTCGAGCTTGGGTTGAAGACGAAAATAGAATCAACTTCATAGACCCAACTGGATGATGGTAGTCATTGGAATGAGCTATCCATCAAATATAATTTTAATATATTTTGGTTTTATTATGTACCTTTTTTAGTTTAATTAAACATAGGTTTTTCACCCAAAATTAAGCTCTTTGTTTTGCACATGTGGAAAAATAGAAGATTATCAAAAAAAAATTTGAAAATATCTATGCACTAGATATTGATGTCCATCCAACAAAAAAAATAAAAAATTGATACATACAAAGAAATTATCTCAGCAACTAAACCTATGTCTAAATTGTACGTGATTTGACTTCAAAACTTAATTAAGAAAAAATATTCAATAAAACATTATGAAACCAATTGCATGCACTAGATATCGTAGTTATGAATCTAAATTAGAAAAAATAGAATATTATCCTTCATAGGAATTTTTTTATGTGTTAGCCAATACATGTCACTCTTTAAAAATGGTGTTCATTGTTAAAAACTAGTTTTCGAAGGACATGGAAAAAGAAATACAATTTGATTCCAAAAAAATTTAAAAATATATATTTATAATCTTCAAACAAAATGTCACAAAACACTAGTCTACATCATCTTTAAATTCCTCATAGTTTAGCAGCTATAGGTGCCCGAAAGTGAAGATTTAGTTAAAAACAATTAGTTCAATGTGCAATTTGGCCAAAAAGTGTAAACCACTATTGTGGGATCACCTAAGCATAGTCAATATTGATTTTTTAAAAATAAAAATTGTTATAATTTAAAGAGTGTCCAATTGACACTCTTTGAAAAATATATTTATTGTAGTAAGATAATTATTTGCATGCTTCTATAAAAAAATGTAGTGTTCCTATGTGCATATGATGAAATTTTATTATTAAATACCTTTCACAAATCTTCTTACTTTTAAGAAAACAAGATAAATACATTCTAGAAACTCACACTATAAAGTTGTATGTAACTCTCTAGTAGGGTGAAGCCACAATAGTGGTTTACAATTCAAGTGAAGAAGGAAAACTCACAAAAAAATGACCCCAAAGCAAAAAAAAGTGATTTTGGGGGTTCGTATGAACCTATTGGTTCAACCGAACCCATTAGGGGTTCACTCGAACTAGGGTTTGAGTGAACCCTTTGAATTTTGGCCGCCAAAAAAAAAAAACAAATGCATGGAAAAGGAGTTTGAATGAAACCCCTTGAAAGGGTTCGCTGGAACTAGGGTTTGGCTGAACCCTAGTTCAAGCGAACCCCTAGGGATTCGTTTGAACCCCCCTTGCCCCACATCCCCCTCCTGAGACACAAAAATAGTCTAATTTTTTATGCTTCAGAGCTCGAGTTGAGGATGAAAATAGAGGAGTCTTCAAAAGCCCATCTAGAATCAGATAATCCTCAAAACGAGCTATCCAATGAATATAATTTTAATATGTTTTGGTTTTATTATGTATTTATTTTTTTAGTTTTATTAAACATAGGTTCTTCACCGATAATGAATGTCTTTGTTCTGCACATGTGGAAAAATAGCATATTATCAAAAAAAAAAAAAAAAGATTGCACCAAATATTGAAGTCCTTGATCGAACAAAAAAAGAAAATTTGAATTTCGATATATACAAAAAAAGTTACCTTTATACAGTTGCGCTATGTCTGAATTGTAATTAGTTTGACTTTGAAAATTGATTAAAGAAAAAAATTCAATAAAAAACTATCTAACCAAGGGGAAGCACTAGATATTGGAGTTATGAATCTAAATTCGAAAGAATTAGAAGTTTATCCTTCATGAAAAAAAGTTATGCTTTATACGCTGTGCATCACTTTTTAAAAATGTTGTTTTCTAAAAAAAACTAGTTTTCATGGGAGATGGAAAAAGAAGTGCAATTTGATTCCAAAATTTTTGAAAAAAATATTTTAAGAATCTACAGACAAAATGTGATGAGACTTTAGTTTGCATCATCTTCAAATTCCTCATAGTTTAGACCTATAAGTGCCTGAATGTGAAGATTTAGTTAAAAATAATAATTTCAGTGTCGAGTTTGGCCAAAAATTGTAAACCACTATTGTGGGATCACCTAGCACTAGCTAGCTTGTATTTACACTTTTTGAGTATTTTAGAGAAGGATTTGAATGTTTCTAAAGAGGTTTGAACTCTTTTATTTCAATATTTTATCACTCATTCTAGTGAAGCTTCTAAATTAGCTACATTACAAGAATAATCATCTTACTTGCCATTGCTATCTTGATTACTAGGAGAAAATTCATGGTAAAAGGGTTGTTTCATAAATAAATTGTATTCCTCACCATCCAAAATGTAATAAATAAACCTTACAATTGATGAAGAAAAATATTGAGATAAAAATTAATAAGCCTCTTTTGTATGGGGTTATTTGGACTATACATATTAAAAATAAAGAATTGATTTTTTTGGTAGCCATAAATAATCTACCTTTCTTGTTTTAAGTTGGGAGATGGTTCTAGTGTTTGTTGATATCGATTTATATAGCTTCCCAAAATCAATGTGATCTCCTTCTTATATATTTATATCACTAGATTCTACATCTTCTAGATTATCCAACATGGGATTAATTTTATATCTTGTTAAATAATTGTCTTATTTGATCTTTACAATGATCCTAGGAATCTTGGATGGGATGATTCAAGACATGGTTTTTCGGGAATGATTCCTCAATCCCAATCTCTATAGGTTCCAACACCTTAATTGGGACTTTGTTCCCAACCTCTATAGGATCCAAAAATCATGTTACAACAATGTTTCCCATCTTTCACTTTATCATTCCAAATTTTAGTATTTTTAGGGGCTTCTGCTTATAATATAATAATGAGAATTTGATTTATAAAATTTGTAGAAGACAAGGTTTATCTCAATTTTGATAGCTTGCTTAAAAAATCCAAATTTTAATTCAAACAAAATGGATTGTGGGAGGGGCTAAGTGAACAAGTCTTTCATAATACAAATTTTGGCATAAATTCTCAATTCCCCATTTAGGATTTGATTCATTTATGATTTGGAATTTGTGAAGTATATTCCCAAATTTTTCCCAAAAAAAAAGGAATCCCAATATTCCTTAGGAAGGTTATACAACCTAGCCCAATCAAGGGATTCCCAAATCCAAAAATTGATTTGGTAAAAATCCAAGTGTAGTGCCCCTCAGTTTGTTCTTGGTTGACTGACTGTTGTTTGTATTGTATTGGAATATTGTGATACTTGGCTTGATGTTGGATTCACTGCTATGATTATAGTTTGATGCTACTTTTATCAAGTTAGTGGTTTATGCTGATGCTATTTCTAGTATATGGATTTAATGGATTATGTGGATTAACCTTATTATGTGCATCATGCGAATATTTGATGATTTTTTTTTACCTTGTTGTTAGCATTTGATTATTGTGCGTTGATGTATTTGGGTGAAAGGGAACAGTTTCACATCACTCGCTTCTAAGTGCCCCACAACGCTGCAACTTTCCTCTCACAGTGTGTTTTCTTGTATGACTATGAACATGTTCGACTATTTCAGTTTGTCGTAGGTTGCAGGTATCAAGCATCAATTCCACCTAAATTGTTAGGTTTGAGTGTGCCTTAAACCTAATGGAAATCATTGATGGAGATAGCATTTGGTCCCTTGTCGAGCCATCATCCCCGACGAGGATGAGTATTCGTTGTCACCCCGGTAGTGTTGTTCATTTGTGATTTGGTTCATCTCTTTTGTCGTGGTCTTGTTTTCCATCTTCGCTGTGAGGATAGGTATTGCTTTGTATTTTTTCCAATTGATTTTTAGTTAGTTGATTAGTGCTTTGATTAATTATTGCATTAAAATAAAGTTATTGAAATTAAAAGACATTGTGCCAATAAAAATTAAAATCTTTTATATAATTATGGTATTCAAAAAATAAAATATTATAATGTTTTATTTGGTTTAAATAAATTTAAGTTATGATTTAATAAAGAGATATAAAAATAAATATATTAATTAAACTACGGTGCAAAAATAATTAAAAAGGTAAGTTAAAATTAATAAATTAAATATTTAAAAGTGTATTTATTGTGTGTAATTAAATAAATATATTTTTTTATTAATAAACATGTTGAAGAGTGGTAGTAAGCAATAGTCAAGAATTAAATAAATTAATTTAAAGAAAGGAGTTGCATGCAACAACGGATATGGTGAAGTGGTTAATAAATTGGTTAATTTGCTAAAGAAAGGGGCTTTTGACAATATCTGAAAACAAATCTTGTTTTCTCTTCTTGTGAATAATTTTCTTGTTCTTGAAGGCTTTCCTCCTATTTTGTTTTGGGGGTTTTGGAATTTGAGTCTTTTGGCACTATTATTGGAATTCTGGAAGTGTGGGAAGTTGTGAATTGGAAGTAGAGAGCTCTACATCAATCTTCAGCACAACTAAACGATCTTAATCAGGTTCCACTACTTCCAAATTTTCACCTCTATTTGATCTTGCATTGAAATAATTTATAAAATAAATTTTTTGAAAGAATTTATTGGGATATCTCTGTAAAACATTTTGTGTGTATTCTGTAAATAATTGTAAATCGTTCTTTAGAATCTTGATTTTTCTATGTATAATTTCAACCCCAGTGCCTTCTTTTTTATTGCAAACGAACTGTTTCCTCACTTTGGTTCGAGTTCTTTGAATAGATTTATGTGGTGCCCCTCCTGCCTTGTATCAAACAATAGATAATTCTTTCAAAAGTTGATACTTTATCCATATAATGCCATATTTCTTCTGTAGTATTCAATGCTTACAATATTTATATAATTTGTAATTGCAACTAAACAGTGAGCCTCCATTATGCCTTGGCCAAGCTGGAAGTTTTTAACTGGCATTGAAGGACGTAATTTCTTATTCTTTGTGTTTCTTGTATGTTGGTATCCTTTATTTCTGTAAGTTTCATTCAATCATGAAAATGGTGTTTGGATAGGTGGAAGTATCCTTGTTGTCATTCGAAACTTTGTACATGGTGTTCACTGCTAAATCATGTGCTGAGTAGTCGCAAGATGCTCCTTTGGATGGGCGTTTATATTTTAATTATTTTAATGTCAATCCCTTTGGTTGTTGGTGTCGAATCTTGGTATTGCTTATGAAAATAAATTGCCTAGTTGATGTTTAAGATTTTTGTATTCTTTTTCCCTTTGTAGGGTAACTCGAATCTGAAGATTCAATGTTTTGTTTTGTGCTTTTGAGGTTCGAAGGCTTGTCCTATTTCATCGTAGTTGATACTTTGTTATCCTTTACTTTAGCCACTAGTATGTAATTGCATATGCTTTAAGTACTTCATTTCATTTCGCTGTTTACATTCTTTCTTATATGTTTTTCCATTTAGCAGGCATTTTATTGATGAGTGATGGATACGCGAATATGCAAGTTAGTCAATCGATATTTATATCTGATATCTTGTATGGCTGTATCATCATATTTATAGATGTATTTTGTTATTGAATCTTCATAATGTACCTCTAAGAGCCAATGAGGATTTAATTTGTTAAGAAGTCAAGTTTTAGACCTATGCTAAGCAAATTCCATAGGCGTGTGTTATAGGCGTTTAGCTCCATATAAACTAATAGCTAAGAGATGCGTCGAACCTAAGTTCTATTTGGACTGCATATTCGACATGCAAGTTTTGTCTTTGTTTCTTCCAGATCACTATGTGTTATACGTCTAGTTCAATGCCGCTATGTATTTGATGCTATTACTGTTTATTTGTGATCGACATTCGATTTGATATATATATATATATATGTATGTATGTATGTATGTATGTATGTATGTATGTATGTATGTATGTACACAATATGTTTGAGTAAAAGTAAAAGATTATTTCAATCCTTACAATTAAAAAGTTAGGTAGAATTGCAATAGAAAATAATGATGTGTGGAATATCGGTTATTTATATAAGGCAATTGAAGGATTTGTTAAATAGTTGAATTGTAAATTCTTCCCTTGAAATTGATTTTTGGTGGTAAACAATTAAGTAAGCAAATGGTAGTTAAATAATGAACATCGTGTGATGTAGGAATTATATTTTCTTGGTATATTGTATATTTGAGTTTTGTATGGAACCTTGTGTTGCTCTTGGTATTGAGCAATTTTGCAAATATGATTTAAGTGGGAGTAGTGGTGTAAAACTACATTGGAAGTCTTCTAGAGGCTTGGGAATTATGTTGTTGGCTAAATTGTTGAGTTTGACCTTTGAAATGGTTGATCATATTCTCGCTTGTGTTATTGTGGGTCTCTAGCCATGCAATACTTGTTTGTTGATACAGTTGTGTATTGAGAGTGAGATGGTCCATACCTTTCTCAGGATTTATACTTTATGGTTTTCATTTTGTGTGCATGATGGCTATACCTTGTTGATGTTATTGGATCTCCTATCTGCTAATAGGGAGAGTGGCTCTCAATGGGGGTCGGTGCACAAAGTGGCACCAAGGTAATCCATGTGGGAGTTTCTTAACTCAGTGATAGCTTAAAATGAATTAGGGGGTTGGGTAGTCTACACAATAATCAAGATAAGTGAATTCCTTGCCCATGCTTGTAGTGCTTGTTTAGGTTAAGGATGGGTTGAGAAGGCCTGGTTGGCAAGACCAAATTCCTTGTCATTACAAAAGGAAGATTGGTTCGACATGTGTCACCCTATGGGGCCGGAGGCTAGTGAGAGATTTGCAAGGTAACCATAGATGGGGGTATGTGGCTAGCGATAGATTGTCAGGGTAACCCATGTTAGAACCATGCGATGACACTCTTCCCTCTAAAAACTTGTATTCCCTTGCTTGTTTGTTCTTTTCTCTTGGTATGTGATGTCATCTGGAATAAATGTACTTTCTTTTTTGGTGTTATTGTTGTTGCAATGTCAGTTGTTCTCTTTTTAGCCTTGTTATGTCAGTTTGTGGTCACTGTGTTGCTGTTGTGGGATCTTGTTGCTATCTCCTAGCTCACGGGGGGTGGACCTTTGGGTTCCACATGGTTGGGTGGAATGTGCCTTGTACTCCATTGGGTTTCCCTTGCTATTGTTCGTGTTTGTGGTGAATGCTCTTGATGATGTGGACTACTGCTCTTATTCTAGCTCGAGTGGATTATCTTTCATGTACTTTTATTGAAACTAAATTCAATTGTATCATGTATTGTAACTCTGATGCATATTCTTCCCAATTGATCTTAGGAAGCATTGTTGTATAATTTGTAAAGTTGTAATTAATTGTTGAACTCTCTCTTCTGTAATGGATAATGTAAATGCTATATCTTACATGTATGTTAGTTAATTGTAACAATCATGAATTTTGCTATAATAATATGATATGAATGATTCTTATTGGCTGATCATTTAATGTGATGGATTAAATGCATTTCATACTATTAGATGAATCTTGTTTAATGAGATGATAGTAATGATTTATTATTCTTATTAGTTTGGTTAATGGGATTCTAGTACCATAGTCATGGAACCTTAGAGGACCTAGGTTAGAATATAAGTTATTGTACCTATCGCAATCCTAGTGTGTTGCACTTCAAAAAAAATTGTTCCAATTTTATGTGTTGTAGCGTGTTGTCCTCTAGGGTTCTATGGTAGGGCGTTACACCAAGGGCCATCTTATGAGGAAGAGACTTGGCACCATCCATCACCTAATTTCCAAATTATAATATGTTCACTTTGACTTCTCTACAAAGGAATTCCCTAACAATGAATCATTTTGCTAAGAATTTCACAAATAATGAGTTTCCCCCTCCTTTTATCCATTCTCCCAATTTTTCCTATGCTATCCAAATGCTACTAAATTTCCTAATTAGGGAAATTAAGGTGAGATTCAATCTATGCTTCCCCAAGCTTTCTTGTAGAAAGGATATTTTGATCTCTAGGGTTAGATCTTGAATGTATTTCTCTTTCTAGTGCCTTCCATTAGAATGTTGAGAGATTTTTCTTTGACAAAGATTGTCTTTTAGGAATTTATGTTGTTGCCATTCTAAAATTTTTATATTTTAATTTTGATTTCCCTGTCAATCGTGCATTGCCATGTTCACTTGATCATTATCTCAAAAACAATCACAAAAATGTGGGATTTTGTGCTTGACAAATTACCCCATCACTACTTTTAGGAAGCATCTTTGTTCTCTACTTCTACCCCATGAAAGGGAAGAAATATCTAAAAGCTCTAGCTTTTTTTTTGAATGGACTCCTCCCTCAAGTCTCACAGTCAATGGACTAGCAAGCATCACAACTAGTTTTCCTACTAAGCCTTGATTCCCCTATGTTCACTCTCTTCTCCACTCTCACCTCCTCAAAATCTTGGTCTTCCCATATCCTACTATTATTTTCAACCTTACTTTACTACCAAGAACATATGGCACTCTAGTTCAAAGAAGAAAGATCAAATGCATAACATAGATGTGCAATAAAAAAATTTTAATCCCACCAAGTAGTGCTATTAATTATATAATAGAAGTAGACATGTTTTCTTTGTATGAAAATTCCATGTCATTCCATAACTTATGATAAAATAAATTCACAATAAAATAACATACAACAATAAGATATCTTCACAATAGTTTATTTAGGAATTTGTCTCTTAAAAATTCACGATTGGAGTTTTTACAACCCTTACAAAAAATAAGGTCATGTTGCTATGAAATTCCTACCAAATAATGGTAGGATGATTATGTACTTGCATTTTGAATATGTATTTGATATTTAACAAGAAGAACAAAGTATTTTTATTATCAAAATTGAATGGAAAGCTATTAATATATAAGTTTTAATAACTATTTAGATTTTAAAACTATCTTCTAATTTAACAAACCATAACCATTTATTCACTAAATGTGGTATAATGTAAACTACAAGAAAACCTAATTTTTTTTCCAAAATACAAAATAAAACATAAGTAAAATTTAATTATTTATTTTCCTATGTCTATAATTGGGAGGCATGTAGTTCTAGAACTTGATAGAAATTGATAGCTTTATTGTTAGAGTTGGGTTGTTCGAGAATATAGATAGATAAAGGATTACAATTATTAAAAATAAACTTTCTAAACTCTAGTTGATAGACGATTTAGAGGTAGAAAACAATGTGTTATTTAGTTGATAGATGAGTTACGATGACATTGTGATTTAGAGGTAGGTCACTAATAGCTTGTGATCAATAGACTCTCACAAGTTTAATCTATAGAAGCAGGTGATCCCACAATATTGGTTTAAAATTCCATTCATGAAGAAAAATTACAAAAATGCTCTAAAGATTTTGTTTTTGGTTTTTAGGGGTTTGCTCAAAGGGGGGGTTCACATGAACCCAAAAAGGGGTTCACTCGAACCCCACCTTCAAGTGAACCCCTTAGTGATGTCATCCCCTTTTTGGAACATTTTTCTTAATGAAAACAAAGGAAAATGTAAAAAAAAGGGGGGTTTGAGCAAACTCCCCTTCGCTTGAAGGGGTCCAAGGGGTTTGCTCGAAACCCCATTTTTCCCTTCTCCCTCTCCTCTAGCAATTTTCTATAATTTTTCCTTCCAGCCTAGCTGTGATGAAATGGAATCAACTTCTGATAGACCCAACTAGATGAGCAGTCCTTGAATGAGCCAACACCCACCAAATATAATTTTAATATTCTTTTGGTTTTATTATGTATTTTTAGTTTAATTAAACAATATGGTTTTCACCAAAATCAAGATCTTTGTTCTGCATACATGTGAAAAAATGTAAACAATGTACAATCTTGGAAAACATTTTATGTACCTGGATATTGATGTCCTGTAAAAAAGCAATTCTTGGCAAGATACAAAAAATTCAGGCAGGGTAAAACCTATGTCTAAATTAAAAGTGGCTCAATTTTACAAATTAATTAAGAAAAAAAAGGACTAATAAAACACTATGAAACCAATTGCATGTGTAGATATCATAGTTAGGAATCTGCAAATTAGAAAATGAATCTATCCTTAGAAAAATTATGCCAGCTAGCCAAATGTCACTCTTTAAAAATGGTGTCAAGCAAATTAAAAATTAGTTTTCTCGGAAGATATGGAAAAGGTGTTCTACCTTTATTCTAAAAAAATGTTAAAAATATATATTTTAGAATCCAGAAAACAATGTCACAACCATCAACAGTTTTCATCATCAAATTCCTCATAATTTAGCAGCTACAGGTACTCAAATGTGAATATTTAGTTAAAAAAATTCAATTCAATGTCCATTTTGACCAAAAAGTGTAAACCACAATTGTGGGATCACCTAGGCATAGTCAAACGATAAGTGGAAAGTGAGGTTGCGTGCACTTAAATAATAAAAATATAGGCAACACTAAGAAACAAAAATGTGTTAAAAATAATCAAAGTAAAGGGGGTTGCACACTGGACTAGATGTGCTCCGCCAAATCTAGAAATGTATTCAATTATGCATATTACTTTGTCTACCACACATTCTCTCACTAGTATTATATTGCATAGGTAGCTGTCATTGCACCAAAAGATCAACCTATCAATGCTTGATACAACCGCTAGATTTATACAAGATCCAAGATCCATAGGAGGTGGTTAAGCCATGTCACAAACTCAATCTTTGCGCTACACAACACAAGAAGACCAAGGGTGAAAATCTTGCAACAATTCCCTCCAGTGCAAGCGAGGGGTTCAAACTTGTGACCTTGGCTTTGATACCAGTTAATGCATAGGTGGTTTTTGCTGCACTAAAATATCGACCTGTCAATGCTCAATACAACTACTAGATTTATACAAGATCCAAGATCCACAGGAGGCAGTTAAGCCATGTCATGAACCTAAGCACCATGCTACACAACACAAGGAGACCAAGGGGAAAACTCTTGCAATATATTAGTGCATAAAAAGGTAGCCTTTCTTCCCATTTTCACCTCATCTATAGTAAAAGAAATGCATGGATCACATAGTTTTCTACCTAATTATTGTTAATGGGTTGAATCTATGTTTCTTTTGTAATTTGTATAAACATAATGATAATGCAAATGAGTCATTTTATTTGGGTAGGTTAATTGTTTCCATTTTTTATGACTAAATTCTTGCCTTAATATGTTTGATCTCCAAGTCATGTCATCTAGAGACCTTGGCTCTAATATCAATTGTTACACAGGTAGCTTCCGTTGCACCAAAAGATTGACCTATCAATGCCCAATACAACTACTAGATTTATACAAGATCTAATATCTATAGGAGGTGGTTAAGCCATGTCATGAACCCAAGCACCACACTGCACAACACAAGGAGACCAAGGGTAAAACTCTTGCAACATATTATTTCATACAAATGTAGTTTTTCTTCTCATTTTCACCTCATTTTTAGTAAAATAAATGCATGTATCTCATAGTTTTCTACCTAATTATTGTTAATGGTTTCAATCTATCTTTCTTTTGTAATCTATATCAACATAATAATAATGCAAATGAGTCATTTTATTTCGCTGGTTAATTGTTTCCATTTTTATGACAATTCTTTCCTTAATATTTTTGATCTCCGATGCATGTCATCTAGAGACAAAAGAAGCATCCATTTGTGGTTTATGAATTATTATACCATTTTTTTAGAACTTACAAGGAGACATTGATGAAGACCAAAGAAAAGACAATAGTGGCTTTGGAGTTCCTTTTTCATATCAATTACCATTGGTACAACAACTATGTCATTACAACATAAATTTACATACAATGAGCTAAAATAAAATATTTGATTCCTTCATAGTTTAGAAGATCCAACTTTTCATGGAATAAAACTTGATAGCATATAGTTATAATATTTATTTGGTAGGAAGGGAATTGGCCCATAAATAATAAACTTAGGAAGTGTGATAATATTAGACTTAATTAAGTTCCTTAAGGTTTATTCATATGGTTCCCCCAAAGGAATATATGTTGTTTTTGGCTTATAGGTGGTGTACATCATCTTGGGTGAAATTCTTTGTGCATTCTCCTGATTATTTGATGAGGTAGGATTGCTTATTGTGTGGCTAAGTGTAAGTGAGTTGATATTTGGTTGGTTGAATTTTTTGTTTGTCATGTGTGTTTGTGAGGTAGGAGGTGGTATGTTGCGTTTTTGGTATAAGGGATTTGTGAATTGCAAGTTTTGTGGTTGTGATTGGGGTGATGTACATGAATATGCAGAGATTGGATAATTTTTAGGCATGGATAGGTTGGATTGATTTCATAGGTAAGTTGTTTTTGATGGTATGGACTCATGAATAAATGAAGGTTGGCCCAAGTTGGATTGATATGGTTGGTACCTGTTGGTTGTGATGGTATGTTCCTATTTAAAGGATAAGGCCATATGTCATCTAATGTGTATCTCTTTTTTGAACCCCTAGTTTGAAGATTAGAAAATCATTGTTGGAGGTCCTAGAATTGCTGAGTTAAAGCATCTAGTGATTGGTTGCCTAATATGGATCCCATTTTTTGTTGTGAAAGGGGAGGTGGAAGGGGAAGGTTTTTTCGGTTGTATTGTTGATAGTTATTTTGGTAATGGTATGTTTGGTGGTTAGGATTTTTTTGGTGGTGAGAACCCACGTTTTGTTGTGAAAGTAGAGGTGGAGGAGGAAGGTAGTTTTGGTTGTGTTGTTGATGGTTATTTTGGTTTATGGATTTGGCTTGACAATGATGTCTTTTGAAAAGAGATATAACAAAAAAAAATGTGACACCAAGAACATTAATAACCTCTAGACTTTCTTGTTTACTTGTTTTGAATTTTGATTATTTGGTGCAATAAGAAAATAAATAAAAAATAAAGAAACTTTTCCTATGGCTAAATTTGGATATTCTTTTCCCTTTTGGCTTCAAATAAGAAAGGATATTTAAACAATCAAGCACATAAGACACATTAACAAGCCTACTTCAAGTGGGATACAGTCGAAATGTCTCAAATAGGATTTACAAGCTCAACTAGGGGTATCCTCTATATACCATGGGGGTACGTGAGGCCTAAATCCATAGATTAAAGGAAACACTGCAAAACAACTAGGAGGAAAGGGTAACCCACTCTCCACCTTCACTTATCTAAGGTATAAAGTCCTTAGAGGCTT
>VDFB02075321.1:61176821-61249576 GCA_007258455.2 Sequoia sempervirens | reverse complement strand
GATTTTGTTGGGGATTGATTTGGTTGATTTTTCCTCCTCTTGTTGAGGATTTCCTACAAATTAAAAAAAAAATCATTCATTTCTAAACTAGAACAAACAAAATCAATTTAAAACAAAAAAATTCATTAGAAATACCAAACAAAACTTACCTCTTGCATCTCTTCGTCATCGGGGTGCCATATTTGTGAAGAAAATTGAACTCAAGTTGATCAAGTGTCAAGAAGTCACCTCCTCAACAATGCGAGCACGTAGTGCAGGGTTTTTGGCCGCGGGCAGAAATGGAAATCAGAAAAAACAGAAATGAAGAATGTTCCTTTTTTTCTTTTAAAAGACAAAGCGTTCGTTATATAGCGAGCGTTTTCTCATTTTCTCTTTTGTGGCCACAAAGTGCGACCATCTTAATTACTTACCCAAAATCAAGGAGGGAAGAGACAACGTGCAGGGGAATAGGTCAACTAGAACCAGATAGACCACAAAGTGTGCGGCCTCAATCCTCATTCAAGAGAGTGGCTGTGTACAAGCCATTGCACGAAACAAAACAAAAACAAAAAAACAAGGAAGCGGGAATAGTTTGGCATTTGAATGTTACATAGCAACATGTGCAGGAATGTGCATTTATCTCACATACATCATATCTAGTGCGAAGCAATCGTAGTTGTTGGCCAAGGATTTTTAAAGTCGCAAGTCTTGTCAGCTCTGCCAATTTTCTCCTTGGGTTGTCATCTACAAAATCTGAGCTCACAACTCTCCATTCTCTCTGACATTACAGTTAGTGTATGACTTTGATGTATCGGTCTTGCAATCTTTGTTGTCCATGAGATAACCCCCCTTTGAGGCATCCTATCAAGCAATAATGAAGCATCATCACTCAAGTTAAAAAAAAAAAAGTTCCTTGTGAGCCAGTTCAGAGGAAACAAAATACGCATTTCCCAATCCTACCTTCATGCATTTATCTCTCACACATAAATTGCTCAATAGATTATAATAAAGGAACGAGATCTAATGTTTCTTACATGCTGGGTGACTTTTATTCTCTATGGAAATCTTGTTGATAGGAATGTAGTGACATCACTCTTGTTGTGGAGATCTTTTCTACAGCAATATCTTTAATGCATTGAAGGCTATGCTACTTTATTCATTGTGCTTTACTCATCGTGCTTTGTTCACTTATATCTAACATTTATTTTCTTGAAAGAATGTGCATTTATACCTTGAAGTCACTCATTTATGTTTTTGCAGGGATCCTCATTAATTGGCATTGCTCCTTTATGACCTTTTTCAGGCTAAGTGAAGAGGATTTAAAATCTTACTTGAAGTGTTGAAAATATTTATCTATTTGCAAATTGCACTTTAATTAATGCTTCATTTTATTAGTTTGAAATCATTAGTGTTTTCATTCTATTGTTTGAAGTTTATGATCGAAACTAATTTAATATAATTATCTTCACATAATTGTCTCTTGTTTAATAGGAAAATGAGGAAAAGGAAAGAAAAAGGAGCATTTCGTTTGTGCAAGAGACTTGCAAACATTTAAGCACAAGAAGTGATCTTTGGAAAACTCTTGAGTTGAAAGTGGGCCTTGAACTTAAACTTGACAAAAGAATTTTTTAATGCTTATCGAAATAATTTAGAAGCGTCCATTCCCTACTTTTATTTTCTGTTTAGGCCAACTAAATCACTGATTTGATCTTTTCAAAGTTGGATTAAAACTGAACCTTGGACACCTACTAGATTTTAATTTTTCCTAAAATTGAACAAAGCAACTTCACACTTGATTTTGGAGTTTTAAAATGAATTCATCATTGCTTTGAAAGATAAAATGAACATGTATCTTTTGTGCTTTGTAATCTTTTATGCAAAATAATCTCACCTAAAAAGGCGTATGCACTTCTCTCGCGCTTCACAACGACCTTGAGAATCAAAAGTCTTTTTGATGACATTAAGTTGCATAAAATATTGCCTCCATACTTTGATTTGGGTTTAAAATTGAACAAGATCTTGTGCAAGTGTGAGTGGGGGCATTATCGTGTATATTCTCTCTCTTTGTTGCCATCAAAGATTGATCGAGTTACGTATTTTGTCTTTACTCACTTTTTTTTATCCTAGAGGGCCTGCCTTGGGGAAAAAGTACTCACCCAAGGGAATGACTCAACTGGTAACACTCTAAAGCCAAGAATATTTCCAACTAGGATATAAATGTGGGTATTGGAGTAAATGCTAGTATCACGCAGTTGGCTCCGACGAGATGGATCCGAAAGGGGACTCTCACTGTATGGGTCAATCTCCATGAATGGAAAGACCGAACTAGAGCCCTTTTTTTGTAGTGACCAATTGATGCATTGGAACTTAGATTTCAAGAAGTTACTTGCCATGTCCGATCTTGGTTGAAATATAGGGGTTAAGACTTCATTCTTAACATACCTTTATATTTTTTCCTTGGTTGCATGTAAAATCATCTCTTCTACAAAGGGCATGAGGCAAGCCCACCAAGAAAAACATACCAATTGAGCTAGGATGTTGCATTGCTTGTGAGTTAGTTTGGAAACATAGTGCTTTAATCGAAAACATTGGAAAACCAACATTCAACGAATCATCAAAATTGCAAACCCTTTAGGAGAGGCAAATATCCTTGAAAAAATTCACATGTTATTGCTTTCCCTTGGGATTCATGTCCTTAGAGGCTTCTAAACATTTGGATTTCATCTCAATTTTCTTCTACTAAAGTCAACTTTAGGCAACCTTTGCCTTGATTTCCTTGATTTCCGCATAATGCACTTTGTGGGATGAAAGGGAATTAGGACATTGGACATTCAGTTGAAAGCCTAATCAAAAGTGTGTTTGTGGTAAAAAGAATCCATTAAGCAAAGATTGAATCAATTGGACCCCACACATGTGTTTGGCATCTTTTGGTTGTATGGTTTTCATGCAAACATTGATCTTTTGATTTTGAATTACTTTTAGAGAAAGGCATGTCCTTCACTATCTTGGTCTCGTAAACAAGTCCTTCCTAGGTTCATGTAGAATCAAATCAAATTCTTCATCCAAATTACAAACATCTATCAAAATCCATCCCCCAAACAACTTTAGAGCTTTGAAAACATCATTCTAGACTTAGGTAGATCATCAAAATCAAAATCACCTTGTTTAGTTAGGTGTAGGGGAATGCATCCTTTCTCATACTTTTAATTGAATTAGCAATCCTTTGAGAAAATTCATCCTAAGATCACATCCAACATCTTAGGGTTTAAAAGTTCACTATCCCAATCAAACAATCAAAATCAGACCCTAAGTCTAGCATTGATACAATGTCCCTAAATGTTCAACACTCATATCATTTACCCCTTTCATCCTTCATCTCGTCATTGGTCCTAAGAACCTTAGAGGTCACTTTTGTAACAAGGTAAAAACACAAGGGGAACATGGAATATAAACTTGATTGATACATCATGAGTAATCCAAATCAATTGAACTTTCAAATCCTTACAATGCCAATTGATTATCAACACCCACATCTATACAATCCATACATGGAATCATTACCTTCTACAAATTTCAATGGCACAACAAGTGTGAGTATGCCCAAATCTAAGATTGGAACACATTTCCCAATGGTAGATCTAAATCCAAACCTACAAGTCTATCAACCAAACAATCAAAGCATGAGCCTTCAAATGAACAACGTCATCCCACCAAATACCTACAGGCCAAATAAGAATGTACCAAGCACAAGGTTTCAAAACATGAATCTAGAAAACTTTGGGATGGATACATTTTCAAATCATACGAATATTCCAAACATAAACAATGGTCAATTTCAACCTATCATGCCAAATTTGAACATCATCCCAAATCAGAACATTGTCCAAAATCAAACACAAGTACACACTCCAAATCTGCTTAAAAAAAAGCCAAATCAAGGGAGTCAAGATCAAATTTGGTGAGATCAAATTGTTGCACTTGCTTTAATAGTTAAGTCATTGCACCAAGAGACATCCCCACCACCATTACCCACATCAACATCATTCCTTGGTTTAGGGCTTCCCCCTTTACCTAGGACCAATCACTCCATCCAAATCAATCAACCTAACACCAATCAAGCCATCACATCAAAAGCTTTGAATATACCATCGACATCACACCAACAGATGGTATGTAATCAAATGACAACATCAATCCTGACAAATCAAAATATGGTCTCCCAAGGATCTATCACCTCAGTCATTTTGACCATTCCTATCACCTCAATCACTCCAACCACCCCTATCACACCTATCATATCTCAACCCCTCACTACCATGATCGCTCCAGGCATATCTCAGCCACTCATCACTACATCCAACACAATTCCAAATCCACACCACTACCACCAAAACCAAACGTAGCAAGACAATATGACATTGCGCTAAAAGCTCACCATGCCTACCAAAAGGCCATCCAACAATATCTAGCCACGCAACAAGCAACACAAGCTCAACAAGTGCAACAAGCCTCCCAAGCTGCCCAAGCCTCTCAAGCTACCCAACAAACACAAGGACAAACACAAAAAAGGATAACTATTGGGGATAACAATGAACATTCAAGCATTGGTGATAGCATTGACAATCTCCCCACCACAACTGTTGAGAACAAGGATTAAGATCAATCCATCATTGAGCACCTTGAAGTTGTGTCTACTCCATCCAATGATCAAATTAACATATGTCAAAAGTCACTTTTCAATCATGATCAAAATCCACCAACAATACCCAACAATGATCCAATTCAAGAAATGTCAACATCACTTGACTCTATGGTTGAAAACATTCACGATCACTCCACCACAATTGTTGAAAACAATGTTCAAGATCTCTCAATTAAGGAGCATATTGAATTTTTTTTACCCTACCCGATGATCAACTCACCATACATCAAGAGCCACTTTTTAGTGATCTATTTCAAGGAGTGTTAGGATTATTTGATCCTATTGACATAATGCATGATCCATTGACCTATGATCATGTTGAAAATGTCTCTACATCACCTAATGAGTTAGAGGAAATATCTCAAAGATTTATTCCAAAGCATAATCAAAATCTTCCACTAAAGTCTAGCAATGGTCCTTTCCAAGACATGTTGACACCCTTCAAGCTCATGGTTACAAATTTTGAAGGAACCTTGAACTCAACACTTGAGGATATTGAACCACTTACCATGTCTAAATATGACATCCAAGAACCCTTTGTAAGTAATCCATCCTTTGAAACTAATCCATGTCAAGAACCTGATGCAAAGCATGTCAAAAGCAACTCCAAAATAAATCAAGATCAAGAATTTGTATCTCAAAGATACTATAATGATCTAATGGACACTCTCCTATCAATACAAGATGTCACAAATGATAATCATATCCATGTAGCACATACTCCTCCATCTACCCATGAGATGCTTTCTATGGATGGACACGTAGATTATCTTCATTCAGAACATGATTCCTTTAATCCTGACATTATCACACAAAAAGAGCAGGTTCTTGATTCCTATAGTCAAATTAAGTTGAAAAAATCAGGATCAAATATATCCCAAATCTAGATTGAAGACGTCATGTATGAAGATATCCAACACTATCCACTCAAGGAAACAAGTCAGATAGAACAGTATAATTCAGAGTTAGCAGAGTAGCAAATGGGAATAATTTCATCTACAGTGATCATTGATCAAATAATGCATTCTAAACAAGAGCTCTCAAAATAGGTAGAATCAAGGAACAAAGGTGCCACTAGCACTATACTGGGGACAACTTCGTCTCAAGCAAATGTTCACATAGGGAGCATGAAGAGCCCTTATGATGAAACTAGTGTCAATACTACAACCAACCACACCATGAATCTTCATCCACCCATCACCCCATCCATGAATTGGGACCAACATCAGAGGAAATATTTAAATCAAAGTACAAAGAATGTTATCAAAGAAAAAGAAGCTGAGAAGCATAATGGACAAATCAAATACAAATGGATACCAAAACATACAAAGAAAGATTATCCCTATCAAACTCCATCAGTCAAAGAAACTATGGGGAAAAATAAAAAAGGGAAAAGTATCCATCAAAAATGTCCACAAAAGAAAAGCAAGCTTTTCAAGCAACGTAGAAAGTGCATCAAGCAGTTGGTCATAACTCCATGAACACTTCTGCATCCACCCATCATTGCTCATCTTCCCAAGTTTGGAGATTCAAAGGTTCCAAACTGTCAACCAAACCATCTTCTATCCCTAACCACATTCCATCCATGCCTCCATGCATGATATCCAATTCTCAAATTGACCATGTATTGTCAATGACCCTTCATCATAAGGATTCCAAAGGCACTCTATCGCGATGTGCGCACAAAGATAAAGTTAACTCCGGTATCAACAAAGCAGATCAAGAATCCCAAAAGTTGCATTCAAGTGCATGTATCTTAGC
The DNA here is from genome assembly GCA_007258455.2 of Sequoia sempervirens. Lineage (NCBI taxonomy): Eukaryota > Viridiplantae > Streptophyta > Pinopsida > Cupressales > Cupressaceae > Sequoia > Sequoia sempervirens. The sequence continues at coordinate 61,243,134 of VDFB02075321.1, read as the reverse complement.
AAAGCAACTTCTTCAAGTAGGATATCGATGGTATATTATAACAGGGGCATATACATCAGCAACACCTTGTGATTCGGTATGAATCTTTTGAAAATACATAAAGATATCAAAAAATATGAAAATCCAAAAAAATCGGAAAAAGGATTGAAAGCAGTGAAGATAAAAAAATCGTCCTCTGGTAGAAAACCACTATGGGTGGCACTTTAGGCAAGACCAGTAAACACGGAAAACAAGCATATGTGTAGAATTGAGCATCTATGTGTGCCACTTCAGTTGAAAGCATCTCATCCCATCCATAATAAAGCCAACATTCCATCCATCTTATCCATAATAAATCCATGCATCCATGAACCACTTATCCAATCCATTTTTATCCATCTGCATCCATCATCCAAGTTATCTTGATCTTGATGAAAGTTTGGGGCATACTTTACGCTTGCTTATGATAAACATCTTGACATGAGTCATTTTCATTGATCCTATCCTATCCAACATTATCTGAGCCATGAAGCATTAACCAAATGAGCATTCTTTATCTAAGCACCTTATCTTATCATAAGATAATCCATATCCATCCATCCATACACCTATCCAGGCATCCATCCATGACATTCCATACATTGCTAGACACTGGGGGCAAATATTTACATCTTGCTTTGAGAATGAATCTTGATCTATATCCTCCAATTTATGTGGCAATCTGAACATTGGAAAACATGAAACCAAATTGGTCAAAACATTTGTGATCCAAAATCCAAATCACTAGCCCATGGCATATTTTGACGAGAGGAAATTCCTTATCAGTCTTCATCTTTCATCGAACATCAATCCAAACAATCACTATCAGTTGCATCTAATTTGCACATCAAACGTCACATCAAATCATTCAAACATCTTTTGTTTCAAACCAAACTTCATCAATCATGATCAATCAAATCCAATCAAAGAATCATCACCTCGGGATATCATTGTGTTGCTTAACACTATCCTTGCATTTTGTGCATCACCTCAACAATGTTATCATCATCAATCACGATCAATAAATCCTTGCATTGTTGTGCATCCTCAACGATCTTAAATCATCAATCCTAATCAATCGATCCTTGCATTGTTGTGTATCCTCAACAATGTTATCATCATCATCAATCACATCGATCCGATCAATCACATGGCCGGACTTTAACAAAATCCCAAATGAAACGATAGTCACATGTCCGCTGTCAAAATGTCAAGATCATCACGGTTCAAAACATAAAAATTGAAAGTCAAAAACACTCAAAGGTGAAAAGGCATCAAAACATGGGTCGAAGCCGTCTTTGAAACAAATGTGAGCCAGGGCTAATCTTTGATCAGCCCACAGGGACGTCAAAGTCAAGGCATTCAAAAGACATCAAAGTCGAAACGTTAGTGAGGCATCAAAGATCCAAGAAACGTTCCAAAGGGATCGAAAAGATCAAAACGTTTGCAAAGATCTTGAAGGAAATGCCAAGAGAATGGCCTCAAAGACGTTCCAAAGACATCAAAGGCATCAAATGTTTGGAAAGATCCATCCATTTCCGTTTAAGCTATCACCCATAGTAGAAATCAGTCGTCACGCCAATGAAGTCATGTACCTTCGTCCTTTTGAACAGGCAGAGCAACCTGACAGTCAGCGAAGCCAAGCTTCAATCGTAAAATCAAAAGCAAACAACAAACCTTTAAAACAAAATCAAACTCTTGATCATTCGCAAACATGTCAGTCAACCTTATATCAATAGCCTATCAATCAACTGATCAAACCATCATCATCCTATACAATGCATGTCCTAGGATATATCATTTTGAATATCACTTGGATTCTTATCTTATCAAAATACATCCCTTTGGCTAGAGATATGAAGAACATTGGCTTGTTTGCATACTTGATCTTTCCATCTGATTTATCTTATTGCAGTCATTCCAAGAACCTCTCAATGATATCCGAGCAAAGGATTTAGAGAGATAGGAATGGGGCAATGATCATTATCCTTTGTCTATTGTGCTTGTTGGACATTCTTGTAAAATAACTTGGCAAATACTTGCTTTGTTAGGTACGTCCTAGCAAGGTTTCCGTATGTCAAGTGTTAACAAGAATACTCCTATCTGCTTGTCAAGTCAAATTCCATCGCACTAGGTACAACGCCATCTTGGTTCTTTATACCTTGATGCATCGTATCTATGTGTGTTATCAAACATAAGGTAAGTAGCCCTTTTAAAATCCCAATCCTTGATAAGAAAATCATCATCTATCTATCATCATTATCTCTCATCATCATCTCTCATAAAGTGGACTTGTTGGATCCTCTTGTCATCATCTCATTTCTTATTTCCACACTAACATCATCATCACCAATGCATCCATCATGCATCCATCCTACATCTAGAAAACTGTCAGCATACCACATATCATACATAATAGGAAACATCGATCATTTTACATGCATTGCATTTGCATCATCATCATAATATAGATCTGTTAGTCTAAGCATCTGCATAAATCATCCATTGCATTATCATAGTATATCACATCATCCATCTCATCCAATCATCACATCATATCATCATTTAAGTTGTTTAAGATAATATAGATTTCTTATTCTAAGCATCTTAAAACCATATCATTTGCATCATCATCCATAACCATCCATTTTAAACCTCTTTATCATGAGATCGACCCTCAAATTGAATCTTTTCGCTCGATCTCTCGAGGAGGCAATGTACCAATGTACTTTTCGCTGGGGCATCCAAAAAATTAGAAATTTTTTGAATTTTAATCGCAGCAAGTTTTTTCTTTGAACCAATGCAACAATTACATTGCTTCAAAGAGGGAAAAAATGTAGACACGTGAAATTGGCATTATGCACCAAGTTCACATTCATCCACTCTTAAAGTTAATCACATTCATTAAATCCATTCATTAGGAAAATCAGGTTCATTTAATCTCTAAGGATTATCCACTTAAATTGAATAAATTAACTTTATTTAATTTAAGCCTATCATCAACCTTTTAATTAAATAAATCAAACATTCATTTAATTAAATCCAAATGCATTTTCCATCCTTTTCTGATTTAAATAAATCAAATATTTAAGTCATAAAAGTCAAAATCATCCTAATCATCATTAAGCTAACCTAATCCTAATCAGCCTAACCTAATCACCCATCACATCCTTTACATGATGCCACTTGCATAAATAAATCAATTTATTGATTTATTAAATTCCTTATTTTCTTTCAACGTGGCGTTTATGGGGAATATTCCCTCAAGTTTGAATTCAAAAACAAATGGACATGTACATCCAACAAAACATTTATGAGCTCTTACATGGCTCTTACATGTCCCCTTGCACAAGTCAAACTCAACATTTATATCACAAATTCAAATTTGAATTTCCCCCTCTTGGGCACATTTCCCAAATCTTACACATCCCTCAACCTATGACATGATGACAAGTGGCCTCTTTTCATTGGCTTGATTTTAGTCCCACATTGCTACCTCTTGAGCACTCTTAGCATTTGAGAATCTACAAATAGAGGCTTCATTCTTAATCAAATCCTCCACAACTCCACAATATTTGTATCTCATCTACAATAGCATGCAAGGTCACTCTCTTCAATGGAGAAATGATTTTGTCCACTCCATAGCTTAGCATTCCATATCATATTCAAATTGTTTTCCTCATGGAGCTTAATCAAGGATTGGGAAAGGGCTTCTTTCCATAGAAGCACCAATCCACTATAAGATGCTAGTTTGATTATTAGAATGATGTTTTTCTATGTTTTGCTTGCTTCTTTTGCATTATTCTTGTGATTAGATGAATCTTATAGGGAATCTTTTATTTTCTTTGGTTTAATGACAATGCTAAGGTCTTTTGTTTTTGAGCTAATGCCGATTTAAGGTTCTACAGCTTTATTGTGAAAGTTGAGTTGTTTGACAATATAGATAGATAAAGGATTATAATTATTGAAAATAAAAATTTAAACTCTAGTTGATAGATGATTTAGAGGTAGAAAACAATGTGTTATTTAGTTGATAGATGAGTTACGATGACATTGTGATTTAGATGTAAGTCACTGATAGTTTTTGATCAATGGACTCTTGTAAGCTTACTTTGTAGAAGCAGGTGATCCCACAATACTGGTTTAAAATTCCCTTCACAAAGAAAAATTGCAAAAATTCTAGGTGAAGAAAAAAATTGTGTTTTTAGGGGTTCACTCAAGGGGGGGTTTGCTCGAACACCCCCCTTTGAGTGAACCCCTTAGTGATGTCATCCCATTTTTCTTATTGAAAACAAAGGAAAATTGCAAAAAAGGGGGCCTTTGATTGAACCCCCCTTTGCTTGGAGGGGTCCAGGGGGTTTGCTTAAACCACCCTTTTTCCCCCTTTTTTCCCCTTTTTCCCTCTATACTTTAGCAATTTTCTACAAAATTTTTCATTTTCGAGCTTGGGTTGAAGACGAAAATAGAATCAACTTCATAGACCCAACTGGATGATGGTAGTCATTGGAATGAGCTATCCATCAAATATAATTTTAATATATTTTGGTTTTATTATGTACCTTTTTTAGTTTAATTAAACATAGGTTTTTCACCCAAAATTAAGCTCTTTGTTTTGCACATGTGGAAAAATAGAAGATTATCAAAAAAAAATTTGAAAATATCTATGCACTAGATATTGATGTCCATCCAACAAAAAAAATAAAAAATTGATACATACAAAGAAATTATCTCAGCAACTAAACCTATGTCTAAATTGTACGTGATTTGACTTCAAAACTTAATTAAGAAAAAATATTCAATAAAACATTATGAAACCAATTGCATGCACTAGATATCGTAGTTATGAATCTAAATTAGAAAAAATAGAATATTATCCTTCATAGGAATTTTTTTATGTGTTAGCCAATACATGTCACTCTTTAAAAATGGTGTTCATTGTTAAAAACTAGTTTTCGAAGGACATGGAAAAAGAAATACAATTTGATTCCAAAAAAATTTAAAAATATATATTTATAATCTTCAAACAAAATGTCACAAAACACTAGTCTACATCATCTTTAAATTCCTCATAGTTTAGCAGCTATAGGTGCCCGAAAGTGAAGATTTAGTTAAAAACAATTAGTTCAATGTGCAATTTGGCCAAAAAGTGTAAACCACTATTGTGGGATCACCTAAGCATAGTCAATATTGATTTTTTAAAAATAAAAATTGTTATAATTTAAAGAGTGTCCAATTGACACTCTTTGAAAAATATATTTATTGTAGTAAGATAATTATTTGCATGCTTCTATAAAAAAATGTAGTGTTCCTATGTGCATATGATGAAATTTTATTATTAAATACCTTTCACAAATCTTCTTACTTTTAAGAAAACAAGATAAATACATTCTAGAAACTCACACTATAAAGTTGTATGTAACTCTCTAGTAGGGTGAAGCCACAATAGTGGTTTACAATTCAAGTGAAGAAGGAAAACTCACAAAAAAATGACCCCAAAGCAAAAAAAAGTGATTTTGGGGGTTCGTATGAACCTATTGGTTCAACCGAACCCATTAGGGGTTCACTCGAACTAGGGTTTGAGTGAACCCTTTGAATTTTGGCCGCCAAAAAAAAAAAACAAATGCATGGAAAAGGAGTTTGAATGAAACCCCTTGAAAGGGTTCGCTGGAACTAGGGTTTGGCTGAACCCTAGTTCAAGCGAACCCCTAGGGATTCGTTTGAACCCCCCTTGCCCCACATCCCCCTCCTGAGACACAAAAATAGTCTAATTTTTTATGCTTCAGAGCTCGAGTTGAGGATGAAAATAGAGGAGTCTTCAAAAGCCCATCTAGAATCAGATAATCCTCAAAACGAGCTATCCAATGAATATAATTTTAATATGTTTTGGTTTTATTATGTATTTATTTTTTTAGTTTTATTAAACATAGGTTCTTCACCGATAATGAATGTCTTTGTTCTGCACATGTGGAAAAATAGCATATTATCAAAAAAAAAAAAGAGTGCACCAAATATTGAAGTCCTTGATCGAACAAAAAAAGAAAATTTGAATTTCGATATATACAAAAAAAGTTACCTTTATACAGTTGCGCTATGTCTGAATTGTAATTAGTTTGACTTTGAAAATTGATTAAAGAAAAAAATTCAATAAAAAACTATCTAACCAAGGGGAAGCACTAGATATTGGAGTTATGAATCTAAATTCGAAAGAATTAGAAGTTTATCCTTCATGAAAAAAAGTTATGCTTTATACGCTGTGCATCACTTTTTAAAAATGTTGTTTTCTAAAAAAAACTAGTTTTCATGGGAGATGGAAAAAGAAGTGCAATTTGATTCCAAATTTTTTGAAAAAAACATTTTAAGAATCTACAGACAAAATGTGATGAGACTTTAGTTTGCATCATCTTCAAATTCCTCACAGTTTAGACCTATAGGTGCCCGAATGTGAAGATTTAGTTAAAAATAATAATTTCAGTGTCGAGTTTGGCCAAAAATTGTAAACCACTATTGTGGGATCACCTAGCACTAGCTAGCTTGTATTTACACTTTTTGAGTATTTTAGAGAAGGATTTGAATGTTTCTAAAGAGGTTTGAACTCTTTTATTTCAATATTTTATCACTCATTCTAGTGAAGCTTCTAAATTAGCTACATTACAAGAATAATCATCTTACTTGCCATTGCTATCTTGATTACTAGGAGAAAATTCATGGTAAAAGGGTTGTTTCATAAATAAATTGTATTCCTCACCATCCAAAATGTAATAAATAAACCTTACAATTGATGAAGAAAAATATTGAGATAAAAATTAATAAGCCTCTTTTGTATGGGGTTATTTGGACTATACATATTAAAAATAAAGAATTGATTTTTTTGGTAGCCATAAATAATCTACCTTTCTTGTTTTAAGTTGGGAGATGGTTCTAGTGTTTGTTGATATCGATTTATATAGCTTCCCAAAATCAATGTGATCTCCTTCTTATATATTTATATCACTAGATTCTACATCTTCTAGATTATCCAACATGGGATTAATTTTATATCTTGTTAAATAATTGTCTTATTTGATCTTTACAATGATCCTAGGAATCTTGGATGGGATGATTCAAGACATGGTTTTTCGGGAATGATTCCTCAATCCCAATCTCTATAGGTTCCAACACCTTAATTGGGACTTTGTTCCCAACCTCTATAGGATCCAAAAATCATGTTACAACAATGTTTCCCATCTTTCACTTTATCATTCCAAATTTTAGTATTTTTAGGGGCTTCTGCTTATAATATAATAATGAGAATTTGATTTATAAAATTTGTAGAAGACAAGGTTTATCTCAATTTTGATAGCTTGCTTAAAAAATCCAAATTTTAATTCAAACAAAATGGATTGTGGGAGGGGCTAAGTGAACAAGTCTTTCATAATACAAATTTTGGCATAAATTCTCAATTCCCCATTTAGGATTTGATTCATTTATGATTTGGAATTTGTGAAGTATATTCCCAAATTTTTCCCAAAAAAAAAGGAATCCCAATATTCCTTAGGAAGGTTATACAACCTAGCCCAATCAAGGGATTCCCAAATCCAAAAATTGATTTGGTAAAAATCCAAGTGTAGTGCCCCTCAGTTTGTTCTTGGTTGACTGACTGTTGTTTGTATTGTATTGGAATATTGTGATACTTGGCTTGATGTTGGATTCACTGCTATGATTATAGTTTGATGCTACTTTTATCAAGTTAGTGGTTTATGCTGATGCTATTTCTAGTATATGGATTTAATGGATTATGTGGATTAACCTTATTATGTGCATCATGCGAATATTTGATGATTTTTTTTTACCTTGTTGTTAGCATTTGATTATTGTGCGTTGATGTATTTGGGTGAAAGGGAACAGTTTCACATCACTCGCTTCTAAGTGCCCCACAACGCTGCAACTTTCCTCTCACAGTGTGTTTTCTTGTATGACTATGAACATGTTCGACTATTTCAGTTTGTCGTAGGTTGCAGGTATCAAGCATCAATTCCACCTAAATTGTTAGGTTTGAGTGTGCCTTAAACCTAATGGAAATCATTGATGGAGATAGCATTTGGTCCCTTGTCGAGCCATCATCCCCGACGAGGATGAGTATTCGTTGTCACCCCGGTAGTGTTGTTCATTTGTGATTTGGTTCATCTCTTTTGTCGTGGTCTTGTTTTCCATCTTCGCTGTGAGGATAGGTATTGCTTTGTATTTTTTCCAATTGATTTTTAGTTAGTTGATTAGTGCTTTGATTAATTATTGCATTAAAATAAAGTTATTGAAATTAAAAGACATTGTGCCAATAAAAATTAAAATCTTTTATATAATTATGGTATTCAAAAAATAAAATATTATAATGTTTTATTTGGTTTAAATAAATTTAAGTTATGATTTAATAAAGAGATATAAAAATAAATATATTAATTAAACTACGGTGCAAAAATAATTAAAAAGGTAAGTTAAAATTAATAAATTAAATATTTAAAAGTGTATTTATTGTGTGTAATTAAATAAATATATTTTTTATTAATAAACATGTTGAAGAGTGGTAGTAAGCAATGGTCAAGAATTAAATAAATTAATTTAAAGAAAGAGTTGCATGCAACAACGGATATGGTGAAGTGGTTAATAAATTGGTTAATTTGCTAAAGAAAGGGGCTTTTGACAATATCTGAAAACAAATCTTGTTTTCTCTTCCTGTGAATAATTTTCTTGTTCTTGAAGGCTTTCCTCCTATTTTGTTTTGGGGGTTTTGGAATTTGAGTCTTTTGGCACTGTTATTGGAATTCTGGAAGTGTGGGAAGTTGTGAATTGGAAGTAGAGAGCTCTACATCAATCTTCAGCACAACTAAACGATCTTAATCAGGTTCCACTACTTCCAGATTTTAACCTCTATTTGATCTTGCATTGAAATAATTTATAAAAGAAATTTTTTGAAAGAATTTATTGGGATATCTCTGTAAAACATTTTGTGTGTATTCTGTAAATAATTGTAAATCGTTCTTTAGAATCTTGATTTTTCTATGTATAATTTCAACCCCAGTGCCTTCTTTTTGATTGCAAACAAACTGTTTCCTCACTTTGGTTCGAGTTCTTTGAATAGATTTATGTGGTGCCCCTCCTGCCTTGTATCAAACAATAGATAATTCTTTCAAAAGTTGATACTTTATCCATATAATGCCATATTTCTTCTGTAGTATTCAATGCTTACAATATTTATATAATTTGTAATTGCAACTAAACAGTGAGCCTCCATTATGCCTTGGCCAAGCTGGAAGTTTTTAACTGGCATTGAAGGACGTAATTTCTTATTCTTTGTGTTTCTTGTATGTTGGTATCCTTTATTTCTGTAAGTTTCATTCAATCATGAAAATGGTGTTTGGATAGGTGGAAGTATCCTTGTTGTCATTCGAAACTTTGTACATGGTGTTCACTGCTAAATCATGTGCTGAGTAGTCGCAAGATGCTCCTTTGGATGGGCGTTTATATTTTAATTATTTTAATGTCAATCCCTTTGGTTGTTGGTGTCGAATCTTGGTATTGCTTATGAAAATAAATTGCCTAGTTGATGTTTAAGATTTTTTTATTCTTTTTCCCTTTGTAGGGTAACTCGAATCTGAAGATTCAATGTTTTGTTTTGTGCTTTTGAGGTTCGAAGGCTTGTCCTATTTCATCGTAGTTGATACTTTGTTATCCTTTACTTTAGCCACTAGTATGTAATTGCATATGCTTTAAGTACTTCATTTCATTTCGCTGTTTACATTCTTTCTTATATGTTTTTCCATTTAGCAGGCATTTTATTGATGAGTGATGGATACGCGAATATGCAAGTTAGTCAATCGATATTTATATCTGATATCTTGTATGGCTGTATCATCATATTTATAGATGTATTTTGTTATTGAATCTTCATAATGTACCTCTAAGAGCCAATGAGGATTTAATTTGTTAAGAAGTCAAGTTTTAGACCTATGCTAAGCAAATTCCATAGGCGTGTGTTATAGGCGTTTAGCTCCATATAAACTAATAGCTAAGAGATGCGTCGAACCTAAGTTCTATTTGGACTGCATATTCGACATGCAAGTTTTGTCTTTGTTTCTTCCAGATCACTATGTGTTATACGTCTAGTTCAATGCCGCTATGTATTTGATGCTATTACTGTTTATTTGTGATCGACATTCGATTTGATATATATATATATATATGTATGTATGTATGTATGTATGTATGTATGTATGTATGTATGTATGTATGTATGTTTGAGTAAAAGTAAAAGATTATTTCAATCCTTACAATTAAAAAGTTAGGTAGAATTGCAATAGAAAATAATGATGTGTGGAATATCGGTTATTTATATAAGGCAATTGAAGGATTTGTTAAATAGTTGAATTGTAAATTCTTCCCTTGAAATTGATTTTTGGTGGTAAACAATTAAGTAAGCAAATGGTAGTTAAATAATGAACATCGTGTGATGTAGGAATTATATTTTCTTGGTATATTGTATATTTGAGTTTTGTATGGAACCTTGTGTTGCTCTTGGTATTGAGCAATTTTGCAAATATGATTTAAGTGGGAGTAGTGGTGTAAAACTACATTGGAAGTCTTCTAGAGGCTTGGGAATTATGTTGTTGGCTAAATTGTTGAGTTTGACCTTTGAAATGGTTGATCATATTCTCGCTTGTGTTATTGTGGGTCTCTAGCCATGCAATACTTGTTTGTTGATACAGTTGTGTATTGAGAGTGAGATGGTCCATACCTTTCTCAGGATTTATACTTTATGGTTTTCATTTTGTGTGCATGATGGCTATACCTTGTTGATGTTATTGGATCTCCTATCTGCTAATAGGGAGAGTGGCTCTCAATGGGGGTCGGTGCACAAAGTGGCACCAAGGTAATCCATGTGGGAGTTTCTTAACTCAGTGATAGCTTAAAATGAATTAGGGGGTTGGGTAGTCTACACAATAATCAAGATAAGTGAATTCCTTGCCCATGCTTGTAGTGCTTGTTTAGGTTAAGGATGGGTTGAGAAGGCCTGGTTGGCAAGACCAAATTCCTTGTCATTACAAAAGGAAGATTGGTTCGACATGTGTCACCCTATGGGGCCGGAGGCTAGTGAGAGATTTGCAAGGTAACCATAGATGGGGGTATGTGGCTAGCGATAGATTGTCAGGGTAACCCATGTTAGAACCATGCGATGACACTCTTCCCTCTAAAAACTTGTATTCCCTTGCTTGTTTGTTCTTTTCTCTTGGTATGTGATGTCATCTGGAATAAATGTACTTTCTTTTTTGGTGTTATTGTTGTTGCAATGTCAGTTGTTCTCTTTTTAGCCTTGTTATGTCAGTTTGTGGTCACTGTGTTGCTGTTGTGGGATCTTGTTGCTATCTCCTAGCTCACGGGGGGTGGACCTTTGGGTTCCACATGGTTGGGTGGAATGTGCCTTGTACTCCATTGGGTTTCCCTTGCTATTGTTCGTGTTTGTGGTGAATGCTCTTGATGATGTGGACTACTGCTCTTATTCTAGCTCGAGTGGATTATCTTTCATGTACTTTTATTGAAACTAAATTCAATTGTATCATGTATTGTAACTCTGATGCATATTCTTCCCAATTGATCTTAGGAAGCATTGTTGTATAATTTGTAAAGTTGTAATTAATTGTTGAACTCTCTCTTCTGTAATGGATAATGTAAATGCTATATCTTACATGTATGTTAGTTAATTGTAACAATCATGAATTTTGCTATAATAATATGATATGAATGATTCTTATTGGCTGATCATTTAATGTGATGGATTAAATGCATTTCATACTATTAGATGAATCTTGTTTAATGAGATGATAGTAATGATTTATTATTCTTATTAGTTTGGTTAATGGGATTCTAGTACCATAGTCATGGAACCTTAGAGGACCTAGGTTAGAATATAAGTTATTGTACCTATTGCAATCCTAGTGTGTTGCACTTCAAAAAAAATTGTTCCAATTTTATGTGTTGTAGCGTGTTGTCCTCTAGGGTTCTATGGCAGGGCGTTACACCAAGGGCCATCTTATGAGGAAGAGACTTGGCACCATCCATCACCCAATTGCCAAATTATAATATGTTCACTTTGACTTCTCTACAAAGGAATTCCCTAACAATGAATCATTTTGCTAAGAATTTCACAAATAATGAGTTTCCCCCTCCTTTTATCCATTCTCCCAATTTTTCCTATGCTATCCAAATGCTACTAAATTTCCTAATTAGGGAAATTAAGGTGAGATTCAATCTATGCTTCCCCAAGCTTTCTTGTAGAAAGGATATTTTGATCTCTAGGGTTAGATCTTGAATGTATTTCTCTTTCTAGTGCCTTCCATTAGAATGTTGAGAGATTTTTCTTTGACAAAGATTGTCTTTTAGGAATTTATGTTGTTGCCATTCTAAAATTTTTATATTTTAATTTTGATTTCCCTGTCAATCGTGCATTGCCATGTTCACTTGATCATTATCTCAAAAACAATCACAAAAATGTGGGATTTTGTGCTTGACAAATTACCCCATCACTACTTTTAGGAAGCATCTTTGTTCTCTACTTCTACCCCATGAAAGGGAAGAAATATCTAAAAGCTCTAGCTTTTTTTTTGAATGGACTCCTCCCTCAAGTCTCACAGCCAATGGACTAGCAAGCATCACAACTAGTTTTCCTACTAAGCCTTGATTCCCCTATGTTCACTCTCTTCTCCACTCTCACCTCCTCAAAATCTTGGTCTTCCCATATCCTACTATTATTTTCAACCTTACTTTACTACCAAGAACATATGGCACTCTAGTTCAAAGAAGAAAGATCAAATGCATAACATAGATGTGCAATAAATTTTTTTTAATCCCACCAAGTAGTGCTATTAATTATATAATAGAAGTAGACATGTTTTCTTTGTATGAAAATTCCATGTCATTCCATAACTTATGATAAAATAAATTCACAATAAAATAACATACAACAATAAGATATCTTCACAATAGTTTATTTAGGAATTTGTCTCTTAAAAATTCACGATTGGAGTTTTTACAACCCTTACAAAAAATAAGGTCATGTTGCTATGAAATTCCTACCAAATAATGGTAGGATGATTATGTACTTGCATTTTGAATATGTATTTGATATTTAACAAGAAGAACAAAGTATTTTTATTATCAAAATTGAATGGAAAGCTATTAATATATAAGTTTTAATAACTATTTAGATTTTAAAACTATCTTCTAATTTAACAAACCATAACCATTTATTCACTAAATGTGGTATAATGTAAACTACAAGAAAACCTTTTTTTTTTTTCCAAAATACAAAATAAAACATAAGTAAAATTTAATTATTTATTTTCCTATGTCTATAATTGGGAGGCATGTAGTTCTAGAACTTGATAGAAATTGATAGCTTTATTGTTAGAGTTGGGTTGTTCAAGAATATAGATAGATAAAGGATTACAATTATTAAAAATAAACTTTCTAAACTCTAGTTGATAGACGATTTAGAGGTAGAAAACAATGTGTTATTTAGTTGATAGATGAGTTATGATGACATTGTGATTTAGAGGTAGGTCACTAATAGCTTGTGATCAATAGACTCTCACAAGCTTAATCTATAGAAGCAGGTGATCCCACAATATTGGTTTAAAATTCCATTCATGAAGAAAAATTACAAAAATGCTCTAAAGATTTTGTTTTTGGTTTTTAGGGGTTTGCTCAAAGGGGGGGTTCACATGAACCCAAAAAGGGGTTCACTCGAACCCCACCTTCAAGTGAACCCCTTAGTGATGTCATCCCCTTTTTGGAACATTTTTCTTAATGAAAACAAAGGAAAATGTAAAAAAAAGGGGGGTTTGAGCAAACTCCCCTTCGCTTGAAGGGGTCCAAGGGGTTTGCTCGAAACCCCATTTTTCCCTTCTCCCTCTCCTCTAGCAATTTTCTATAATTTTTTTCCTTTTCGAGCTTGGGTTGAAGATGAAAATGGAATCAACTTCATAGACCCAACTAGATGATAGCAGTCCTTGGAATGAGCTATCCATCAAATATAATTTTAATATATTTTGGTTTTATTATGTATTTTTTTAGTTTAATTAAACATAGGTTTTTCACCAAAAATCAAGATCTTTGTTCTGCACATGTGAAAAAATAGTAAATTATCAAAAAAGAATTTTGAAAAATATCTATGCACTAGATATTGATGTCCTTCATCGAACCAAAAAAAAAAGAATTTTTAATACATACAAAAAAATTGTGTTAGCAAGTAAACCTATGTCTAAATTGTAAGTGGTTTGACTTCATAAATTAATTAAGAAAAAAATATTCGATAAAACACTATGAAACCAATTGCATGCAATAGATATCATAGTTATGAATCTAAATTAGAAAAAAATAGAATTTTATCCTTCATAGAAAAAAATTTCTGTTAGCCAATAAATGTCACTCTTTAAAAATGGTGTTTACAATTAAAAATTAGTTTTCGAAAGATATGGAAAAAGAAATGCAATTTTATTCTAAAAATGTTAAAAAATATATATTTAGAATCTATAGACAAAATGTCACAAATCACTAGTTTTCATCATCAAATTCCTCATAATTTAGCAGCTATAGGTTCTTGAATGTGAATATTTAGTTAAAAAAATACAATTCAATGTCCATTTTGACCAAAAAGTGTAAACCACAATTGTGGGATCACCTAGGCATAGTCAAACGATAAGTGGAAAGTGAGGTTGCGTGCATTTAAATAATAAAAATATAGGCAACACTAAGAAACAAAAATGTGTTAAAAATAATCAAAGTAAAGGGGGTTGCACACTAGACTAGATGTGCTCCGCCAAATCTAGAAATGTATTCAATTATGCATATTACTTTGTCTACCACACATTCTCTCACTAGTATTATATTGCATAGGTAGTTGTCATTGCACCAAAAGATCAACCTATCAATGCTTGATACAACCACTAGATTTATACAAGATCCAAGATCCATAGGAGGTGGTTAAGCCATGTCACAAACTCAATCTTTGCGCTACACAACTCAAGAAGACCAAGGGTGAAAATCTTGCAACAATTCCCTCCAGTGCAAGCGAGGGGTTCAAACTTGTGACCTTGGCTTTGATACCAGTTAATGCATAGGTGGTTTTTGCTGCACTAAAATATCGACCTGTCAATGCTCAATACAACTACTAGATTTATACAAGATCCAAGATCCACAGGAGGCATTTAAGCCATGTCATGAACCTAAGCACCATGCTACACAACACAAGGAGACCAAGGGCAAAACTCTTGCAATATATTAGTGCATAAAAAGGTAGCCTTTCTTCCCATTTTCACCTCATCTATAGTAAAATAAATGCATGGATCACATATTTTTCTACCTAATTATTGTTAATGGGTTGAATCTATGTTTCTTTTGTAATTTGTATAAACATAATGATAATGCAAATGAGTCATTTTATTTGGGTAGGTTAATTGTTTCCATTTTTTATGACTAAATTCTTGCCTTAATATGTTTGATCTCCAAGTCATGTCATCTAGAGACCTTGGCTCTAATATCAATTGTAACACAGGTAGCTTTCGTTGCACCAAAATATTGACCTATCAATGCCCAATACAACTACTAGATTTATACAAGATCTAATATCTACAAGAGGTGGTTAAGCCATGTCACGAACCCAAGCACCACACTGCACAACACAAGGAGACCAAGGGTAAAACTCTTGCAACATATTAGTTCATACAAATGTAGTTTTTCTTCTCATTTTCACCTCATTTTTAGTAAAATAAATGCATGTATCTCATAGTTTTCTACCTAATTATTGTTAATGGTTTCAATCTATCTTTCTTTTGTAATCTATATCAACATAATAATAATGCAAATGAGTCATTTTATTTCACTGGTTAATTGTTTCCATTTTTATGACTAAATTCTTTCCTTAATATTTTTGATCTCCGATGCATGTCATCTAGAGGCAAAAGAAGCATCCATTTGTGGTTTATGAATTATTATACCATTTTTTTAGAACTTACAAGGAGACATTGATGAAGACCAAAGAAAAGACAATAGTGGCTTTGGAGTTCCTTTTTCATATCAATTACCATTGGTACAACAACTATGTCATTACAACATAAATTTACATACAATGAGCTAAAATAAAATATTTGATTCCTTCATAGTTTAGAAGATCCAACTTTTCATGGAATAAAACTTGATAGCATATAGTTATAATATTTATTTGGTAGGAAGGGAATTGGCCCATAAATAATAAACTTAGGAAGTGTGATAATATTAGACTTAATTAAGTTCCTTAAGGTTTATTCATATGGTTCCCCCAAAGGAATATATGTTGTTTTTGGCTTATAGGTGGTGTACATCATCTTGGGTGCAATTCTTTGTGCATTCTCCTGATTATTTGATGAGGTAGGATTGCTTATTGTGTGGCTAAGTGTAAGTGAGTTGATATTTGGTTGGTTGAATTTTTTGTTTGTCATGTGTGTTTGTGAGGTAGGAGGTGGTATGTTGCGTTTTTGGTATAAGGGATTTGTGAATTGCAAGTTTTGTGGTTGTGATTGGGGTGATGTACATGAATATGCAGAGATTGGATAATTTTTAGGCATGGATAGGTTGGATTGATTTCATAGGTAAGTTGTTTTTGATGGTATGGACTCATGAATAAATGAAGGTTGGCCCAAGTTGGATTGATATGGTTGGTACCTGTTGGTTGTGATGGTATGTTCCTATTTAAAGGATAAGGCCATATGTCATCTAATGTGTATCTCTTTTTTGAACCCCTAGTTTGAAGATTAGAAAATCATTGTTGGAGGTCCTAGAATTGCTGAGTTAAAGCATCTAGTGATTGGTTGCCTAATATGGATCCCATTTTTTGTTGTGAAAGGGGAGGTGGAAGGGGAAGGTTTTTTCGGTTGTATTGTTGATAGTTATTTTGGTAATGGTATGTTTGGTGGTTAGGATTTTTTTGGTGGTGAGAACCCACGTTTTGTTGTGAAAGTAGAGGTGGAGGAGGAAGGTAGTTTTGGTTGTGTTGTTGATGGTTATTTTGGTTTATGGATTTGGCTTGACAATGATGTCTTTTGAAAAGAGATATAACAAAAAAAAATGTGACACCAAGAACATTAATAACCTCTAGACTTTCTTGTTTACTTGTTTTGAATTTTGATTATTTGGTGCAATAAGAAAATAAATAAAAAATAAAGAAACTTTTCCTATGGCTAAATTTGGATATTCTTTTCCCTTTTGGCTTCAAATAAGAAAGGATATTTAAACAATCAAGCACATAAGACACATTAACAAGCCTACTTCAAGTGGGATACAGTCGAAATGTCTCAAATAGGATTTACAAGCTCAACTAGGGGTATCCTCTATATACCATGGGGGTACGTGAGGCCTAAATCCATAGATTAAAGGAAACACTGCAAAACAACTAGGAGGAAAGGGTAACCCACTCTCCACCTTCACTTATCTAAGGTATAAAGTCCTTAGAGGCTTAGCCTAGATTAACAATATTTAATTTCCAAGAGGTGTATCTTTTGATTCACTCTCTGCTCTTTATAATCCATCGAAACATCGAAGTTGAGGTCATCCCCTAGAGTGATCACTTCTCTAGGAAGGCCTCACAAAATAAAAAGAAAGATCACTTATTTTTGGTGCACTCAAAGTCATCACTAGGATGCAAGAGGAGAGCATATGTATGTAGATCTTGGGGATTACAAGACAAGGAGATTATTATAATCCCAAATCCAAATGTGTATGATCAATTTCAAGACCAATTTCAATATGTGAAAGACGCACCAAGAAAGATGATATAAAGAATTAAATGATTCTTATGATAGTAAATATTATGATTACATGGAATGCAAATGAGATAGTTTAGAAAAAATGCACTATGATATAATTCTTTCCAATTATTTTTGAAACCCCTTGATCTAATATGATGAGCTCGAAACTAGATTTTATCCTCCTCAAATCAAGTGTGACAATGAAAAAAATTAAGCAAGATTGATGAGTTCCTTTGTTCCTAGGTTTGGTTATCTAATTTGAGAACATAGAAAATATATCATACTAGTTTTTGTTGGTCTATGAAGACCTAAGTTATTACAATAAGCATATCAATTGTGTATAGATATTGGTGAAATTGAATCTATTGAAAGATCAATTTTCTCAAGAATGTGGATTTGGCACTATTTTTTCATTAATGTATGGTCACACTTTAATAGGTTGTCTCATCCATTGAGGCATTCTACAACTATATTTAAGTGTGGCATACTATGATGGTGCATATCTCCCCCCCAAATTTAGATGCAACATAATACTCTAATGGTATGTCTTCTAGGGATTGGAACCTAAGGGTTAGTAAATGATCAGACATAACAGAGTTTACCACAGCTAGAAATATTTTTTCCTTTATTAAGTTTTTTATAATTTTATTTTGTTTGAAAGAAACCAACTCACCACATGGTTGTGATCAATGAAAGTTTCCTATACAATCCTTCTAGTTAGATATTGCTAACATTCTAGAGAGATTAAAATTATTTTAACCTAATCACATTTGACATACTTTAACTTATGCTTATGTATGTGAAAGTTTTCTATACAACTCGGTTTAATTAGGTGTCTACATCCAAAAATTTAATGTCCTTAGATGTGTGGGCTCAATGGATGCAAGAGTCATATAAAAAATTGCACACACATGACATGCACCCAATTGTTAGGTTTCTTGACTCTCAACATCTTAGGCACAAGAATATTATCAGTCCTAATTTATTTGGGAGCTTGGTTTTGCAACTTAAATGATTTATCTCTAGAGTTCCATAGACCTAAGTCACCTAGTAACTTTGACAAATTTGTGCACTCGAGTTTGAACTTACTAACAATTATCTTCCAACCCTCATTTATCTATGAACACATGTGTGAATATTTGCTCTAGTAGATCAAAGGATACAAATTCGATTGGGGGCATCAATAATTAGAAAATCCACTAGTACTTGCCACAAATGTGAGAACTTCATTAATTTTGACATGGTTAGGATTTTTATTCCAAAAGTATTATGCAATTATGAATAATAGCATCCCATGGACATGAGAATCATTGAAAAGTTTAACTTGTTAGAGCGCTCAATTTCAATCTTGGTATTATTTAAATTTTTTGATAAATATGTGTATTTATAAATTTCATTTTACTCAAGATCTCGGGTTGGAATTTGAGAATTCTTTATTTCTAAAACTCCTAGTGGATGTGAGGCTCCTTGTAATTTTAACTTAGTATAATTTTCATTCTAGTTTTTTACAAGGGCAACATTTAGATTTCCACTTAGTTGGCTAAATATTTTTTTACAAGGGTAACATTTAGTTGGTTGTGCCTTTTGGGTTGTCTCGTCTGGTGGTTGTTTCGTGTCTTGTTGGACTTATTGTTGAATATTTCTTGATGTAAAAGGGATCAGGCCCCTTTCAAAATCCATACTTACCTAATAAAAAGCATTTATATTTCCATTTAGACAATAGACATCACCACATAATTTATTTTGGTCAATCAATGACTTAGATCTCACTTGATAGAGTAATGAATAGTGTTTTATCTTGACTTAGGACTCTTTCCAAGGCTTCTTTTGTCTTGTGGACATGTGTCCATTAGAGATTTACTTTAAGACATCCATGATCAATAATTTTCTAAAGGAAGTGATGGTTAGGAGTTATTAAGACTTAGAAAGTAAATTAGGCTTTAATATTACAAAGGAAGCTAGTCTCGAAGGATAGATTTGATAGAGAAATTATCTTGAAGGGACTCTAAAACTTATCATAACTAATTCAAGATTGAAAACCTCACATACTTAAATTATTTAGACTTTAGATCATTGAATCTTGCAACTTAGAGCCATAATATAGTGGTTTCAAAGACTATATTAGAATTTATCTCAAAGAGTTTTGTTATTATTTCCTTTGATGATTTATCAATGGGGTTTACATTATTATCTCTTAATAAATTTTAACCTTTGTAGTGATGGTGGTGGATGGAGATAGATTAACACACATAAACTTAGAAAATGCAATCCAACAAAAAAATTATTATTTGAATCCCAATGTGTTGCTGCACCAGATGTATTCCATTTCTTGATTCAAACTAATTACATACATACCTCTTTTGTTGAAAATGAAGGTGAAATTGTAGCTTAAAACTTGTAAAACTATTATATTGTAGATTTAATTAAGTGTTCTTTGTCACAATTCTTTGTGTATGATTAATCTGTTTAGATCAATTTTACCAATTGTAGAAAGAGACAAAAGATTGTAGAAGAATGAGACAAGAACATACAAGTGACATAGCATACACATGGAGAAACCCTTTTGGGAAAAAAATACACAACAATCAATAGTGCTTGTATTATTTAACCTTAGAACAAGATTACAATAATAATGTATCAATCCTTGATTGATATGCTTCCTTGCCTTCAACAATCCTTCTTCACAACCTACAAAAAACTCTCATACACTTTTTGCAAAACAAGCTATCCATGCATTCCATATGACCAAGCATGAATCCACACATCCCATGCCATGCTTCGAACCCTCACACATGCACAAGCTCAACCTGCTAACCTACAACCAAGATTACAAACTCTGATGCAATTGCTGCAATAAATAGACAATTAATGAGCATTGTAAGCTCCTAAGAGTTTTACAAAACAAGAGTATAAAGCTCCTCACAAAAACCATGCCTAGATTGTGCAAGTAGAGTTACACACTATAACATGAAGTCAAAACAAAAGGCTCCTCAATTTAGGTGCCCCAAATTGAACTCTTAACTGATTGTTAGTCAAGAAAAATATCTTGCAAGGATCACCTCAAATTTGGCACCCAAGAATGGGCCCACTTAACTGAGCCTTGTAAATATCTTCTCCTGCAAAAGGTGTTAACTCAAAGATGCCAACTTGGGCCCCAAGTTGGGTCCAAGTCAATCTTAGTTAACTAAAACATATCTCTCCCCCAACTCATGCAAACATTATGCATGATTGATCATCCCCACTTAATAGAATGTATCCACCTGTTATCTATCATGCAACTGAATTCATTAGTCATGCAACTCAAGTCAACTAAAGTCAAATAGCATTCAACTAAAGTCAACTAGCACTCAACTAAAACTAACTACATGCAACTGAAGATAGCTAAACCATAACTGAACTGAACTAAACTAAACATGAAACAGTAAGGTGTACCCTCAAAATATATTCTAAATAGTTCAAAATATGGTTAAATTTTGAGCTAGAGGCGTTCAAACTAATGGAGTGAATAAAAGAGTCTGTACATGGCATTATTCTTTGGCTATGTCTCCTTTATGTTGATAGCTTGCTTACGGTTTGGTGAGAGAAGAGTGATTCAGTGGGAGTATTGTCTGCAGTGGTTTAAAGCGAATTGGTTACGATTTATTCAGGTTTACCAAATTCATTTAAAATGTTACCATGAAAACATAGGATTTATAGGTTGTGCCTTCTTTTATAAGGTTCAAATTGGTTTTAATCACCTATAACCATATTTTATTTATCCATGGTTTATGGTTTTCCAGACTTCATAATATATGTCATGCTTTAATTTTTTTGATGAATAATGAACTTGATTTGTGTCATTGTACAATTTTATTTATCATGTCGACATCTAAACCCAGTTTTCATTCACTTGATGTTGTGAATGTAGAGTCTTATTACATGTAAATATATTTTTCGGTTCTTGATATGTAGGCTATAAGACTATATATTTAATATGTCATGTTTTAATTTATGTGATGAACAACCAGCTTGACTCGTACTCTTATACAAATTGCAACACCAACCTTTCAACATGGGTTGCTTTAGATAATGTAAACATTATGATCCAATATGGTTTTCACTAACTTTATATGTTGTACCTTCTTTTATAAGGTGTATTTTAGTTTTAGTCACCGAGAATCACATTTTATTGCACTTTCTAGCTTTATTATCTATGGATGTAAATATAGTTGATGGTTTTTGAGTTGTAGGCTAGAAGCCTTCATAATATTATGTCATGTTTTGATTTACATGATGGATAATGGGTTTGACTTGTTATATAATAAAAATTGTAGCACCACCATTTCAACATATGTTACACAACACATATATTCAGTTATTCAATACTTCAAATCCTTATACATCAACTAGAAAAATCAATCCTATAGATTATATGATAGTTATACACATTAGTGTATTTTAGCAAAGTGATTAATCAAGGGGTTTACCTAAGAAAACACGACCCTTGCAATCCAAAAATCTCTCTAAACTATTAGTCAATAATACATTTATTTATGTATTTTTCACACAATTCAATCCCATGTGTTATAAGATTTTTTCACTTCACAATATTTTAGTAATGTATAATTTATGGGGTTTATCTCAGCAAACATAACCCATCTGATCTAGTGATCTCAGAAAGGCATTATTCAATATTGTAAGCTCTTACACATCAATTAACCAAAACAATTTTATAACCTGCAATAGTTTAGTGCACCAAAGAATTTTTGCAAAGGATAATGTCAACATCATGGAGCTCAAGTTTAACTTGCAAAAAATACTCTAATAGCTATAATTTTTATATATTAATTAGTACACTAAGAATATATTTTTCTATATTGCAATATCAAGATTATATGGCCCATCAATACTTATTCTTCATCATTTTTTCAAAAGCTAGGTGTGATATCCTCTTCATTTAATTTCAAAATAGCATTTTTTATTATCATTCCCAACTAATAATATATTTTCTATCTTGGAAATCCAAGCTAAAATGTTGTCTCTAGAATAACCTTTGTTATTTCACATGGAATACATTATAGAAATTAATATTATAAGGTAAAAATCAAACCAAAATTTTGCAACAAAATTTTTAGTAGAGGATTGAAGACATTTGAGGTTACATTTGTAGATGTATTTGATTAAAAATGTCAATTCATCACCCTAATCTATTATGTGCTAATGTTTTTCAAGAACTAGTTAGGGGTTGATTCTAGGACTAGCCATTTTCAAATTGGGTGTTCTACCATTCAGTAACTATTTCACTTAGAAATTGATTCATCTATGGTATGGTTATGGCTTATTTTTCAACACCCCCTTGAGCCACATTATAGGTGCTCATGACTTCTAGCTTGCTTGACATTGGTGACCTATCTCTACTACCATGATAAAAATTTCATGGAACTTGGACTTTAACATAGAACCAAACCCTTAAGTTATTTTACTAGTAAATTATTGGCCCACTTGGTCATTGTTCCATTTGTGGTTTATCTGTGACTCATCTTCTAACATTTTAATTTCTACTGACAAGTGAATTTTCCTTTTGTTTTACTCTTTGTAAGCATTTGGGATTTCCAAAATTGTCTAATAGTAGAGATATGGTGGGGAGAAGCAACATGACTCTTCAAAAGATATTTCCAAGTTTGGGAGTGTTATTAGAACTTGTGAAATTAATCAAACATACACTTATATGAATAATTATTTGTTACAATAGCTGAAATATAGATCTAATATTTAATATGTGTTGACTACAAGTGTAATTAAATTATTTACTTTTGGCACCTACAATTAAATATTAACCTTGGAAATATGGTATATAGTTTAATTTTATAGTATAAAAATAATACATAAACCTAAAAGAAGACAATATATAAAAGACATATACTATACAAATGTATTTTAAAATTTGTATTTTCTATTTTTTTCAATATTATAACACTTATGTATACATTAATATTATATATTATTATCCTATCCTAACATCACACAAAAGTTAATGATTACAAAAATAAAAATAAATTTTATATATCTTCATATATATTCATTCCTTATTACTTTAGATACATTATCTTTTAAAATTGATTGCATGCTTTATTTTCTTACATGTTAAATTTATACAATTATATTTTAAGTTTAATTGCATAAATTACATGTTTACATGTATACATATTTAAATATATGCTAAAATTTGAGATAAAATAATTAGCTATTTCCTAATTTATTATAGTCCAATTCATCGTTCTAAAATTTAAAGATAGCTAAACTTATTTTCATATGGGGTAATTGATTTTAAGACTAAACTCTGAAACACATTCTTCTACATTATTATTAAAACTAAATATAAGGTAATTAATTTGCACACATAATTTAATTAATTTAAATTACTTAAGAACAAGTTCACTTGTCCTTCCAATACTACTTTGTAGTATTTAAGAATTTAAGATTATATCTAACTCATGCTTTTTTATCACTATAATTAAATTTTTTATTTTCCCTCTTTAATTTTATACAATAAATATTTAATTTACCATTTTCATATATCATAAATCAATTAATTTATACATAAATTATAAACATTATTTGATTAATCTAAATTAGTTGAGGGAAATGTTAATTTTTCTTTCCAGTACCAATTCAATGTAAATAATTATAAACATCTTCCTACTTCACTTTTGTATAAGAAATATTGACATAGATTTTGGGGCTAGTTTCTTTACAAATTATGATTTAGTGGTGGATTTGAAGATGAATGTCACTTTTCCTTCTATTAGCATCCTTGTTCTTTCCATAGAATTTATAGGTGTTACATGGACTTTCCTATTGGTAATTGGTATAGATTTTCCCACTAACCTCTGTGGTAATTGCTACTGTAGGTATCCCTTTAGTATCTCCTTGTGAGTGTTTAGAATTAGGCTCCTTGATTCATACATAGTAAACCATTTTCTTGTGCTCAATCCTCCCATTTTCTTATATTTGGAAAAGATTTGATTAGCAATAAAAAATATTATTATAATAATGGATTGGTCTACATGTTTAACCATTTTTTTCCTTGTCTTATTTGAACAATTGGGCATGAATTAATAGCTACTACTTATGGTTAAACATATTGACCTATATCCTTGTTCTAGGGAAATTTTTTGTTACAATATTTCAATCAACTACAAATAGGGAGGTAGTTTCGGATGGTGGTTTTTGGATGTAGGGTCAACATTGCTTATTTCTCAAGCCCTAGTTCTCTTAATTCAACCCTCTCATAGAACACATTAATGTTCTTCCCATTTTAATTAGAATTCCTAATCTCCCTCTTGCATTTTAGAGTGACCCTTAATTTGAATCTATTAGTAAAAGTATTGGTCAATTCCAAAATATGGACTTTACTACTTCAAATTTTAGTCTTACTACTTATTCCCAAATATTAGTCAATATCAAAAATTTGAAGGCTCTTCCTAAAAATATCATTCTAAGAATTGAAGACAAACCTTGGACTCAATTCATGGATTATGAGGATCTTCCCTTTTTATATGAATGATACTTTGCTATTGGACAAATAGATTTTGATTTCACCCACTCTTGTCACTTAGTGGTGGACTCAAATACTTTTTCGTAAAAGTTCATTCTTGAAAACTTGATTATTAGTGATTTTTGAACTTTAGGATGTTGTTTCAACTCAAGTGGACCCTAAAGTTACCATGGTGATAAATATTTGTGCATAGGCTCTTTCTATGTTTGTTCAAGCTTATATGATCCTACTATGTTGCCTTAAAATTTATTTTAGTTCTAAACTTGTTGAATGAACAAGATAATTGAGAGGGGGGTAAATATGTTGTATCAAATTAAAAACTCAAAACCATCAATGATAATCAAATCCACATGCATTCATTAAACCTTTAATCTATTGTAATGTATAAACATGAAAAGAAGATAATAGAAACTGAAACTACCAACACCATACACAAGAGAACACCAGATTTACGTGGAAAACCATAGGAGGGAAAAACCATAGTGAGTATTAGCTCACAATATAACTAATATCAAAACCAGTACAAAGAGGATCACTACCAAATAGGCCACACTGTCTAGAAGCTTGCATCACAACCTAAGATCACTGTCGAAATAGAAAGAAGAAAGAAGATAATATGTTACATAGAGAACACAATCTCAATGCAATAGATAATCCACCACAATAGCTCTAATAATGCTCGTACTCTTCAAGAGATCAAGATACCTCCAACTCACTGCATTTAGCAATCTTGAATTACAACTCACACTGTATTTCACACTACTTCACTTAATTTTGCATCACAACACTCAATTCTATTCCACACACCATCTCACATCAACTCACCTTGCATTTATACCATCCACAACTTGAAAAACATCTTCAAGTCAACTACACACACCTTACACTTTACAAATTCAAAAATAGGTCCACATTAATAATTCCCATGGTGGATAGGAATGAAACTGGACCAATACAAAACTTAATTGGGACCCAAATAAACTCTTACATGCCACATTGTACCTTCATTAATATTTAAACATCTAAGAATGTAGTGTAAACACCAGGTCAACCATTACCCATGCAAACAACATTAATCTTTGAAGCACACGCTTCCTCAAATCCAAGGATGACTTGTGAACCACACACCATGCCTCATCTTGATCTAGAATATTCCTCTAACATCTTGAAATCCATCAAAATCCTTCACAACAACTTTACACATTTAGAATGTACACACCCAATACACTCAACCTACACTTCCAAACACTTCAACTCTAAAATCCATCTTCTGGAGCACCAAACCCCGAATCCTATTGACAAAGGAAAGAGATCAACACCATCAAAATACCTTCAGAATTGCTAGAATTGAAGAGAAAATATTGAGAAACATGGAGCAAGAACATTTCTCCCAAACACCTCTATAAACAACACTACACAACCAGTTCTCACATTGGTGAACATAACTTATTTTGCACATCAATCTAAAAGCCCAAATTTTGGATATAGAAACTTTGAACACCTCTAACTAACATATCTAAAACACTCAAGCGGGTCTTCAACCCAGAAGAAATTCAAAGCAAAACTAGAAGACCTCTGCAATGCCCTGTTTCCTCTTTTTATCAAATTTCTAAATATCCCCAACATCTTTAACAATACCACAACCATAACTAGAAGAATGCAACAAATCAAAGCAACAATCTCTCTCAACCACTACACATCTTACACCAATGACAACATAGGCTTTTTGACATCAATGACAACAACTTCATACTTGCAACAATCTCTCCCTTTGTCATTGATGACAACATAAGATGTGAAAAACCACGAAAGATAACATACACAATATTCCTTACATGATTCTCTCTATCTCTCCCCCTTTGACATCAATGGAAAAGGATAAAAAAAATTGTATTATTCTCCCCCTTTGACATAGAACCAAGGGGTCAGTGTAGGATCATGGGGGTTCAAGCTAGGCCATTAAGTGGTGATGAAAATTCAAAAAAATAGAGTTAAACAACTTGACATAGAAATTTGAATAAGTTCTTAATATAACTTGAAAAATATGTAAGAACAAAATTTGTAGAAAATTGAATGTAGTTTCTAAGATACTATTCTTTTTTCTTGAAAAAAAATCTATTTGGTGAAAATTTGAAATTTCAATGTCGTACTGAATTTTCAAGAAAAATAAAAAGCAGGTGTATGTCTAACCAACCTAAGTACTAGATTTTCATAGTGTTTGGATTACCCCAAATACCCACTTTGCATGAAATCCCTTAGTTTTTATTTCCATTGTATAGGTACAACAAGTTATAGTCTGCAATACCTTTAGCCTTTATATCTTAAATCCTTTGCAAAGAATTGCAAGTTCATAAGATTTACCTACAACAATGTAATCATTTTTTTAATACTATGTTATTTTATTGCTCCAATACAATTTATTCTAAGTACATTTGATATAAGGAATGAAATGTTTTTAAATTTTTTAGATGAAAAAATATTAGTACAATAGATATAAGGAATGAAATGTTTTTTCAATTTTTTAGATGGAAAATTCTTGGATATATATATATATATTTACATCTGCAATCTTAAAATTTTATTGTTCAAATAGAATAAATTGTAAAACACCTTTAATACAAGGAATGAAATTTTTTTCAAACTTTTATATGGAAAAAACTTGGTTATATATATATATATATATATATATATATATATATATATATATATATATATATATATATATATATATATTTACATCTACAATATTCACGTCTTGTTCATCTTGATAGATCATCAGTGAGTGGGATCTAAAAAATATTATCAATAGTTTTTTCCAAATGCTATTTTCTTATATCTCAAGCAGTGTTAAACAATTATGTTATTAGCTTTGATTTTCTTTAAGTTAAAACTTCAATATGTTTTAAGTGTTTCAACTTCTTGTGCCTCATTAGGGAAAGAAAGTATTAAGATGTTAACACTTCTTGGACTTTATATTATTCCTTAAAAACAATGTTTGACAAGGAAACAATATAATCACATGCAAGAAAGTATTATATTTTATTTATCCCTAAATGTAAAGAAACATTCACAATCTTATGAATATGGAATTAATAATGTCAAAATTAGAAAGTACAATTTCTATTAGATTTTTCCTTTCTCAAAAATACCTTTCAATTCCAATTCCTTCATATTAATTAATATGAAATGGCTGTCAACATTTTTTTTACTATTGCTTTTGCTCTATGAAATATTAATATTTATTATTTTCTTACTACTTGTAATTTAGATCCTTTTTAGTGTGTAGAGAGCTCTACAAGTGTACCAACAACCATTTTACACCATATAATATAGGAAGTTTTACTACATGATAATATTTATATTTTAAAATTATTAAACTAAAAATTACCCAATCAAATTACAAAGGTTATGTACATTAAAAATATTTTGTAATTATTTTGTTTGATTTTAGAATTAGTTTTTGATAAAAGGGGGATAAACGGGTTTTACAGGGACCCGAAACCATGAAGTAACAATACAAGAAAAGACCAAAACAGAGGTCCAAAAAACAAAAAAACTACTAGAGAAAATAAAACCAGCATCAGCAGGTAGCAACAAAAAGCCTCAAAGAGACCAACAAACAGCCAGCAAATAGAAGAAGTAGGGCCCAACCACCACTAATTCATAGAGTTCAGGAGCTTGTCCACAACCTCTTCCAAGTTCGCCATTTCCTGAACCCCCTCCATAAAGATCTGAGCCATACTAGGGGTAGTCTGGGCTTTCCTTTTCATGCTAGATCTAGTACGTTTGGATATTCCAGCTTCCTCATCTTGGTCTTTCTCCTGATCAAGGTTGATAATCAGAGCTCTCTTCTGGGTTTTCTCCAGTCTTTCAGACATAGCCTTGATGATAACAGAGTTGTGTCTAGCAATTCTGCAATTCTGCTCGGCAATCTTTTTTAGGGTTCATTTGATTTTTTCAAGATCATTTTCGATAGTGTTGTCCTTTTGAGGAATATCCTTCATATTGTTGTTCTTCTCCGTTTTGAGCTGAATAAGCCCAACGACTTTAACTTCAATTTCCCCCAGCTTGCTATGAAGAGACAAATTTTTAGTTTTCAACTCACTTATCTCATGAAAAACCCATTTGGTAGAATTGAACTGGTCCTGGGAGTAGCTTTTGGCATTACCAACAAAGTCAAAAGGGGGGTCACTTTTAGGATTGACCCCAAAAAACACCGACTCTGCTCTTCTCGAGGGGCTAATGTTCTCCTATTGAATATTCTGGGGGGCATGGAGTTCCTCAAGACTAGCCCCGGCCGTCTTAGCAGAAACAACAGGGGAGTCATCGGGGTAGGAGACAAGCTTATTAACCGAGGAGCTAAAGCGAGCCAAATTGGCATTAGGGTTAGTGTGGCCAGAGGCCGAAATAGAGCAGGCTCTAGAAGGTTGAGGGGAGCACCCAGAGGCAGAAGGGGGGGCAAAGGAGGCGAAGGGCTCTGGACACAGTCAGGGGAAGCTTTGGTTTTAGAAATGCTAGGCTCAGTATCATCTTCGTCAAGCTCCAGCGGGGCTAGAGGGTTAGGAAGGGCGGGCATATTCTGAAAGTGCTCAAAAATAAGTCTTAAAAGACCCATGTGAAGAATCAGGTATCTTTTAGGGCTTCTTCTATGATCAGAAAAGTTGTTTCTCAGAGAACAGAGTAAGAAGAAGGGGATAGAGACATGCACCTTATGCCGAAAGTGATTAAGCAGTATGAAGTGATATCCATAAACCCTAGTGAAGCGGCCGTCAAGCGTGATGTACTCCATGATAACCCTTAGCACTTTTCTCCACAAAGCTTTTATAGTGTCCACTTCATAGTAACTATTCGTCGTCTTGACCAGATTTTGTTTCTCCATTTCAGATTTGGGAAACCTCAAAACAGCTTCGTTGGAGAATTTCCTATCTTTGAAGAATTTTTGCTCTTCCATCGGAATTCCCGTGACCTCCGCAATCAGGGCTTCATCAATTTGAACTTTCCTCCCGAAAAGGAGAACCTCCCCATTATTCTAGTTCTTCTCAAAGAAATCTGTAATCTCCTCCTTAGGGCCATGGAGTTTCTCAATGAACGGAAGTAATCCACCCCTTCTGATTTTACTCCAAGCTTTAGCATTCTTGGTGTGAGATTCAAAGCTGATAGGCTCCACCCTCTTCTGTTCCCCACCCAATCTAGAAGTGTTGGTTCGAATACTGTTACAGATAGGAGTCCTATTCCAGAAAGGTCCTTTGCTTCTCAGGACCCACAATACGTGCCAAAGAAGATAATTAATCATCCGGATCCACTCGGCCCCATTATATCTTCGGATATTGCTATTCATGATTCGTACCTTACTCATTATGACAAGACGCCGCCTTTTTTCCGTTCACCATATTGAACTCCAAAAGAGCTTGAACATTGGAGTGGAGTTCGGTCTTCTTATGCCACGTAAGGATTTTGTCGCTCTTAACTCCCTCATTGGCAAAAAAATCAGCAACCGCATTCGCCTCACGGTAAGCATGAGTTATTTTTTATATTTTTGAAGTTACTAAGTAAGGC
Organism: Sequoia sempervirens; assembly: GCA_007258455.2. Taxonomy (NCBI): domain Eukaryota; kingdom Viridiplantae; phylum Streptophyta; class Pinopsida; order Cupressales; family Cupressaceae; genus Sequoia; species Sequoia sempervirens. The sequence goes on along the minus strand of VDFB02075321.1, from coordinate 61,212,216 downwards.
CTTAGAATCATCAATCCAATTTTTTATCAACCAAGCAGGCTGTGATCTGCCACAAAGGCTATCAATAATATTTTTCGAGTCACCTTCAAGCCATAGATTTTTGCATTTTATTCCCGCAACCAAGTTGATTATGTAATAAGCCCCCACCGCTTCCGCCATGTGATTGGTTTGGACCCCCAAGGGAGAGGCAACAGCTCCCATAAAGTTACCTGTTGAATCCCTTAAGACCCCACCACACCCAGCCTTTCCTGGGTTTCCTTTGGCTGCTTCGTCGAAGTTGGCTTTAGCCCATCCTTCCATAGGAAAACTCCAGCAAGCTCCATCCCTAGATTTTTTGGTAGAATTAGGGGCAATAGATATATCCCAACTAATTCTCCATTCCCTAGCAATCAGGCTATCAAAAGGGGAACAAACCACAGTATCAATCTTATCTTCCCTGAAGGGGACAATAGAAAAATTTTCCTTGATCATTCTAAGAATTCTCTCAAACACTATTTCCTCTAAAGACTCCTTATCCCTGAAGATACGATTCTTTCTCTCTTTCCAAATTCCCCAAGTCACATGGGGGAACGAGAAAGCCCAAAGTTTTTTAATAAAGGGGTTGAAAGAGGGGGGTTTCCATTGAACAAAAAAATCCTCAACTGACTCCGGAGGAGCCCAAGAGAAATGCCAGCATTTTAGAAGTTTGTCCCAAACCAGGGAGGAGAAAGGACAATGAATAAAGAGGTGATTAGCTGATTCAGCATTACTTTTGCAGAGGTAGCATCTATTAGGGATCAGAAATCCTCTTTTCCTAAGATTATCCACAGTAAGAACTTTGTTTTGCAACAAGGACCAGAAAAAAATGTTAACCTTAGGCAGGAGATGCTTAGTCCAAATGTTAACCTTAGGCAGGAGATGCTTAGTCCAGGCTTGCGAACACAGGGGGGAGGGTTAAGAGCCTAGAAAATCCTAGCAAAGGCATAAGAGAGAAAAGCACCCAGACAGCTCGTATCTCCAAATAAGTCTATCCTCCTGATTAAAGCAAAGTCTGACAGCATTCAAGGAGGAGTAAATAGGGATCAACATAGGGTTAATCAAGGGGAGATTGATCCACTTACCATCCCGCCAATAGTGTTTAACAAAAAGACCAAAAGTATCTTTACAAAAATCAACCCATCTATTGAGATTCCCATTCTGAGACAATGGTTCATCACACAGCCAACAATCATCCCAAAATCTAACCTTGTTTCCATTGCAAACCTGCCATTTCAATCCCAATTTAACCACCTTTATCCCATCAGACATGTAGTTCTAGCAACTTGATCCTCTCAGGAGATTGGGATTATCAATAAGATCTTTGAGGGAGTTATTGTTCTGCAGATACTTGCTTTTGATTATATCACTCCATTCACCAGAGGAAGAAAAAAGTCTCCATATCTGTTTAGCTAGGAGCAATTTATTCAACAGTCTAATTCTTCTTAGCCCCAAGCCTCCTTCCTTTTTAGATCTGCAAACCAAATCCCATCCAACAAGAGGCATTATTTTTCTTTCTTCAACTACAAACCAAAGGAATCTCTTTTGAATCTTCTCAATGGTTTCAACATATTTGGAGGGGATTTTAAAAAGACTGAGAGCATAAATGGGGAGATTCTGCAAGGAAGCTTTAAGAAGCTGGAGTTTTCCAGCCTGGCTTAGGCGAGCACCTTTCCATCCTGAGAGTTTTTTCCCAAATCTATCAACCAGAGAGATCCAGAAAGTGTCCGGAGGTTTTAAACAAAGGGGTAACCCCAGATAACTAGCAGGAAGGGACTCAATCTTGCAACCAAGAATTCCAACAATCTTTCTCTGTCTGTGCAAAGGAGTGTTAAAGAAGAACAGTGAACTTTTTTGCTTATTTATCACCTGACCAGAAGCTCTACCATAGGTATCCAACAAATTCTTCATCTCTTTAGCTTCCGAGACAGCAGACCATCCCATAAGCAAAGTGTCATCCAAAAACTATTGATGAGAGCATATCAAATTGTTCGATGAAGGTTTAAGCCCCATAATAGATCTTTGAGCAACCAATTTACTCATGTTTCTGCCTAACACTTCAGCCATAATCGTGAAAAGGATAGGGGAAATGGGATCACCCTGTCTTAACCCTCTAGAACTCTGGAAGAAGGTAGAAGGGGAACCATTAATAAGAACTGCCACAGAAGCAAAGGAAATGAGTTGTTTAATGAGCTGCAAAACTATTTCATCAAAACCAAAGGATTTTAAGATTTTAAACAGGAAATTCCAATCCACCTTATCATAAGCCTTCGAAATGTCAAGCTTAAGGAGAAAACCTTCTGATTTAGAGACCAAGAGGGAGTGAACATTCTCATGAGCATGGATAATAGAGTCAAGAATTTGTCTTCCAGGCACAAATCCATTCTATTGAGGGGAAATAATAGAGGGAAAAATAATAAGCAACCTAGAGGTAAGCACCTTCGAAATAATTTTATAGAAGGAATTACAGAGACTAATGGGTCTAAAACCTTCAAAATCCTGCACACCAGGCTTTTTGGGGATAAGGACCAAGAAAGTAGCATTTAACTCCTTCAACAAATTTCTAGAACGTAAGAACTCTTTCACCGCCTTCTCAACATCCTCCCTGACAATGTCCCAAAACCAATGGAAGAAAAGTAACGGGAAGCCATCAGGACCAGGCGCTTTGCTTCCTTCAAAAGAAAAAATAGCTTTTTTAATTTCCTCACTGGTGGGTATAGCTGTTAACATTTCATTATCTCTAGAATTAACAATATTGGGGATAGTCTCCAGTAGCTGATTTTGATCATCTACATCAATGTCCTCTTTCTTAGACAGGAGATTCTTGAAGAAAAGAACAGCTTCTCTTCTAATCTCCTCCTCCTTCTCATAAGTTCTTCCATCAACAACAATCTTAGAAATTTTGTTAGCAGCCCTGTGTTTAGAAGCTAAAAGATGAAAGTATCTAGTATTTTTATCTCCAGCTTTTAGCCAAAGAACTCTAGACCTTTGTCTCCAGAATTCCTCTTCTCTAGTAATTATCTCATGGAGTTTTGAGAGAATCTCATTTTCCTTTTCCTTGGTATCAACCAAATAGCCTTCCTTCTGAATTTTGTTTTGGATTTCAGACAGCCTAAACTGAAGATCAGATTTGATTTGAAAGATATTGCCAAAAGACTCTTTTTTCCACTTTCTGAGATTTATTTTAACTTCCCTTAGTTTTTTGGTGATTCTAAACAAAGCAGTGCCTTTAATTTTGATATTCCACCATTTCCTAACTTCCTCTCAGAGGAGAGGATGGGAGAGCCACATCTTCTCAAAGTGAAAAGGGGTATTCCTCTTAATCTTTAAGGGGTCAGCAACGAAACTAATAGGGAAATGGTTAGAGCCAATCCTAGGGAGGGTTTTCAAAGAACAGCAATAATTTAAAAACTAGATATCAAAAACAAGGGTTCTGTCAAGTCTCACCTGGATCAAATCCGACAGAATTCTTCTATTCGACCAAGTGTAAGAGCTACCTTGCAAGTCCAGATTGATCAAGGCATGATTGTTGATGAAATCCAAGAGATCTTCTTTACTTTCTTCATTAATCTGAGACCCTCCAAACTTCTCACCCTGAAGGAGAGGAGAATTGAAGTCTCCCATGACAACCCAGGGGTCATTTTGAAAGATATTTTGAAAAGCAGCCAACTCTTTCCAAAAATCCTTTCAAGCTTTTTTATAGTTCGACGCATAAATATTAGACTGAATCTAGCTGAAATTGTCTCTAATATGAGTAAATCTAGTGGCAACATGGTTAGGGCGAGAAAAAAAAGGATCACCTCTTATGACCATACAGTTCCAAAAAGTCGCAACCCCACCAGAAGCCCCAACAGAATCACTACCCTGAATGGAGCAGTGCTGGAACAAAGTGATCTTTTCAACCTTTTCTCTTAACATTTTGGTTTCCTGAATGAGGAGAATATCAAGCTTCTGGTTCTGAGCAAAATTGTGTAAAATATCCTGCTTGTGGGGATTATTTAGTCCCCTTATATTCCAAGATAATAACTTCATGGGAATTTAGGCGAGAGAAGGAGTTCCGGGATGGTTTTTTGGAACCCATCCGCAATTTCTTGAAAGCTATGGTGCTCTCTTATCAGGTTTTTGGGTCTTCTTCCTTTGGCCACGGAGATTGCCCCACAGTCCGCTTTTGCTCTCGACCTTGTTGAAATCCCACAGGGGGTGATTTTGATTATGATCTTCAATTTTTTCTTTTTTTTCTTAGAAAGCACCTCTTCTCTATTATCCTCTTGACTGTCTGATTCTTTATTGGAATCCCATTCTTTATCAGAAAGGAATTTCTGCTCCCAAGGGAGGGTATCCATAAGTCCATTCCTGGAAGGCAGGGAGTTGCTTTTTTCAAGAATGCTTGCTTGGCTAGGGTCTGAGAAAGTGTCTTTAACAACATCAAAAGAAGCCAGATCTGAGCAATATTCAGCTCCTGGGATATTTTTCCCAACTGGAGACATAACCAAAGGAATGCCTACCTCAATAGAGAGACCTTGAGAAGAAATATTATCCAGCCCTGGCATCATAGGGTTCCAAAAAAGGGGGCTCTTCTCCGAAGTAAAAGAATCATCTGATTTACTAAGGGCTAAATTCCCTGCTTCCCATTCCACACTATCCTCTTTGACCTGAGAGTCAGCAATAAGTTCCAAAAACAAAACTTGGGGGATCTGGGTGGCAGAGCTTTCATTTCTAGCTTCTTCAGACATCTTGTGTTGAGATCCATCCATATTTCTTAGAGCCAAGGTACCAACAGTACAGTCCAAACCTTCTCCTTTATCCTGAAGGCCAACCTTAAACTCAGAGGCAAGAACTTTAGGGGCCATGACAGTGGGGCCAACATTACCAGCTTCACCCGAGAGGATGTTAGGGGAATCAGCAGCCTTTCCCACTATCTCCGTTACACATTTTTCCTCCTGCTTCTTTTTCAATACAGCTTTAGAGACCCTGTTGGGTTTATCCGTTTCTTTAACTACCTTCATGGGGCAATGCTTCACCCAATGACCAGATTTTCTATAGTTGAAGCATGCAAAAGGGATGGTCTCAAACTCAATAGCTTGCAACCAAGAGCCGCGTTTCGAAAGGATCTCAACAGAGGAGGGGAGATCAGCATCCTGAGAGACACCAACACAAATTCTGGCAAACACCAGTCTCCTTCTAACAGCAGTCATGGGATCAATTGATAAGAGCTCCCCAAAGGAGCTTGCAATCCCCTTGAACACATCCTCATTCCAATATTCCAGAGGGAGACCATGAAGCCTGGCCCAAACCGGAGCATTCTCAAAGATGGAATCCGATAGATCTAAGTTTGAGGACCATTTTTTAAGTGCAAGGGTGGATTTCCCAACAACCCATGGTCCTCCGCATCTAACAGCCTTAATATCATCCAAGTTCGAGAACTCAAAAGCAAAGAACCCTTTAGGGAGGGTTGCAACAGAAACACTACCATTTGTTCTCCATTTTTTTTTGACGAAATCCCTAACAATCTCAATATTTGGCCTTTGGCCCATGAATTTGCCAACCAGGGAGTTTTCCATTATTGCGATATTATGATCAATGATCTTGTCAGGAATAGAGATTGCAAATTTACCAGCTGAAGGGTTGGAGATATTACACACTGGGGGAAAGAAAGACTTACCATTGGGTTTAACCCCAAACAGTGAGGCCCACTTCTTACGTTGCCCACCGTTCGAGTCACCAGATCCAGCTGCATCCTTGAGGTTACCTTTTGGGCTGTCGCCGATAGGAATAACAGGGGGAGGGACTTGAATATTCTTCCCCCGTGGTCATCCGCACACTTTTTTTGGGAGTCCTCCCGCTCCGGCTCCTCCACGCTTTTCTTAGTGCACGAGGCAGGCCCGTGACCCACCTAGGCTTCTGCAGATCCATCTCCATCACCCTGCTCAATACCAGAAGATTCAAAAGTCCAGTTTTCCTGCCCAAAGCTCCGCTCCCGACCGCTCGCCATTTGTTTATTTTAGAATTAGATAATAATTATTTTATTTTATTTACTATCAAACTAAAAAGACTCTATATAAATAAATCATTTAATCATCAAATATTTAACAAATGTTTATTGTAATGAACAAACCCAACTTTAACTATACTAGTCAAAGTTGTATCTAGTATAAATCAAAGTTGGGATCTAGGTCAACACTAGCTAAAAATCTAAAAACGTAATTTAATCTTCCTCTAGATGGTATCTATGATTCATCTATTCGTTAGTCAATAAATATTACTAGATATAAATCTATAAAGTACTATTAATTAGAAAATTATAAACATGAAAAATAGTTTACAAGTGTCATTCAATTTTATTATTTTAAATGTCAATAATCTAATATTGATTCGAAAAATAGAAAATACAATTAACATTTTTAAACCAAACATACATATATAAACCAAAAAAACTTAAATAAATAAACTAAACAAATAAAATAAAAATAAACCAAACTTGTATTCAACTCATCCGTTCATAAAACGTAATGGCATGTTTTATTTATCTATACCTTCTAACTTATTTAAGGCTTTTTAATATAAGCGGATATGGTGACAGCTCTTTTCAAAAATTTGCAGCATGCTAGCTCTGGATATTAAACATGCCCAGCTGACACAGCTTTTGTTGAAACTTGGCAGCATGTAGGATCTATAATATGACCTCTACAGTTTGGACAACTTTTTAAAATACCCTTGTTATTGTTGTTGACGTCTCCCATCAGAATGCTATCATGCTCCACCGATGTTTTCACTGGTGACACAGCTTGTGTTGAAGCTTTGCAGCATTTGGGATCTCGAATATGACCTCTACAGTTTGAACAGCTTCCTAAAATACCCTTCTCATTCTTGTTAACGTCTCCCATCAGAATGCTATCATGCTCCACCGCTGTTTTCACTGGTTAAATTTTGAGCCAGAGGCGTTCAAACTGATGGAGCGTGTAAAAGAGTCCGTACATGGCGTTATTCTTTGACTACGTCTCCTTGTATATGTTGACGGCTTGCTTACAGTTGGGCGAGAGAGAGTAATTCAGTGGGAGTATTGTCTGCAGTGGTTTAAAGCGAATTAGTTACGATTTATTGGGGTTTACCAAATTCGTTTACCATGCTGGCATGGAAACATAGGTTTTATAGGTTGTGCCTTCTTTTATAAGGTTTTGTTTCTTTTATAGGTTTTGAAGCTGTGTCTCATCGAATGCCATGATTGTCGGATACGCACCAAATGCGTTTGAAAAAAGGATTGAGAAACTTCAACCAAATGCCATTCGCAGGTTTAAAGCCAGACTCCGCGATCTTTGCCAGCAACCTCACAGCCTGTGCGAAAATGGGAGCTTTGGACATCCATTATAGGATAAATGATGAAGGAATTTTGTCAGATGTTGTAGCTGCAACTGCCCTGAGAGATATGTATGCAAAACGTGGAAGCATAGACAAGGGACGTGATCTATTTGACAGAATGCCTCCAAAAATTACTTACAGAATGACATGATTGTAAGATATGCAAAAATGGGGAAGCATACACAAGACACCTAAACTGTTTGACAGGATGCCTCAAACGCGGTGTTCTCATGGAACGCCCTGATTGCACGATATTAACAAAATGGGTTTGTTGAAATGCTTGAGAAACTTCCGACCAAATGCAATTGACAGGTGTAGAACCAGACTCTAAAACCTTTGCTACCATCCTCCCAGTCTATGCCAAATGGGATCTTTGGAACAAGGTGTGGACATTCATCAAAGTATAAAGTGTAGAGGCATTTTTAGCCGATAGGCTTTTTTATGTGGGGGAACCCCACCAGAATTTCCAGCAGTCTGACGCCGGAAACCCCGGTGGTGCTGTCGGCTAATTACTATGCCTGGGGAGAAAACGTAGGAGGAATCTGTGGGCAGGAACCCCACGAATATTGGCTAAATATTTCATTTAATGAACAGATCCTGCGCTGCGTGTAAGCTACTCACAATCTTTTCCTCCGTCATTGTCAGATATATTATCCTCAATAACTCCTCCACAGTGTTTATTTTCAAGAGCGCCGACAACCATCGATGGTCAGTCTTGTACGATGCTGGAGGTTTTAAATATTACATATGTCTGGAATAACGTGCATATCTAATCTAGATTTTATAGAATTTATGACAGAATAACCAGTAAATTTCAATTTGAAAATTATCTATTTTGGGACATTCAATTTTACACGATACGAGACTAATGACCGTATGTAATTTTAAACGATTTGAAAACGGTAAGATGAATAGCAAGATTAGAATACTAATTTGCAAAATATATATTTTCTTATAGAATAATGAGTAGCTTTCAATCGAAAAATTAATTGGTACACCTTACTAGGTGTTTAATTGGTTTAATATTTTCCAATATTGAGACCGAAATTAATTTGAGAAAATGAGTTAAGTTTATGAGTGAAGACAACTGTGGTTGTTTTGCATGGTTGCAAATCATTAAAAAAATTTAAATTTTAATTGATAATTATATTAATAATAATAATGTAATATTCAATTGTTTGCCACTTAATCACATTATTTAAAATTAGTATTAGAATTAGAATTAGCATTAGGTTAGAGTTATTAATATCTAGCTATGCCCTCTGGGATTAGTAGGTAGAAAAAAAATATAATATATATATATATATATAAATATACAAAAATTATTAAAAATTATTTATCTTTAAAAAATTTGAAAAGATTTTTTATTATTTTTTAATTTAATTTTTTTAATCATTTTAAAATAAAAATCAATGAATATATGAATTCTAAACATTCATTAATGTAAAATATAAATATTAAAAATTACTTAATTTTTATTTTTTAACATATTTTTTATAAACAAATTCTAAATAAAAATTATACATTTTAAAAATATAATATTAATATTAAAAACTAAACTATATCAATTACCTAATAAAATAATTTAACATCTTTTTAATAAACAAATTCTAAATAAAAATTATACATTTTTAAATTATAATATTAATATTAAAAACTAAACTATATTGATTACCTACTAAAATAATAAAATTATAACTTTCCAAATTTCATACATTTAAATGTAAATAGTTATCTAAAGTATTACGAGTCTTGATAAGCACGAATCCATATATGACTAAAAAAAGGGGTAATTGAGTTTTTTAAAGGATTTTTAAATTTTTTGAGTTTTGTATTTATAAATATTAGCGATTGCACCTTGGTGTGCAATGGGTACGCTGAAGAGGTGTGGAATTGTCAATTAGGGATTTTTTTTAAATTTGTGTATTACATGAGTTCAATTGGTTGGCCATTCATAAAATGATATTGTTGTGCAACAAAGGTCTCTAAAAATGAGTGAAAGAAAATCTTTCAATCAAGAAGACAATGAAGGTATATGAAGAGGGAGGGGAAGAGATAGGGAGAGAGATGGATGGGTAGAGAGAGGGAGACATTTCTAGAGATGGAGGGGAAGAGAGGAATATAGAGTGAGAGAGGAAGAGAGACAAATAGATAGAGGTAGAGATGAATATAGAATGAGAGAGGACAAGAGAGACAAATAGATTAGATATAGAGGGAGATAGAGGGAGAAATAAAGATAGAGAGATAGGGAGATAAAGGGGAGAGATGGAGAGGAATGAATAGAAAGGAAGAGGTAATGAGATAAAGAAGAAGAGGAAGAGGGAGAGATAGAGATATAGAGAGAGTTATGGCAAGATAGAGTGATATAAAGATAGAGATATAAGGAGATATAGAGAGAGGGGGAGAGGGAGAGAGAAAAAAGAAAAAAATAGAGAGAAAAATAGAGAGAAGTAGAGAAAGGAAAATAGAGATGGAGAGGGAGATAGAAATAGGGGGAGATAGAGAGAGGGAGAGGGAGAGATAGATAAATGGGAAGAGAAAGAAACAAATATAGAGATAAGATAAAGGGAGAGAGAGGTTGAGATATAAAGATGGATAGGGGGATAGGGAGGGAGCAAGAGAAGGAGAGATGGGAGAGAGGTAGAGGGAGGGAGAGAGAGGTGGGGAAGAGGGAGATATATGTAGAGAGGGAGATAGAAGAAGAGGGGGACAAAGGGAGAGGGAGGGAGAGATATAGATAAAGGGTGATATAGAGAGATAGAGAGGGATAGGAAAAGAGATAAAGAAATAGGGAGATATACATAGGCAAGGATATGGATAGAAACAGACAGAGAGATGAGTGAGAAGGAGATCAAGTGAGAGATAAAGATAAAGATACAAAGTAGAAGAGATGGAGGGAGAGATGGAATGAATAAGATAGAGAGAGAAGGGGGAGAGGGAAAGGGATATAGATAAAGAGAGATATAGAGAGATGAGTGAGAGAGAGAGAAGTAGACATAATGAGATATAGATAGAGAGGGGGGGAGATAGGGAGATAGAGATAGAGGGGGAAAGAGTGAGAGAGAAAGAAGGTGATAGAGATAAGTAATAGAAAGAGGTATACATAGGTAAAAAGATAAAGAGATAGAGATATAGGTAGAGAATGAGAAAGAGGGAGTGTGTACAGCCTATCGGCGTAACCATTGCACCTCTTTGGTGCAAGTGCTAGTGTATAGGTAGTTGCAACTACTTGGTAGACATGTATGAAAAATGTAGTAACTCATCTTAGAACCACTCTTCTCGTACCATTCTCATGTTGAAGTTAAATTAATGAAATTACAAATATAAACAAGTATTATCTATTGATACACTACAAAACATTAACTTTTGAACTTTAACTTTCTTACTACTTGCATCAATAGAGTAGTTGTAAGATCAATTCATTATCAATCTCACAATTAAACCTAAAATTTTATCCTTAATGGTCCATTAAGCCTTTAGTTATAAACCATGCTTTGATTCCATATAGAACAGTCCAATAGGCTTGGCAAAAATTAGACTATTTATTTAATTGAACTTCTTCAAAAAAATTCCACATTATATAAAGGAATGTAGTCTTACGACATCAATAAACCCCTATTAAAATTCATTCAAAAATTCTCTTTGATCAACATACTTGGCTTCTTAGGTTTGATAACAATATTGATATTAGGCATTCATGTTTAGGTCTAAAAAAGTTCTTATTTTATTTTAACATAGGGTGACATCTAAGAGATGGGTCTTATGACAAGACAACTAGTTTGGTTTGAACCATCAAATTTTAATATAATTGGTATGGGAACATGTGGCCAACTCCAATTGGTACATTCTCACATTCATTAAATCATAATCACATTTGACATACTTTAATTATGCTTATGTGTGTGAAAGTGTTCTATACAACTTGGTTTAATTAGGTGTCTAGGTCCAAAAATTTAATGGCCTTAGATGTGTGGGCTCAATGCATGCAAGAATCCTATAAAAAATTACACACACATGACATGCACCCAATTGTTAGGTTTCTTGACTCTCAACATCTTAGGCACAAGCATATTATCATTCCTAATTTATTTGGGAGCTTTTTTTTGCAACTTAAATGATTTATCTCTAGAGTTCCACATACCTAAGTCACCTACTAACTTTGAAAAATTTGTGCACTCGAGTTTGAACTTACTAACAATTATCTTCCAACCCTCATTTATCTATGAACACATGTGTGAATATTCGCTCTAGTAGATCAAAGGATACAAATTCGATTGGGGGCATCAATAGTTAGAAAATCCACTAGTACTTGCCACAAATGTGGGAACTTCATTAATTTTGACATGGTTAGGATTTTTATTCCAAAAGTATTAGGCAATTATGAATAATATCATACCATGCACATGAGAATCGTTGAAAAGTTTAACTTGTTGGAGCGCTCAATTTCAATCTTGGTATTAGTTAAATTTTTTCATAAATATGTGTATTTATAAATTTGATTTTACTCAAGATCTCGGGTTGGAATTTGAGAATTCTTTATTTCTCAAAATCCTAGTGGATGTGAGGCTCCCTGTAATTTTAACTAGTATAATTTTCATTCTAGTTTTTTACGAGGGTAACATTTAGATTTCCACTAAGTTGGCTAAAAGTTTTTTTACAAGGGTAACATTTAGTTGGTTGTGCCTTTCGGGTTGTCTCGTCTGGTGGTTGTTTCTTGTCTTGTTGGACTTATTGTTGAATCTTTCTATATGTAAAAGGGATCAGGCCCATTTCAAAATCCATGCTTACCTAATAAAAAACATTTATATTTCCATTTAGATGATAGGCATCACCACATAATTAAATTTGGTCAATCAGTGACTTAGATCTCACTTGATAGAGTAATGAATAGAGTTTTATCTTGACTTAGGACTCTTTCCAAGGCTTCTTTTGTCTTGGGGACATGTTTCCATTAGAGATTTTACTCTAAGACATCCATAATCAGTAATTTTCTTAAGGAATTCATGGTTAGGAGTTATTAAGACTTAGAAAGTAAATTAGGCTTCAATATTACAAAGGAAGCTAGTCTCAAATGATAGATTTGATAGAGAAATTATCGTGAAGGGACTCTAAAAGTTATCATAACTAATTCAAGATTGAAAACCTCACATACTTAAATGATTTAGACTTTAGATCATTGAATCTTGCAACTTAGAGCCATAATATAGTGGTTTCAAAGACTATATTAGAATTTGCCTCAAAGAGTTTTGTTATTATTTCCTTTGATGATTTATCCATGGGGTTTACATTATTATCTCTTAATAAATTTTAACCTTTGTAGTGATGGTGGTGGATGGAGATAGATTAACACACATAAACTTAGAAAATGCAATCCAACAAAAAAATAATTATTTGAATCCCAATGTGTTGTTGCACCAGATGTATTCCATTTCTTCATTCAAACTGATTACATACATACCTCTTTTGTTGAAAATGAAGATGAAATTTTAGCTTAAAACATGTAAAACTATTATATTGTAGATTTAGTTAAGTGTTCTTTGTCACAATTCTTTGTGTGTGACTAATCTGTTTAGATTAATTTTACCAATTGTAAAAAGAGACAGAAGATTGTAGAAGAATGAGACAAGAAGATACAAGTGACATAGCATATACATGGAGAAACCCTTTTGCGAAAAAAATACACAAGAATCAATAGTGCTTCTATTATTTAACCTTAGAAAAAGATTACAATAATAATGTATCAATCCTTGATTAATATGCTTCCTTGCCTTCAACAATCCTTCTTCACAACCTACAAAAAACTCTCACACACTTTCTGCAACACAAGCTATCCATGCATTCCATGTGACCAAGCATGAATCCACACATCCCATGCCATGATTCGAACCCTCACACATGCACAAGCTCAAACTACTAACCTGCAACCAAGATTACAAACTCTGATCCAGTTGCTGCAATAAATACACAATTAATGAGCATTCTAAACTCCTAAGAGTTTTACAAAACAAGAGCATAAATCTCCTCACAAAAACCATGCCTAGATTGTGCAAGTAGAGTTACAGACTGTAACATGAAGTCAAAACCAAACTCTCCTCAATTTAGTTGCCCCAAACTGAATTCTTAACTGATTATTGGTCAAGAAAATATCTTGCAAGCATCACCTTGAATTTGGCACCCAAGAATGGGCCCACTTAACTGAGCCTTGTAAATAATTCTACTGCAAAAGGTGTTAACTCAAAGATGCCAACTTTGGCACCCAAGGTGGGTCCAAGTCAATCTTAGTTAACTAAAACATATCTCTCCCCCAACTCATGCAAACATTATGCATGATTGATCATCCCCACTTAATAGAATGTATCCACCTGTTATCTATCATGCAACTGAATTCATTAGTCATACAACTCAAGTCAACTAAAGTCAACTAGCATTCAACTAAAGTCAACTAGCATTTAACTAAAACTAACTACATGCAACAGAAGATAGCTAAACAATAACTGAACTAAACTAAACTAAACATGAAAAAGTAAGGCGTACCATATAAATATATTCTAAATATTTAAACATATGGTTAAATTTTTTAGCTAGAGGCGTTCAAACTAATGGAGTGGATAAAAGAGTCCGCACATGGCATTATTCTTTGGCTATGTCTCCTTTATGTTGATAGCTTGCTTACAGTTCAGCGAGAGAAGAGTAATTCAGTGGGAGTATTGTCTACAGTGGTTTAAAGCAAATTGGTTACGATTTATTCAGGTTTACCAAATTCGTTTACCATGTTACCATTAAAACATAGGATTTGTAGGTTGTGCCTTCTTTTATAAGGTTCATATTGGTTTTAATCACCTATAACCATATTTTATTTATCCATGGTTTATGGTTTTCCAGACTTCATAATATATGTCATGTTTTAATTTATTTGATGAATAATGAACTTGATTTGTGTCATTGTACAATTTTGTTTATCATGTTGACATCTAAACCCAGTTTTCATTCACTTGATGTTGTGAATGCAGAGTCTTATTACATGTAAATATATTTTCCGGTTCTTGAGATGTAGGCTATAAGACTATATATTTAATATGTCATGTTTTAATTGATGTGATGAACCACCAGCTTGACTCGTACTCTTATACAAATTGCAACACCAACCTTTCAACAGGGGTTGCTTTAGATAATGTAAACATTATGATCCAATATGGTTTTCATTAACTTTATATGTTGTACCTTCTTTTATAAGGTGTATTTTAGTTTTAGTCACCTAGAATCACATTTTATTGCACTTTCTAGCTTTATTATCTATGGATGTAAATATAGTTGATGGTTTTTGAGTTGTAGGCTAGAAGCCTTCATAATATTATGTCATGTTCTGATTCACATGATGGATAATGGGTTTGACTTGTTCCATAATACAAATTGTAGCACCAGCATTTCAACATGTTTTACACAACACATATATTCGGTTATTCAATACTTCAAGTCCTTATACATCAACTAGAAAAATAAATCCTATAGATTATATGATAGTTATACACATTAGTGTATTTTAGCAAAGTGCTTAATCAAGGGGTTTACCTAAGAAAACACGACCCTTGCAATCCAAAAATCTCTCTAAACTATTAGTCAATAATACATTTATTTATGTATTTGTCACACAAATCAATCCCACGTGTTATAAGAATTTTTTCACTTCACAATATCTTAGTAATGTATAATTTATGGGGTTTATCTCAGCAAACATAACCCATGTGATCTAGCGATCTCAGTAAGGAACTATTCAATATTACAAGCTCTTACACATCAATCAACCAAAACAATTTTATAACCTACAATAGTTCAATGCACCAAATAATTTTTTGCAAAGGATAAGGTCAACATCATGGAGCTCAAGTTTAACTTGCAAACAATACTTTAATAGCTATAACTTTTATATCTTAAGTAGTACACTAAGAATACGTTTTTCTATATTGCAATATCAAGATTATATGGCCCATCAATACTTATTCTTCATCATTTTTTCGAAAGCTAGGTGTGATATCCTCTTCATTTAATTTCAAAATAGCATTTTTTATTATCATTCCCAACTAATAATATATTTTCTATCTTGGCAATCCAAGCTAAAATGTTGGCTCTAGTATAACCTTTGTTATTTCACATGGAATACATTATAGAAATTATTATTATCAGGTAAAAATCAAACCAAAATTTTGTAACAAATTTTTTTAGTAGAGAATTGAAGACATTTGAGGTTATATTTGTAGATGTATTTAATTAAAAATGTCAATTCATCACCCTAATCTATTATGTGCTAATGTTTTTCAAGAACTAGTTAGGGGTTGATTCTAGGACTAGCCATTTTCAAATTGGGTGTTCTACCATTGAGTAACTATTTCACTTAGAAATTGATTCATCTATGGTATGGTTATGGCTTATTTTTCAACACCCCCTTGAGCCACATTATGGGTGCTCATGACTTCTAGCTTGCTTGACATTGGTGACCTATCTCTACTACCATGATAAAAATTTCATGGAACTAGGACTTTAACATAGAACCAAACCCTTAAGGTATTTTACTAGTAAATTATTGGCACACTTGGTCATTGGTCCATTTATGGTTTATCTGCGACTCATCTTCTACCATTTTAATTTCTACTTACAAGTGAATTTTCCTTTGGTTTTACTCTTTGTAAGCATTTGGGATTTCCAAAATTGTCTAATAGTAGAGATATGGTGGGGACAAGCTCCATGTCTCTTCAAAAGATAGTACTAAGTTTGGGAGCGTTATTGGAACTTGTGAAATTAATCAAATATACACTCATATGAATAATTATTTGTTACAATAGGTGAAATATAGATCTAATATTTAATATGTGTTGACTACAAGTGTAATTTAATTATTTTACTTTTGGCACCTACAATTAAATATTAACCTTGGAAATATGGTATACAGTTTAATTTTATAGCATAAAGATAATACATAAACCTAAAAGAAGACAATATATAAAAGATATATACTATATAAATGTATTTTAAAATTTATATTTTCTATTTTTTCAATATTATAACACTTATGTATACATTAATATTATATATTATTATCCTATCCTAACATCACACAAAAGTTAATGATTACAAAAATAAAAATAAATTTGAAAGGAAATAAAAAAGAGCAATGGAAAGTACTAATAAAGAGCAATTGTTTGAAGGAAAGAGATTACCAAATAAATTGAAGTAGCCAAACCAAACACCACCAAAGCAAGAGAGACACAAGAATTTGTTAAGGGGAAAAAACAAGAAAAAACCCCAATATTATGAATGGAGGCAAAATGCCTAAAGAATA
Source organism: Sequoia sempervirens (assembly GCA_007258455.2). NCBI lineage: Eukaryota > Viridiplantae > Streptophyta > Pinopsida > Cupressales > Cupressaceae > Sequoia > Sequoia sempervirens. The sequence goes on along the minus strand of VDFB02075321.1, from coordinate 61,195,511 downwards.
ATACAAAGAGAGAGAGCTTCAGCCTTAGCTTGCTTGCATGAGTCTTGAAGAATGAGATGAGAGGCACCTCAATAAGTAGAGGTGAGAAGAAGGAGTTAGAATGTAACTCCCAACTCAATGAATGCCACCATTCATCTATGTGTGTGTAAAGTGTCACCTCTTAAGGAGGTGGTTACAAATATTCCTTAATAAAGGAATTAAAAATAAGTCATCCTCACACATGTGTGAGATGACAAAAAGACAAAAGACTTGTAGGGATTCCTTTGGAATATTCCTACAAGTTAATAAAAAAATTACAATTAAAGAATAACCTTTACCAAGTAAAGATTAATCTTCTAACATCCCCCCTTAAGCTTTACTTGGGGAAGTTACATCAAACCCTTTAATGGGTTGTAATCCAAGATTTTTACAATGGAAGAGAAATTTATCTTTACAAAGAGCTTTGGTGAGAATATCTGCAACTTGATCTTCACCTTTACAATACAAAAGAGAAATTTTCTTGTCTTCAATTTGCTCTCTAATGAGATGATGTTGAAGAGAAATGTGCTTGGTCCTTGCATGAAAAATTGGATTCTTTGCCAAAGCAATAGCACTTTGATTATCACAATATAAAGGAGTAGGATCCTTTAAGGTAGACCCAAGTCTTTAAGTAATCTTCTTAACCATAATGCTTCTTTAGATGCATTTGTACAACCTTTATATTCAGCTTCTGTAGAAAAAATAGAAGTAGATTGTTGTTTCTTACTATTCGATGAGATTGCACCTGATCCAACAAAGAAACAATAACCACAAGTGGATCTCCCATCATTGGGACCACCTCCTAAATCTAAATCAGTATAACCTTTTATAGAAAAATCACAATTTGAATCGTAAAAGAGACCAAGATTAAGAGTGCCTTTAACATATCTTAAAATTCTTTTTGCAACTTTAAAATGAGTTTTTGTGGTTTAGACATAAATCTAGAAACCAATCCAACACTTTAGGTGTTTTCCAATTTTGCATAAAAATAATAATGTAATAGGCCCAAATCACTCATTTGAAATTGTTGATTGAGTTGAGACTTAACATCACTAAGCAAAATGTTAGAACTAGAAGTGACAATTAAATCATCAACATATAAAATAATAATCACAATATCATTTCACTATGCTTAATATATAAATTTGGATCATTTTTACTTTTAATGAAACCATGAGATAGAAAGAAAGGATAACCCAAATTATAAAATGTCAATATATCTAGACATAGCAATAATAGTTCTAGGTTTCCTCTCACTACACCATTTGTTGTAATGTAAAGGGAAATTGTGTCAAGATTAATAATAAAGGACTTTGAAAATTAGTCCTAAAGATGGTTTTTAAAAAAACCCATAGTTCCTTAGTAAAAAAAAATCAATATCAATAGTCCTAATAATGGTATAAAAACCATATTGCCTTCAAAAAAAAAAATAATGAAACATAAAAGTTTCAAGAACTTGATCCCCATCAATTAAGAAAATAGATCTAAGTTCAACATAAATAAGTAAGTGCATACCATCAAAGTGGATGGAAATATTTTCCATGGGTCCCAAAAAAAAACTCCAATGAGACTTGATAAAATATATGATTCATTATAGATAGGGCTCCCTATGCAACATTACTGCAAATGTGACTAGCACAAAAATTATATGTAAAGGCTCCATTGAGACTTGATAAAGTGATTAACTTGCAAAACATATATAGATGGAATAAATCCATCAAGAAGGCAAATACTCCAATGAGCTTTTAATTTTCAAAAATATATAGATGAAATAAATCCATCAAAAAGACAAATTGACCAATAAGGCCCAATATCAAATTAATGAGACACAATAAAATATCAAATTCCCTTTTTCAAAACAACATAATTGTAGTTGAGAAGGAAACACTAGATTTGTTTTAAATATTGTAATAGATCAAGACTTAGGTAGAGAGAATGATAATTTCTCAAGCCACAAATCAATCCACCTTAAGTTATAAATAATAATAATAATAATATTTAAAAAAAATTGTGATGGAATAATGGGAAATGCATGCTATGAAGAGAATAATTATTAAGTATAAATAAGTCATTTAAGATGATATTCATGCATTCATGACTACATGAATATCCCCTTTTCATATTCCAAATATAATTGAGTAAAAACAAGTACACTATTATTGGGTTGATCAAGTCCAATAATAAAATACTTGTGAAGTTATTTAAAAAATAAACTATTTATGTGAAGTAACATGTTGAGATGCACTTGAATCATTAACCCATTCAAAAGGTTTAGAAACATTAAAACTACATGTAAAAGCACGTCTAGATTGATTACCATTGTTATGAAACTGTTGATTATTTTGATTCATATGTTTTTTCTCATTTTTCTTTTTAAAACAAGTATTTTGCCAATGACCATCCTTATTGCAATAAGTGCAATGTGGTCTCTTAGAAGAGTTAAACTCTCTAGGATCATTGCCATTATTATAATGAGGTTTAAAATTTTGCTTATGATTAGATAAGAAAGCATGTTCATTAGACTTAAGAGTACCAAACTGAATTAACTTAGCCTCTTCTTGTCTTAATAAATCACGAAAAATATCATAAGTTAATTGAGTAGCTAAAGAAGGAATAGCTAATTGAGCATGAATATTAGTAATGAATTGCTGAAATTGTCTAGGAAGACACTTTTTAAGAATAAGATGAATTAATCTAAGATTATCTAATTTAACTCCTAAACCATCCAATTGACTATTTAAAGCATCAAATTTCAATAAAAATTCATCCATAGATTTAAAATCAGAATACCTCAAATCTTCAAGTTGATCTTGAATTTGAATTTTTCTTGATTCATTTGTACTATCATAAATTGTTTTGAGTTTGTCCCATGCTTCATAGGCAGTTGTACATGTCCCAATGTGAACATAAAGTTCAGGGTGACATGGAGATACCTATGAGGCCAAGGGCTTCTTCATTTTTGAGATTCCATTTTTCGATTTCATCTTTGGATGCAGATGAACCTGGTTTAGATTTAGGATCTGTAGCTACATCTAAAAGATGTTTAAACCGAAAAATAAAGCATATATGAGTTTTCCAAGAATGATAGTTAGAAGAATTTAATTTAATTTCAGGAATTAAAGTTGACATGATTGCCAAAAATAAAAAATCACAACTTTATGAGAAAAATAATAAGTATTGTAAATATTTGCTTACAAAAAAAAATACCACTTTTGATTAAAAACAATCTCCTTTTAGTTAGAGAAAAAATAAATATCTTATATTTGTAAAATAATCAATCTAAAAAGATATATAATTAAATAATATCAATATAAATTGGATTTTAAAAAAAAATTAATTGATTTAAATATAAAATTAAATTAAGAATATAAATTATGAAAAATTACTAAAGTTATATAATATTAATTTAAAACTAATAAATAAAACTACATTAAAGTTTTAAAGTTATAAACTAATAAATATGAAATGAAAGATTTAAAAGATTAAACTTTTTTTAAAACCTTAAAAATAGGAAGATTCTTTAAAAAGAGGAAAAACACATTTTTCATAAAAAGAAACTTTTACCTCCTACGTGGGAGGGAAAGATTTTTCATTTAAAATGAAATCTTTTTTAAAACAAAAGAGATTTTACCTCTTTTCCCTCTGCTTTTTTGAAAGGAAATAGAAAAGAGGCAAGTAAGAGGTGAAGTGTGAGGAGAAGCAACAGCAAGGGTTTTGAGAGACGAAGCAGCAGGCCAGAGGGGATATTTAGCAGCTTTTTCGAAGCAGCAGGCCAGAGGGGATATTTAGCAGCTTTTTCAAGGGCCAAGATTACAACAAAAAGCCATGGTTCGAGCAACAGAGGGGCAAGGGCTGCAAAAGTTTTTTTATTTGAATTTATTATTTACTGTATGAATAAAAATTTGGGTTTTAGATATTTATTTATTATTTAAAAAAAAACTTCTGTAAGAACGTGTCAAGTTTGAAAAAGAAAGATTTATTTGATTTATTTGAAAAGATTTCTAAACTAGGGTTAGAGCTTAAAAAAAAATTGATTTTTTTACAGAAATTCGAACATGCAAAGATGCAAATATGTAGAATATAGAGATTTTTTTTTTTAGAGATTTGCAAAAAGCAGATTAGTCTTTTTTTAAAAAAATAAAATAAAATTGGAACTAGGGTTAGATCCGTAAAAAAAAAAAATTATTTACAGAAATTGATTTTTTTTACAGAAATTTGAACATGCAAATTATGACATACAGAAATAAAAAAAATTTAAAAAAGACTGAACTATAATCCTTTATTTGAGGGTTTCTAAAAATCTGCAAAAAAATAAACATGCATGCAAATTATAATGGATTTTTTTTACAGATCTAATATACAGATTTGCAAAAAAAATAGATTAGCTTTTTTCTAAAAAGAATTTCTGAACTAGAGTTACAGCCCCTAAAAAAATTGATTTTTTACAAAAATTTTAATATGCAAAAAATGGATTTTTAAATTTTTCTGCAAAAATAAATAAATAAATCATGCATGCAAAATATATTGCACAAAATTGAAATTTGAAAAACTTAGAAATATTTAGATAAGAAATCCTGCACAATGGTTAGAAAAATATATCAAACAAAAAACAAGATTAGACTTTTGGCTCTTCTCTTTTTCTCTTTGAGTGCCTCCAATGGTGTGTTGAAAAATCTGGTAAACCTTCAACAATGTAGCTCACAAAATATTAGTAATACCAAGCTCTGATACCATGAAAGGAAATAAAAAAGAGCAATGGAAAGTACTAATAAAGAGCAATTGTTTGAAGGAAAGAGATTACCAAATAAATTGAAGTAGCCAAACCAAACACCACCAAAGCAAGAGAGACACAAGAATTTGTTAAGGGGAAAAAACAAGAAAAAACCCCAATATTATGAATGGAGGCAAAATGCCTAAAGAATAATACAAAGAGAGAGAGCTTCAGCCTTAGCTTGCTTGCATGAGTCTTGAAGAATGAGATGAGAGGCACCTCAATAAGTAGAGGTGAGAAGAAGGAGTTAGAATGTAACTCCCAACTCAATGAATGCCACCATTCATCTATGTGTGTGCAAAGTGTCACCTCTTAAGGAGGTGGTTACAAATATTCCTTAATAAAGGAATTAAAAAAAAGTCATCCTCACACATGTGTGAGATGACAAAAAGACAAAAGACTTGTAGGGATTCCTTTGGAATATTCCTACAAGTTAATAAAAACTACAATTAAAGAATAACCTTTACCAAGTAAAGATTAATCTTCTAACAAAATTTTATATATCTTCATATATATTCATTCCTTATTAGTTTAGATACATTATGTTTTAAAATTGATTGCATGCTTTATTTTCTTACATGTTAATTTTATGCAATTATATTTTAAGATTAATTGCATAAATTACATGTTTACATGTATGCATATTTAAATATATGCTAAAATTTGAGATAAAATAATTAGCTATTTCCTAATTCATTATAGTCCAATTCATCGTTCTAAAATTTAAAGATAGCTAAACTTATTTCATATGGGGTAATTGATTTTAAGACTAAACTCTAAAACACATTCTTCAACATTATTATTAAAACTAAATATAAGGAAATTAATTTACACACATAATTTAATTAATTTAAGTTACTTAAGAACAAGTTCACTTTTCCTTCCTATACTACTTTGTAGTAAAATAATTTAAGATAATATCTAACACGTGCTTTGTTATCACTATAACTAAATTTCTTATTTTCTCTCTTTAATTTAATAAAATAAATATTTAATTTACCATTTTGATATATTATAAATTAATTAATTTATACATAAATTATAAACATTATTTGATTAATCTAAATTAGTTGAGGGAAATGTTAATTTTTCTTTCCAGTACCACTTCCATGTAAATAATTTTAAACATCTTCCTACTTCACTTTTGTATAAGAAATATTGACATAGATTTTGGGGCTAGTTTCTTTGCAAATTGTGATTTAGTGGTGGAATTGGAGATGAATATCACTTTTCCTTCTATTAGCATCCTTGCTCTTTCCATAGAATTTATAGGTGTTACATGGACTTTCCTATTGGTAATTGTTATAGATTTTCCCACTAAACTCTGTGGTAATTGCTACTATAGGTATCCTTTAGTATCTCCTTGTGAGTGTTTAGAATTAGGCTCCTCGATTCATACATAGTAAACCATTTTCTTGTGCTCAATCCTCCCATTTTCTTATATTTGGATAAGATGTGATTAGCAATAAAAAATATTATTATAATAATGGATTGATCTACATGTTTAACCATTTTTTTCCTTGTCTTATTTGAACAATTGGTTATGAATTAATAGCTACTGCTTATGGTTAAACATATTGACCTATATCCTTGTTCTAGGGAAATTTTTTGTTACAATATTCCAATCAACTACAAATAGGGAGGTAGTTTTGGATGGTGGTTTTTGGATGTAGGGTCAGCATTGCTTATTTCTCAAGCCCTAGTTCTCTTAATTCAACCCTCTCATAGAACACATTAATGTTCTTCCCATTTTAATTAGAATTCCTAATCTCCCTCTTGCATTTTAGAGTGACCCTTAATTTGAATCTATTAGTAAAAGTATTGGTCAATTCCTAAATATGGACTCTACTACCTCAAATTTTAGTCTTACTACCTATTCCCAAATATTAGTCAATATAAAAAAATTTGAAGGCTCTTCCTAAAAATATCATTTTAAGAATTGAAGACAAACCTTGGAATCAATTCAACGATTATGAGGATCTTCCCTTTTTATATGAATGATACTTTGCTAGATTGGACAAATAGATTTAGATTTCACCCACTCTTGTCACTTAGTGGTGGACTCAAATACTTTTTGGTAAAAGTTCATTCTTGAAAGCTTGATTATTAGTGATTTTTGAACTTTAGGATGTTGTTTCAACTCAAGTGGACCCTAAAGTTACCATGGTGATAAATATTTGTGCATAGGCTCTTTCTATGTTTGTTCAAGTTTATATGATCCTACTATGATACCTTAAAATTTATTTTAGTTCTAAACTTCTTGTTGAATGGACAAGATAACTGAGAGGGGGGGTGAATTAGTTGTATCAAATTAAAAACTCAAAACCATCAATGATAATCAAATCCATGTGCATTCATTAAACCTTTAATCTATTGTAATGTATAAACATGAAAAGAAGATAATAGAAAATCAAACTACCAACACCATACACAAGAGAACACTAGATTTACGTGGAAAAGCATAGGAGGGAAAAACCACAGTGAGTATTAGCTCACAATATAAGTAATATCAAAACCATTACAAAGAGGATCACTACCAAAATAGGCCACACTGTCTAGAAAGCATCACAACCCAGGATCACTGTCAAAATAGAAAGAAGAAAGAAGATAAGATGTTACATAGAGAACACAATCTCAATGCAATAGATAATCCACCACAATAGCTCTAATAACGCTCGTACTCTTCAAGAGATCAAGATACCTCCAACTCACTGCATTTGGCAATCTTGAATTACAACTCACACTGTATTTCACACTACTTCACTTAATTTTGCATCACAACACTCAATTCTATTCCACACACCATCTCACCTTGCATTTATACCATCCACAACTTGAGAAACATTTTCAAGTTAACTACACACACCTTACACTTTACAAATTCAAAAATAGGTCTGCATTAAGAATTCCCATAGTGGATAGGAATGAAAGTGGACCAATACAAAACTTAATTGGGACCCAAATAAACTCTTACACGCCACACTGTACCTTCATTAATACTTAAACATCTAAGAATGTAGTGTAAACACTAGGTCGACCATTACCCATGCAAACAACATTAATCTTTGAAGTAGACACTTCCTCAAATCCAAGGATGACTTCTGAACCACACACCATGCCTCATCTTGATCAAGAATATTCCTCTAACATCTTGAAATCCATCAAAATCCTTCACAACAACTTCACACATTTAGAATGTACACACCCAATACACTCAACCTACACTTCCAACCACTGCAACTCTAAAATCCATCTTTTTGAGCACCAAACCCCGAATCCTATTGACAAAGGAAAGAGATCGACACCATCAAAATACCTTCAGAATTGCAAGACCTAAAGAAAAAATATTGATAAACATGGAGCAAGAACATTTCTCCCAAACACCTCTGTAAACAACACTACAAAACTAGTTCTCACATTGGTGAACATAACTTATTTTGCACATCAATCCAAAAGCCCAAATTTTGGATATAGAAACTCTGAACACCTCTAACTAACACATATAAAACACTCAAGCAGGTCTTCAACCCAGAAGAAATTCAAAGAAAAACTAGAAGACCTCTACAATGCCCTGTTTCCTCTTTTTATCAAATTTCTAAATATCCCCAACATCTTTAACAATACCACAACCATAACTAGAAGAATGCAACAAACCAAAGCAACAACCTCTCTCAACAACTACACAACTTACACCAATGACAACATAAGCTTGTTGACATCAATGACAACAACTTCATACTTGCAACAATCTCTCCCTTTGTCATTGATGACAACATAAGATGTGAAAAACCATCAAAGACAACATACACAATATTCCTTACATGATTCTCTCTATCTCTCCCCCTTTGACATCAATGGAAAAGGATAAAAAAAATTGTATTGTTCTCCCCCTTTGACATAGAACCAAGGGGTCAGTGTAGGATCATGGGGGTTCAAACTAGGCCATTAAGTGTCGATGAAAATTCAAAACAATAGAGTTAAGCAACTTGACATAGAAATTTGAATAAGTTATTAATATAATTTGAAAAATATGTAAGAACAAAATTTGTAGCAAATTGAATGTAGTTTCTAAGATACTATTCCTTTTTTTTGAAAAAAAAATCTATTTGGTGAAAATTTGAAATTTCAATGTCGTACTGAATTTTCAAGAAAAATAAAAAGCAGGTGTATGTCTAACCAACCTAAGTACTAAATTTTCATAGTGTTTGGATTACCCCAAATATGCACTTTGCATGAAATCCCTTAGTTTTTATTTTTGTTGTAGAGGTACAAAAAGTTATAATATTCAATACCTTTAGCCTTTATATCTTTCATCCTTGGCCAAGAATTGCAATTTCATAAGATTTCCCTACAACTATGTAATCATTGTTTGCATACTATGTTATTTTATTGCTCCAATACAATTTATTATAAGGACATTTGATATAAGGAATGAAATAATTTTTAAGTTTTTAGATGAAAAAATATCGGTACAATAGATATAAGGAATGAAAAAAAAATTCAATTTTTTAGATGGAAAAATATTGGATATATATATATATATATATTTACATCTGCAATCTTAACATTTTATTGTTCGAATACAACAAATTGTAAAACACCTTTAATACGAGGAATGAATTTTTTTTCAAACTTTTATATGGAAAAAACTTGGTTATATATATATATATTGATTTACATCTACAATATTCACGTCTTGTTCATCTTGATAGATCATCAGTGAGTGGGATCTAAAAAATATTATCAACAGTTTTTTCCAAATGCTATTTTCTTATATCTCAAGCATTGTTAAACAATTATGTTCTTAGCTTTGAGTTTCTTTAAGTTAAAACTTCAATATGTTTTAAGTGTTTCAACTTCTTGTGCCTTATTAGGGGAAGAAAGTATTAAGATGTTAACACTTCTTGGACTTTATATTATTCCTTAAAAACAATGTTTGACAAGGAAACATTATAATCAAGTGCAAGAAAGTATTATATTTTATTTATCCCAAAATGTAAAGAAACATTCACAATCTTATGAATATGGAATTAATCATGTCAAAATTAGAAAGAAGAATTTCTATTAGATTTTTCCTTTCTAAAAAATACCTTTCAATTCAAAATCATTCATATTAATTAATATGAAATGGTTGTCAACATTTTTTTTACTCTTGCTTTTGCTCTATGAAATATTAATATTTATTATTTTCTTACTACTTGTAATTTAGATCGTTTTTAGTATGTAGAGAGCTCTACAAGTGTACCAACAACCATTTTCCACCATATAATATAGGAGGTTGCACTAGATGATAATATTTATATTTTAAAATTATTAAACTAAAAATTACCCAATCAAATTACAAAGGTTATGTACATTAAAAATATTTTGTAATTATTTTGTTTCATTTTAGAATTAGTTAATAATTATTTTATTTTATTTACTATCAAACTTAAAAGACTCTATATAAATAAATCATTTAATCATCAAATATTTAACAAATATTTATTGTAATGAACAAACCCAACTTTAACTATACTAGTCAAAGTTGTATCTAGTATAAATCAAAGTTGGGATCTAGGTCAACACTAGCTAAAAATCTAAAAGCGTAATTTAATCTTCCTTTAGATGGTATCTATGATTCATCTATTGATTAGTCAATAAATATTACTAGATATAAATCTCTAAAGTACTATTAATTAGAAAATTATAAACATGAAAAATAGTTTACAAATGTCATTCAATTTTATTATTTTAAATGTCAGTAATCTAATATTGATTCTAAAAATAGAAAATACAATTAACATTTTTAAACCAAACATACATATATAAACAAAAAAAACTTAAATAAATAAACTAAACAAATAAAAAAAAAAAAACCAAACTAGTATTCAACTCATCCGTTCATAAAACGTAATGGCATGTTTTATTTATCTATACCTTCTAACTTATTTAAGGCTTTTTAATATAAGCGGATATGGTGACAGCTCTTTTCAAAAATTTGCAGCATGCTAGCTCTGGATATTAAACACGCCCAGCTGACACAGCTTTTGTTGAAACTTGGCAGCATGTAGGATCTATAATATGACCTCTACAGTTTGGACAACTTTTTAAAATACCCTTGTTATTGTTGTTGACGTCTCCCATCAGAATGCTATCATGCTCCACCGATGTTTTCACTGGTGACACAGCTTGTGTTGAAGCTTTGCAGCATTTGGGATCTCGAATATGACCTCTACAGTTTGAACAGCTTCCTAAAATACCCTTCTCATTCTTGTTAACGTCTCCCATCAGAATGCTATCATGCTCCACCGCTGTTTTCACTGGTGACACAGCTTCTGTTGAAGCTTTGCAGCATTTAGGATCTCGAATATGACCTCTACAGTTTGAACAACTTCTTGCGGAGACATTGAAGTTAGACATTGAACTGAGCAAGACAAGAAGTGTTATGATCATGATAAGCATTGATTTCCCCATATTGAGAAGAAATGCTACAGAGCTTCAGGTAAATGGAAAAATACCAGATAACTTAGCAGATGAAGATACTGAAGGAGATGGGAAATCCGGTCATATTTATAAAGAAAAAGTAAGGCGTGCCTTCAAAATATATTCTGAATAGTTCAAAATATGGTTAAATTTTGAGCCAGAGGCGTTCAAACTGATGGAGCGTGTAAAAGAGTCCGTACATGGCGTTATTCTTTGACTACGTCTCCTTGTATATGTTGACAGCTTGCTTACAGTTGGGCGAGAGAGGAGTAATTCAGTGGGAGTATTGTCTGCAGTGGTTTAAAGCGAATTAGTTACGATTTATTGGGGTTTACCAAATTCGTTTACCATGCTGGCATGGAAACATAGGTTTTATAGGTTGTGCCTTCTTTTATAAGGTTCTTTTATAAGTTTCTTTTATAGGTTTTGAAGAACTGAGGTCTCATCGAATGCCATGATTGTCCGATACGCACCAAATGCGTTTGAAAACAAGGATTGAGAAACATTCAACCAAATGCCATTCGCAGGTTTAAAGCCAGACTCCGCGATCTTTGCCAGCAACCTCACAGCCTGTGCGAAAATGGGAGCTTTGGACATCCATTATAGGATAAAATGATGAAGGAATTTTGTCAGATGTTGTAGCTGCAACTGCCCTGAGAGATATGTATGCAAAACGTGGAAGCATAGACGAGGGACGTGATCTATTTGACAGAATGCCTCCAAAAATTACTTACAGAATGACATGATTGTAAGATATGCAAAAATGGGGAAGCATACACAAGACACCAAAACTGTTTGACAGGATGCCTCAAACGCGGTGTTCTCATGGAACGCCCTGATTGCACGATATTAACAAAATGGGTTTGTTCAAATGCTTGAGAAACTTCCAACCAAATGCAATTGACAGGTGTAAAACCAGACTCTACAACCTTTGCTACCACCCTCCCAGTCTATGCCAAATGGGATCTTTGGAACAAGGTGTGGACATTCATCAAAGCATAAAGTGTAGAGGCATTTTGTATAGGTAGTTGGAACTGCTTGGTAGACATGTATGAAAAATTGTAGTAACTCATCTTAGAACCACTCTTGTCGTACAATTCTCAATTCTCATGTTGAAGTTAAATTAATGAAATTACAAATATAAACAAGTATTGTCTATTGATACACTACAAAAGATTAAATTTTGAACTTTAACTTTCTTACTACTTGCATCAACAGAGTAGTTGTAAGATCAATTCATAATCAATCTCACAATTAAACCTAAAATTTTATCCTTAATGGTCCATTAAGCCTTTGGTTATAAACCATGCTTTGATTCCATATAGAACAGTCCAATAGGCTTGGCAAAAATTAGACTATTTATTTAATTGAACTTCTTCAAAAATTTCCCACATTATATAAAGGAATGTAGTCTTACGACATCAATAAACCCCTATGAAAATTCATTCAAAAATTCTCTTGGATCAACATACTTGGCTTCTTAGGTTTGATAACAATATTGATATTAGGCATTCGTGTTTAGGTCTAAAAAGGTCCTTATTTTATTTTAACATAGGGTGACATCTAAGAGATGGGTCTTATGACAAGACAACTAGTTTGGTTTGAACCATCGAATTTTAATATAATTGGTATGGGAACATGTGGCCAACTCCAATTGGTGCATTCTCACATTCATTAAATCCTAATCACATTTGACATACTTTAATTATGCTTATGTATGTGAAAGTGTTCTATACAACTCGGTTTAATTAGGTGTCTACGTCCAAAAATTCAGTGGCCTTAGATGTGTGGGCTCAATGGATGCAAGAGTCCTATAAAAAATTACACACACATGACATGCACCCAATTGTTAGGTTTCTTGGCTCTCAACATCTTAGGCACAAGCATATTATCAGTCGTAATTTATTTGGGAGCTTGGTTTTGCAACTTAAATGATTTATCTCTAGAGTTCCATAGACCTAAGTCACCTACTAACTTTGACAAATTTGTGCACTCGAGTTTGAACTTACTAACAATTATCTTCCAACCCTCATTTATCTATGAACACACGTGTGAATATTCGCTCTAGTAGATCAAAGGATACAAATTCGATTGGGGGCATCAATAGTTAGAAAATCCACTAGTACTTTCCACAAATGTGGGAACTTCACTAATTTTGACATGCTTAGGATTTTTATTCCAAAAGTATTAGGCAATTATGAATAATATCATACCATGCACATGAGAATCGTTGAAAAGTTTAACTTGTTAGAGCGCTCAATTTCAATCTTGGTATTAGTTAAATTTTTTGATAAATATGTGTATTTATAAATTTGATTTTACTCAAGATCTCGGGTTGGAATTTGAGAATTCTTTATTTCTCAAAATCCTAGTGGATGTGAGGCTCCTTGTAGTTTTCACTTAGTATAATTTTCATTCTAGTTTTTTACGAGGGTAACATTTAGATTTCCACTAAGTTGGCTAAATGTTTTTTTACAAGGGTAACATTTAGTTGGTTGTGCCTTTTGGGTTGTCTCGTCTGGTGGTTGTTTCTTGTCTTGTTGGACTTATTGTTGAATCTTTCTATATGTAAAAGGGATCAGGCCCCTTTCAAAATCCATGCTTACCTAATAAAAAACATTTATATTTCCATTTAGACGATAGGCATCACCACATAATTCAATTTGGTCAATCAGTGACTTAGATCTCACTTGATAGAGTAATGAATAGAGTTTTATCTTGACTTAGGACTCTTTCCAGGGCTTCTTTTGTCTTCGGGACATGTTTCCATTAGAGATTTACTCTAAGACATCCATGATCAATAATTTTCTTAAGGAATTGATGGTTACGAGTTATTAAGACTTAGAAAGTAAATTAGGCTTCAATATTACAAAGGAAGCTAGTCTCGAAGGATTGATTTGATAGAGAAATTATCGTGAAGGGACTCTAAAAGTTATCATAACTAATTCAAGATTGAAAACCTCACATACTTAAATGATTTAGACTTTAGATCATTGAATCTTGCAACTTAGAGCCATAATATAGTGGTTTCAAAGACTATATTAGAATTTTCCTCAAAGAGTTTTGTTATTATTTCTTTTGATGATTTATCCATGGGGTTTACATTATTATCTCTTAATAAATTTTAACCTTTGTAGTGATGGTGGTGGATGGAGATAGATTAACACACATAAACTTAGAAAATGCAATCCAACAAAAAAAAAATTATTTGAATCCCAATGTGTTGTTGCACCAGATGTATTCCATTTCTTGATTCAAACCGATTACATACATACCTCTTTTGTTGAGAGTGAAGGTGAAATTGTAGCTTAAAACTTGTAAAACTATTATATTGTAGATTTAATTAAGTGTTCTTTGTCACAATTCTTTGTGTGTGATTAATCTGTTTAGATCAATTTTACCAATTGTAGAAAGAGACAGAGGATTGTAGAAGAATGAGACAAGAAGATACAAGTGACATAGCATATACGTGGAGAAACCCTTTCGGGAAAAAAATACACAAGAATCAATAGTGCTTCTATTATTTAACCTTAGAACAAGATTACAATAATAATGTATCAATCCTTGATTAATATGCTTCCCTGCCTTCAACAAGCCTTCTTCACAACCTACAAAAAACTCTCACACACTTTCTGCAACAAAAGCTATCCATGCATTCCATGTGACCAAGCATGAATCCACACATCCCATGCCATGATTCGAACCCTCACACATGCACAAGCTCAAACTGCTAACCTACAAACAAGATTACAAACTCTGATGCAATTGCTGCAATAAATAGACAATTAATGAGCATTTTAAACTCCTAAGAGTTTTACAAAACAAGAGCATAAAGCATCTCACAAAAACCATGCCTAGATTGTGCAAGTAGAGTTACACACTGTAACATGAAGTCAAAACCAAACTCTCCTCAATTTAGGTGCCCCAAACTGAACTCTTAATTGATTATTGGTCAAGAAAATATCTTGCAAGCATCACCTCAAATTTGGCACCCCAGAATGGGCCCACTTAACTGAGCCTTGTAAATATCTTCTCCTGCAAAAGGTGTTAACTCAAAGATAACAACTTTGGCACCCAAGGTGGGTCCAAGTCAATCTTAGTTAACTAAAACATATCTCTCCACCAACTCATGCAAACATTATGCATGATTGATCATCCCCACTTAATAGAATGTATCCACCCGTTATCTATCATGCAACTGAATTCATTAGTCATGCAACTCAAGTCAACTAAAGTCAACTAGCATTCAACTAAAACTAACTACATGCAACTGAAGATAGCTAAACCATAACTGAACTGAACTGAACTAAACATCAAAAAGTAAGGCGTACCCTCAAAATATATTCTGAACAGTTCAACATATGGTTAAATTTTGAGATAGAGGCGTTCAAACTAATGGAGTGGATAAAAGAGTCCGTACATGGCATTATTCTTTGGCTCTATCTCCTTTATGTCGACAGCTTGCTTACGGTTGGGCGAGAGAAGAGTAATTTAGTGGGAGTATTGTCTACAGTGGTTTAAAGTGAATTGGTTACGATTTATTTAGGTTTACCAAATTCGTTTACCATGTTACCATGAAAACATAGGATTTATAGGTTGTGCCTTCTTTTATAAGGTTCATATTGGTTTTAATCACCTATAGCCATATTTTATTTATCCATGGTTTATGGTTTTCCAGACTTCATAATATATGTCATGTTTTAATTTATTTGATGAATAATGAACTTGATTTGTGTCATTGTACAATTTTGTTTATCATGTTGACATCTAAACCCAGTTTTCATTCACTTGATGTTGTGAATGCAGAGTCTTATTACATGTAAATATATTTTCCGGTTCTTGAGATGTAGGCTATAAGACTATATATTTAATATGTCATGTTTTAATTGATGTGATGAACCACCAGCTTGACTCGTACTCTTATACAAATTGCAACACCAACCTTTCAACAGGGGTTGCTTTAGATAATGTAAACATTATGATCCAATATGGTTTTCATTAACTTTATATGTTGTACCTTCTTTTATAAGGTGTATTTTAGTTTTAGTCACCTAGAATCACATTTTATTGCACTTTCTAGCTTTATTATCTATGGATGTAAATATAGTTGATGGTTTTTGAGTTGTAGGCTAGAAGCCTTCATAATATTATGTCATGTTCTGATTCACATGATGGATAATGGGTTTGACTTGTTCCATAATACAAATTGTAGCACCAGCATTTCAACATGTTTTACACAACACATATATTCGGTTATTCAATACTTCAAGTCCTTATACATCAACTAGAAAAATAAATCCTATAGATTATATGATAGTTATACACATTAGTGTATTTTAGCAAAGTGCTTAATCAAGGGGTTTACCTAAGAAAACACGACCCTTGCAATCCAAAAATCTCTCTAAACTATTAGTCAATAATACATTTATTTATGTATTTGTCACACAAATCAATCCCACGTGTTATAAGAATTTTTTCACTTCACAATATCTTAGTAATGTATAATTTATGGGGTTTATCTCAGCAAACATAACCCATGTGATCTAGCGATCTCAGTAAGGAACTATTCAATATTACAAGCTCTTACACATCAATCAACCAAAACAATTTTATAACCTACAATAGTTCAATGCACCAAATAATTTTTTGCAAAGGATAAGGTCAACATCATGGAGCTCAAGTTTAACTTGCAAACAATACTTTAATAGCTATAACTTTTATATCTTAAGTAGTACACTAAGAATACGTTTTTCTATATTGCAATATCAAGATTATATGGCCCATCAATACTTATTCTTCATCATTTTTTCGAAAGCTAGGTGTGATATCCTCTTCATTTAATTTCAAAATAGCATTTTTTATTATCATTCCCAACTAATAATATATTTTCTATCTTGGCAATCCAAGCTAAAATGTTGGCTCTAGTATAACCTTTGTTATTTCACATGGAATACATTATAGAAATTATTATTATCAGGTAAAAATCAAACCAAAATTTTGTAACAAATTTTTTTAGTAGAGAATTGAAGACATTTGAGGTTATATTTGTAGATGTATTTAATTAAAAATGTCAATTCATCACCCTAATCTATTATGTGCTAATGTTTTTCAAGAACTAGTTAGGGGTTGATTCTAGGACTAGCCATTTTCAAATTGGGTGTTCTACCATTGAGTAACTATTTCACTTAGGAATTGATTCATCTATGGTATGGTTATGGCTTATTTTTCAACACCCCCTTGAGCCACATTATGGGTGCTCATGACTTCTAGCTTGCTTGACATTGGTGACCTATCTCTACTACCATGATAAAAATTTCATGGAACTAGGACTTTAACATAGAACCAAACCCTTAAGGTATTTTACTAGTAAATTATTGGCACACTTGGTCATTGGTCCATTTATGGTTTATCTATGACTCATCTTCTACCATTTTAATTTCTACTTGCAAGTGAATTTTCCTTTGGTTTTACTCTTTGTAAGCATTTGGGATTTCCAAAATTGTCTAATAGTAGAGATATGGTGGGGACAAGCTCCATGTCTCTTCAAAAGATAGTACTAAGTTTGGGAGCGTTATTGGAACTTGTGAAATTAATCAAATATACACTCATATGAATAATTATTTGTTACAATAGGTGAAATATAGATCTAATATTTAATATGTGTTGACTACAAGTGTAATTTTAATTATTTTACTTTTGGCACCTACAATTAAATATTAACCTTGGAAATATGGTATACAATTTAATTTTATAGCATAAAGATAATACATAAACCTAAAAGAAGACAATATATAAAAGACATATACTATATAAATGTATTTTAAAATTTATATTTTATAATTTTTTCAATATTATAACACTTATGTATACATTAATATTATATATTATTATCCTATCCTAACATCACACAAAAGTTAATGATTACAAAAATAAAAATAAATTTTATATATCTTCATATATATTCATTCCTTATTAGTTTAGATACATTATGTTTTAAAATTGATTGCATGCTTTATTTTCTTACATGTTAATTTTATGCAATTATATTTTAAGATTAATTGCATAAATTACATGTTTACATGTATGCATATTTAAATATATGCTAAAATTTGAGATAAAATAATTAGCTATTTCCTAATTCATTATAGTCCAATTCATCGTTCTAAAATTTAAAGATAGCTAAACTTATTTTCGTATGGGGGTAATTGATTTTAAGACTAAACTCTAAAACACATTCTTCAACATTATTATTAAAACTAAATATAAGGAAATTAATTTACACACATAATTTAATTAATTTAAGTTATTTAAGAACAAGTTC
The DNA here is from genome assembly GCA_007258455.2 of Sequoia sempervirens. NCBI lineage: Eukaryota > Viridiplantae > Streptophyta > Pinopsida > Cupressales > Cupressaceae > Sequoia > Sequoia sempervirens. Next base: position 61,176,936 of record VDFB02075321.1, on the reverse strand, counting down.
ACTTTTCCTTCCTATACTACTTTGTAGTAAAATAATTTAAGATAATATCTAACTCGTGCTTTGTTATCACTATAACTAAATTTCTTATTTTCTCTCTTTAATTTTATAAAATAAA